>BSBK01004136.1:600000-942500 GCA_027943335.1 Chamaecyparis obtusa
TACCTTTAAACTTTTTCTCTGTAACAACCAACAACTCTGATACCAATTGTTAATATGATTTAGAACAATAGAGAGGGGGGTGAATCAATTTTTCTCAAGTCTAGATGTATAAAACAAACTTTAAAACTCTTCAAAAAATCAGATCAACAACCAATAGCTACTCGGTCATTACTGATAGAATAATAGAAACATATAACAATGCAATCCACTTATCCAGTAGAATCTAACTTGTAAAACATAGAAATATTCAAACCAAAACATTCACACAAGTATTAACACCATGATTTATAGTGAAAACCCAATTAGGGAAAAACCACTTTGTAACATGTTACTATTATTTTCACTCTTCTGAAGTGAGCTCAGTGAAAAGCCAACCCTATCAAAGGTTACAAACACACTGTCAAGTGTGACCCAATTAAAATATTTAAACCACTTTGTTAAAAGTGCACCTTGTTATGGGACTTACATACATTCCATTAGAATACAACCTTGTTCAAAGGATTTATACATATGATTGTTAGGTCAAGCTCTGTTAAAAGGATTTTGACTGATACATTGGTTAGAAAGTAATAGTAGTATTGATCTGAAAAACATACAACTCACTTTGCAAGTATCAGATCCAATTCCGTACACATGTGCTAGCTTAATAACTATGAACCTTTCCCATCCCCATCACTGATCTGCTCGAAAATCCCTTTAAGCAATCAAAACACTTGTCCTTCATCCTTTTCTTCTTATATAGTCAATAACATCAACAATACTTCCAGCATCAACTTGCACATTTCAACCTCATGCTTAGGTTTCCTTAATACTTGCTCCATTAGGTCAATACATTTTTTTCTGCTTAATCTCCTTCATAGATCTTAGGGTTTGGTCAAATTCATTGAATCCTTCCAATGTTATGTTCCTCGTCCATCCATCTAGAAATATCTCAAATCTCCTTAAAGATTTACAATAAAATGTTTTAGAGTGTACTAAATGTTTTCTTACA
Source organism: Chamaecyparis obtusa (assembly GCA_027943335.1). Lineage (NCBI taxonomy): Eukaryota > Viridiplantae > Streptophyta > Pinopsida > Cupressales > Cupressaceae > Chamaecyparis > Chamaecyparis obtusa. Next base: position 600,992 of record BSBK01004136.1, read on the forward strand.
ATCAATAAATAAAGTCAACACGTTTTACATAACCCAAGAATTCAACAATGTCAATTGGAAATATGAATTCTTCCTCAAATGTAAATTACTAACGTTCATTCAATACAGTGTTCAACCCCTCAGTCTTTATTAGAAAGCTCAGTCACCTCAAAAATTATTTCCTCAGCTAATATTGTCTTCCTCGACAATTAACTAATGTTTGGTCAACACTGAATTTACTCAGCATTTACTAGCTCAGTCGACACTAACATCACTCAGATTAAACTATATTTCTTCACTTTTTCTCGGTTAAACCTACCAATTTAGTCTTCATTCTTACTTAGATAAATAATACATTATCTTATCATTGTGCCACATAGTCAAGTACCCATTGAAGTATCAAGATAACTCAACCTTTCCTTCAGTTCTATTGTTACCAACCTTGCATGCAACCCTCACAACAATCAAATAGATATAGTACTTTCTTACATAGCAACAGTCTTACCAATTAAGGTTTGACATAAATGACAATACAACAATTTCTTCAATTGTAGTTTCCAACACATGAGGGGGTATTCCTACAACATCCTCTTCAAGTTCTTCTACCTACACATCTGATCTTGCATTCACATCACCTTTGTAGGGGGTTAGATCACAAATATTAAATATAGGAGAGATACCAAGATGAGAGGGCAACTCAATCTCATATGCATTCAGTCCATGCTTTCTCATGATTAGACAGGGTTCAATCTTCTTCATGAGTAGTTTAGGATGCTTTCCCTTGGGAAATATTTTCTTCTTCAAGTATGCCCACACCAAGTCTCCAACCTACAATTGTACATCCCTCCTATGCTTGTCCTTGGCTTTCTTATACTTCTCTGCACTTTTCTCAAGTGCCAACTTGATTGAATTATGTATCTCCTTTATGTTCTCTACAAATTCTTCACCATGAGCACTGGCTGGAGTATCTAATGGGAGTTCTCTAAATTCTAAGATGCCTCTTGGACTTTGTCCATGCACAATCTGAAAGGGGCTTTTCCCTATGCCTCTATTGACTGATTCATTGAAGGCAAACGATGCATGTGGCATGAATAAATGCCACTTGTTTCCATATTTCTTTGTTAGGAACCTAAGTAGATTTCCAAGGGACTTGTTGACAACCTCTATCTTCATATGCATTTTTGGATGATAGGCAGAACTAAAACTCAAATTAGTCCCTAACCTCTTCCACAAGTTCCTCCAAAAGTGACCAGTAAACTTCACATGCTTGTTTGATAGTATGGTCTGAGGTAACCCATGAATTCTCACAATTTCCTTGAAGAACAAACTAGAAATTGATGATGCATCATTGGTACTTTTACAAGGAATAAAGTGGGCCATCTTACTGAACCTATCCACTACAACTTAAATTATATCATATCCCTTTTGTATCCTAGGAAAACCCATCGCAAAGTCCATGCTGCAACTCTCCCAAGGCCTTGTAGGAATAGGTAGGGTTTGGTACAACTCTACATTTGTAGATGCACCCCTATCCCTCTAAAAAAATTTTCATGTCTCCACAATCCTCCTTACTTAAGTCTGAAGGTTAGGCTAATAGTAAAACCTTCTCACTTATTCCAAGGTCTTGTCCAACCCAAAATATCCTCCCATGATTCGTGCATGCTTCTCCCTGATAGTGTTTTCCCCCATGGAATACTTGGGGATGCAAAATTGATGTCCTTTGAATAATAGGCCATTTTGGATAAAGTAATCCACATATTTCACATGATAGGCTTCAGAAAAATTAGAACACACCTTGTAGATATCACTAAAATCATCATCATCTTGGTATATGTCCTTTAATGAGTCTATCCCTACACTTTGAAGTTGGATTTTTTCCACAATTGAAGATCTTTGGCTCAAGGCATTTGCCACCTTATTGGAAACTCCCTTCTTGTGTTTAATTGAGAAAGTTTAGGCTCGTATTGACTCCACCTACTTCATGTTCTTGTGGCTTATTTTCTCTTGGCTATTCAAGAAACTCAAAGATTGATTGTCTATGAAGACAAAAAATTCCTTTGGCAGGAGGTAGTGCCTCCATTTCTTCAATGATTGGACTAAGGCATATAGTTCCAAATCATAAGAGGAGTATTTCCTCTTTTCTTCATTCAGTTTCTCATTGAAAAAGGCTATAGATCTGCCCTCTTGGCTCAAGACAACCCCTATAGCTAGGTTTTATGCATCACATTCAATAGTGAAAACATTTTAAAAATCAGGGTACACTAGTATAGTCTTTTCCATTACCTTTTTCTTTAGCATTTGGAAGGCTTCCTCTACCTCTTGTTTCACACAAATTTACACTTATGTCCACCTTTTATGGTCTCAAGTATAGGTGCACATAACTGACTAAAATTTCTAATAAATTTTCTATAAAAAGAAGCATATCCATGAAAGATTCTTACTTCATTCATTGTCCTTGGAGAAGGCCAACTTAAGATGGCTTCTACCTTCTCAAGGTCCATCTTGATGTTCCCACCTACAATCACAAATCCCAAGTAGACAAGTTCCTCCTGCATAAAAACACATTTCTCTAAATTTATAAAATATTTCTCTTCATGCACCCTCTTCAATACCAAATCAAGGTGTTCCAAATACTCCTCCTTACTCTTTCTAAAGATAAGGATGTCATCAAGGTATACTATGACAAATTTGTCAAGGAATGGCTTTAGCACTTCATTCATGAGTCTCATGAATGTGCTAGGGGCATTTGATAGACCAAAGGGCATCACCCTCCATTCATATAAGCCTTCCTTGGTTTTAAAGGTTGTTTTCCATTCATCACCAGCCCTAATCTTGATTTGGTGATAGCCACTCTTCAAGTCCACCTTAGAATAGTGCCTCGTACCCCGAGATGATCCAATAGGTCCTCTATTCTAAGAATAGGAAACCTACACCTAATTTTGATTCTATTTATGGATCTTTCCATCTCCTTATTTTGTTCAGGGGTTAACTTGTATGCAGCCTTGTTGGGTAAGGTTGCTCCTAGGATCAAGTCTATATTGTGTCTTATGTCTCTGATTGGTGGAAATTCATTGGGAAAGTCTTTGGTAACATTGTCTTTATACTACTTTAGTAGGTCTACAACTTCTTTAGGGCCTACTCTCTTCAAGGGATCTATATCCTTCTCAGAATTCTTGGGTCTGTCATCCTTTGGAAAAAGGACTAGGGCATAACAAGGAGTCTTCTCTTCTTTCAAAGATTTTGAAAACTCCTTTTCACCAATAAACAAAAATTTGGAATCTTGATGTTCCTCTAAATTTTCAGACAGGGGTAAGAGTGTTACCTTTTCTCCCTAGTGGTTGATGGTGTAGGTGTTCAACCTCCCATCATGATGAGCCTCCACATCATACTTCTAGGGTCTTCCAAGGAGAAAATGGCAAGCATCCATAGGAACAATTTCATAAAGCACCCGGTCCTTATATTTTCCAAGTTGGAACTCTACCCATGCTTTCTCTTCTATGATAGTGTGTTGGGTCTAGATAAGCCATGACACCTTGTAAGGGTTTGAATGTGGCACCCTTCTCAAGTTCAAATTCTTCACTTCCTCCTCAGACACCAACATATCTATAGATCCACTATCAATTACCAATCTACACACTTTGCCTCCACTCTTACATGAGGTTTTGAATAGGCTCTTCCTCTATGGTGGTTATTGAGTATAAGGAGCCTTTAATAAGGTTCTCCTCATCATGAGTACCTCTCCCTCTTCAAGTGGTGCATAAGGTCCAAGTGCATTGTCTCCTTGGTTGTCTTCATCTCTAACCGTGGTATCCCTTCTCTCTATCTGATTCTTTTCCTTCTTAGGACACTTTGAGGCTAGATGCCCTGATTGGTTACCTCTGTAACACCTTATGGTTCCTAAACTTCTTCCATCAGTCCTTCCTCTTGAATCTCCTCTTCTCCCTCTATAGGATCCTCTAGAACTTCCTTCCACAAAGGAGTTCTCCTGGCTGGCCTCTTCAAAATTCTTAGGAGTTTGTCCCTACCACTACCTGATCCTCTTCCTCTATTGCCAAAATCTCTATGGCCTCTTCCTTTCCCACCTTGGTCTTGCTTCCTCTTGATCTTTTCCTCCACTTTCAATGTCAATTGAAAGTATTTCTTGACAATGGTAGGGGAACACAAGCTTAATTCATCTTGGATGTTCACCCTTAACTCTTGCATATACCTAGCAGTTTTGACACTTTATGGCTCCACCAATTTAGACTTCACAGTAAGCCTATGGAATTCTTTAGTGTATCTTGAGATGCCTATCTCCTTCTACCTTAAAATTTGTCTCTTCTTATGAAGTTGGACTTCACAGTCTTCTGGCACATAGGCTTCCTTCACCAAGGCCACCATTTTCTTCCATGTAGCCATTGGATTCTTGTCCATCTTTACTCTTTCTTCTTGAGTAAAATTCCACCAAGTCAAGGAAAATCCCTTCAACTTGGAATTTTCTATCTTAACCTTTTGATTCTCTCGTATTTCCTCATAGATAAAGAAACTAGTGAGTGCATCAATCCAATCCATCACTTCTTCTGCATCCATCTTCCCACTTTAGATATGTGGGTTAAACTTAGTATCCATGGTCCTTATCTCCATGGACTTCAAGGTCTTGAGTAATAGCCTCTAGTCTATGGGAACTTCTTCTTCTTCCTCCTACAAAGGGATTTCATCATCACTCCCCTCTTCTTACATTCTAAAGTTCCCACTATGTCCTTTCTTGAGTTGTTCTTTAAGCCTTTCTATTTCTCACCTCATCCACTTTATCTCAGAATCATGCTCTTTCACCGCCCTTAGTAGTTTTGCATTAGTCATCCTATTAGGAAGTTCATTATCTTCCCCACCCTCTGACATGGTTACAACTAATCTTCCTCCAAAGATTTACTAGTTTTTTTAATACCACTTGTTGTAGAGCCCCAATCTATACTCAAAAGTTTTACTTAGAGGTCCACAATCCTCCTACTCCCATACAAACTAGGGCTCTAACAAAGAGTTCCCAAAACCCACAAAGCTAGATTAGATCTCCTATCCAATCTACTACACCCCTTAGGCACAAAGTGACACAACTCAACCCAATTTATCCATGGATGGAACCAGGGTTCGATCAATTTTAAACATCAATTTCAGATGTAATGAATTACAAATCCCACACCTAACAACTCTAAAACACTATTTGGGCACCCAAACTGATGTAGGGGCATTCTTGGTTTAGGTAGGGGCATTCATTGTCCTTGGTGAATCTACATGGGTGTTTGTTATTTTGGTCGGTGTTACTCAGTTGCAGCCTTGACCGATAGTCTTAGTCATTGAAGGAAGCTCAGTCACTAGAAGGACTTGGTAATCTCTGGCACTCGGTGAAAGTGTTATTTGGTCATGCTTGTGGTGCTCGGCGATGCTTGGCTTTCTTGGTTATTTCACTATTTCTTGGTAGTTTTGGTTTACCAACTGGAGTTTTGTGTAATTTTTTGGGCCGACTTGGTGCATTTATTATTGGTAGCTATTGTTACAAGCTGATGACTGGTTAGAATAATATCCTGGTAAAGAAAGGATTGGACATCATTTAACAGTGATTCATTGCTAAAAATCATCATGTATCTACTTAGAACATCATCCTAGACTTCATTTAATGTATCAATCTAGGAACGTCAACTTGAGATGATGGATGCAAATTTTATGCTTTAGTTCTTCTTAATAGTCATCACTACTAAAGTAAGAGCTATTACTATAGGAGATTTATATTAGAAACTAAAACTACAAATTAACTCTCATATTGAAGGAAACAAACTTAACAGTAAATAGATAATGCTTCAGAAGTAAACCTATGCTATAGGGAACAATCAATGGTTCTGCTACTAGTGGCTATAGGAGCAATAGTACTTAAAAACTTCAAAGAGACTTAACTGAATCCTACTTAAACATGAACAGGGAATTCATCTCCCATGTTGGCCCCCATGGCAATATGAATGAATTATAACTCAGAGATTGAAACAAAGAACTATCATATATTCATTCAACAAAACATAAGTACAATATAGGATATCAAATTATTTCACTCTATTGCTAGATTATAGTATAAATTCCTCAAAATGTCTAACTAGCCTAGAATCATAAGTTCTAGCTTATTTAAGAGCAACTAAGAAAAATAGAACTCCTACAAACTAGGTCCTTCATTTAATAGCATAACAACCTCAGTTATAGGAATGATAGTGTCATTAATGCAAGAAGATAAGCCATATTTAGTGCTTCAGAAATATAGGAAAGGTTGGTAACTAGATTGACTTGGACTAAATCAACAACTGCAAAGTTATGGAAGGAGTGGAGCTATGATGAACTCTAAAATAGTTATCCACCTTGAAAGACCCACTCATCCTTGAGTCCGCACTCCTTACTGACTTATTCTTCCCTGCAAAAGGTTAACATAACAGAATCCAAAAAATGAATCCAAGGTAGAGATTATAATAAGTTTTCCTATTTTAACGTAGCCTTGTCATACAGCTGCAGGAGATCTACCCATTAAAGCTAGAGAAGGAAGATACCAGATTTTATCATAACATTCATTAATCTATATATATTCAGTCTTGTCCTTAAGTTTCATAAGTATCAAATATACATATGGCTAAAGCTTATAAACATAAAATACTGCATAATGTTCATGAAAAACCATAAGACATTCAAGTCTAAACTTAGAAAATCATAAACAAAACATTCCATAATCTTGACTCATCATTCCCCCCAGCTTAACTATTTGTTGGTCCTACAACAAATAAATTCTTCAACTTGGCTGTCAATCTATAGTCAGCAACTATTCTCTATCTAGTTCCTCCCTCTACACGACTCCAGTAGAATCCTTTTGTTTCCCTATGTTTCTCCCACCTGTCCTTTTCCCTCTGCATATCAAAACTATCTAGATTTTCTAAGTTTGCAAGTAAAGGAGACATTAGTAATGGAGGCTAAAAAGTTAATGGAATCCAGAAACTTTCTCTCTCTTCCCAATGAAATGTACCAAGGGGCACACTGGTTTGCCATAGCAAAATTGAGAGGTGAATGTGGCTCTCTCTTTCTCATCTCTATAGACAAACGGTTCCAGTGCCACTAAATGGTATTTCTAGACTCGGGCAGTTCGAAATCCATCTTTTGCTCATATGCATTGAATGCCTCATTTCTCATTGGATAAATGATCTTGCTACCTAAGTCATAAATGATCCCTATACACATTAGCTTGAGTTTCCCAACTAATTTCATTCTGTACCCAGGACATGAGGGCTCTAAGTTGAATATCCCAAACATAAAGCAAGGGATTCCAAACTCGGTCATTAGGGAGTACAAGGTTGTGGAGATAAAGTTCACATAATAAATTTTGAATGGCTGCAGGTGAGTTATGGAATGCTTGAGAAAACTAGGTAGGCTCTTGTAATGAGAAAGAGCTATCCTACATAATATAGGTCATCTGATAGTTTATCAGTTGCTCCTTAAGAAACAGGGCATAGATAGGTGTGTTGGTGCCCAAAAATGATGGATCACTTTTGGCCAACTGACAGATACAAGCTGATACCTCTACAATTTTGGCTTAATCAAACAAAGGCTGGTAGGCCTAAATCCACTCTAAACTATCAAACTCTCTGTGTGACACAACTACATACACAAAAGAAGATTCCTCCAAAGGTGGTGAATGATCCTTTGAGGAAAACAACTAATCTCCTAAAAATCTCTATTCTATAATACTTGACTAAATGGATTATACTAAAGACTAAAAATTAATGTTTTGAAATAAATATTTAATGATCTACAAACTACAAATGAACTGAATATAACAATTTCCAATTAAAGATTAGATCTGTGTGCTATAAATGTGTCACACTTCTATGGATCATTACATGCAAGGAAACTCAAGAATGAGCCCTGACAAATTGATCCATAGCTCCCTAGGCATGGAGTGCAAGGGCTTTTAAGAATGCTCTCAACTAGAGCTATTTAGCCTATAACCTTGCTAGTAAACCATGCAATGGGAGATTCAATGAAGACAAGGGCAAGAATGCCAATATCCTCAAGAATCAAGAATGAAAATGCAATGCAATGCTATGCTAGAAATGGAAATGCAAGCTAAGCTATGAAAAGAAATATGTAAGTGTTACAACCCAAGCTAATTAATCTATGTGAGCTAATCTAGAGCATAGAAATGAAGCTAATCTAAGAAAGCATAAATATGAAGCTAAGCTAAGAATGCAAGAATGAGATGTAGATGCTAAGAATGCTCCAAATCTTCAAAAGCTCCAAAGTGACCTAGAAATCCTGCAGCATAAAGTTAGCATAAAAAGTTGGGGATCTAGAATGAAGAAGAGAGCTCTCCTTTTAAAGGAAATGAGAAGGAATGGACCATGGAGATTAAGAGGCAAAAGATTTAATCAACGATGGAGCTTGAAGAGGGATCAATCCATGTGCACAAATATCCTCCAATGAGAAAATAAGAGTTGACTTTTGTGTCCATATGAGACAAAAAGTGTTTTTTCTCTTTTTATAAAGTAAGAATAATGCTTTATTTGTGCAACTTAGGATAAGAGGAAAAGTGGGGGCTTTTATTTATTTAAAAGGGGAGGAAATATTCCTTTTAAATAAATAAAAACTTAGGATAAAATGGTTAGCCTATAGAAAATAATCAAATAAATGATAGAACTAGGATTTAATCAAGAATAGGCAATTTATGATTTAGCAAAAGGGGCTAATAGTCTAGGTGACCATTTTTAGGTGTATACAAGATCAGTGCCTTCTAAATACTTGTGCTATAGAGACAAAAAAATTTCAATCCTACCTATAAATGGAGATGGTTTTAAGATAACTCACTCTTGTAAAGTGAGACCATCACCCTACAAGACTCTATTGAAACAAAATTTAAAACAACTTATACAATAGGTCCTATGGTTTTTAACCCAACTTAAGAGCTCGAAAGGAAACAGTAACCGGTTCTTAGACCATGCTACCATTATTCAAATTGTACAAATTAATCATAAATGAATGCATCAAATAGAAAACAAAATAGGATACCCTGGTTCACAAAGTAATATGAAAAACTAATTGAAAATAAGAAACTATAACCACAAATAAAAATAAGAGCACTTATCTTTATTGATGTTGAAAAAGCGTTACATAAGAGTTCACAGTTGTAGTTGTTTATGAAATTCTATTCTATGAAAATATATCTTGTATTGTATTTTCTTCCCCCTATTTACATTTTACATTATGTATATATACATGTTTGAGTGGCTTTCACACCTCTTTAGGGTGAAAAGACACACCCTTATTACAAATTATTTTGAAAAAATAATAAACTAACTAAAAAATAACTACCTATATTTCGGATTTGGGTCTGGTTGAAAATCCACAAAACTTGTGGAAAGCTAATATTTTTCTTGGAAATAGAAAATTTTATTTTCCAAACTGGGTCTTTTTTAGATTTTTAAAATTCGACCATTTTTATCCTCCGTCGGCATCATCTTTGCAGCAGGTCAAAATTCCAGCATTTTCTAAAGGCTTTGATCATAGAATTTTGATTGTTCTTGTCACAGGGCTTCCTTCCATAATATCTCAACTTTTTAATTGAAAATTAATGTAATATTTTATCCCATTTCATGTACTCCATCATTAATTATTTCACATGGAAATTAAGAGGCCATTTTTTAGGGTTTTATCACTATATAGGACTCCAAAGTTTGCCCAAAATTTAGAGCTCCAACAGGCTCTTTCTAAGAACGTATGCTCCATGTGAGCATAGCAAGATTCCAGCTATCTCTAGAGAAGTAGACCAAGTATCTATACTAATATGATGCAAAGTAAAATTGGGTGGCCCCAGGCCCCCCATAATTGAACATTGATCCTTTTCCTCTATCAAACACTTGATTTTGATCACATAGCACTTTTAACCTTGTTGCATTACACATGTCATCCTTATATACAATTCTCATCACTTCATCAATATGATCTTTGGAATCAAATCTATATTCATCCCTTGAGAAATCATTAGGTTCATTGTAATCCTTGTTGAATAGAAGATTTTGGTTAATCATACAAACCTCTAGGTTAGTCTTCTTTTTTCGGATACCTTCTTTTTCACAATCTGTCCCATCTCTATATTTTGGATATTTTTTCTCCTCACCAAAAGGCTTTGAGAATAGCTTATCTTCAAGAAGTACAAACTCTCTCACACCAAGAGTTTGATCAGCTAGGACATTTCTAAAAATTTTAGAACAATGCTTCAACACATTCTCTTCATCATGTCTAGCTGATTCCATCTCATCTTCATATGATTGGTGTACCTCTGGCTCAAAGGATGAACTCCAACATATCTCACCCTTTGAATGCACCTCATGAGTTTCATCAAATTTAAAATTAGGACTATTTTCTTCATTATGATGTTGATGGATTTCATTGCATAAATGATCCTCTTCAAACAATGGATTCGATAACATAGAGAAATTAGACATATCTTCATCTATTTCCTCTTCAAACAATGAATTCAGGAACATAGAGAATTCAGGCATACATTCATGAGAATTTTCATTTGGATCATCAATTTTTTCATCAACAAGACTAACATCTTCATTGACATTATCTCTTGAAACTTCCTCATGTTCATGCAGTTCTATTTCATCTCCACAATTTTATTTCTCTTGAATATGGGCTGATCCATCTACCTCCTTACCATGGTGGATTGAGAAAAAAATTGGGTTGTAACTCTCAATATTTTAATGATATTCTATGTCTAACAAGGTAGAAATCTCTTCCTCATTGAGATAATTCTCTTCCTCATTTTTATATTCACGGATGTTTGATATCATACAAGTATCATCATGGAAAGATCTTTCCTCAGACTGTCCAAAAGAATCTCCTTCATTCACATCTAAAACCTCACTTGACTCATATACTACTTTAGTCTTGTATTCATTCTCCTCTGCAACCAATTCACTATTCATAAGTTTGAGAAAATAAATAAACTGATGATCATATAAGAGACCTAGTTCTCACATTCTATTTAAAAGATCAAAGGATGGAGGTTTGCATTCTGAAGGTATTTATTGATATATATTAAACATCCTTATGAAGAATTGTACTACAAATTCTTCTTCTAGTTTCTCTATGTTCAAAAATGTGTCCAAAGGGGATATATAATTTGGATTTTCTTCATCATCACTAATATTATAATAAAAAACAAGGCCTTGTTCAATTTGATCATAAGCCTCCTCTTCTTTGTCTTCACTATCTTCTTCTAATATCTTAACAAGAAGCTTCAAAGAAGGTTTATCTAATGAGATTCCCAAGTTTTTGACCTTTCTCATTAATTATTTTTGTGAAGGCATAATTGTTTCAGGTATCCTCTTATATATATTCACCATCCTCAAGAATAAGTGTGCACAAGACTCCCCTTCGAATCTCTCCAAACTCAAAAATGCATCAAGTAGAGACATACTATGATCCTCCTCAATGATGCAACTTTGGTCTTCACACTTTTCATAACACATGTTATCTTCATTGCTTGCATCATGAAATTCATATAGAAACCATTGTTCAAATTCTTTCCAAGATGAAATACTTTTTGTAGGTAATGATTCATATACCTCTCTTACATTATCTTCTAATGTCCTGACAAATATTTTCATTACCTGATCTTCTGCACAAATCTCATTATTCTCTATAAATGCATAAAATGCATCCAAATGTTCAACTGGTGATTCATCCCATTCTCCATAGAACTTTGGTACAAGTTGTGAAAACTTATGGAGCAACTTAAAAGGAATACAGTGGAATCCCCTGAGATCCAATGGCTTGATACCATATGGAATAAATGATTTTCTTTGAAATGGTTGTTTATTCTGATACATTTTGAATATCTAAATTTGTAGTAACTTGTTTCTTTATACATTAGGTTCTTGACAATAGAGTTGTCGTCTCTTTCAAAGAGGAAAACTTTACTTATCTCCTTCTAGGTTTTCTTTCTCAGTAGAGTCACTGATTGAAATTCTTTATTGAATAGATTCACCACCTCATTTGAGGAATGTCTTTCTTTTGGGTTCTTTCTTCTAGTGAGTGTGCTTCCAAACAAACTAATATAACTACTTTCTAATTCTGATATGCAAAATCTGAAATTCTAGGTAACTTCACAATACATATTGTGAGAAATTGTCCCCAATAGAGTCACCAATTTTTTGGTACCCAAAAATGATGGATCACTTTTGGCCACCTAACAAGTAAAAGCTGATACCTCTACAATTCTAGCTTAATCAAACCAAGGCTGGTAGGCCTAAATTCACTCTGAACTATCAAACTCTCTGTGTCACACAACTACGTACACAAAATAAGATTCCTCCAAAGGTCATGAATGATCCTTTGAGGAAAACAACTAATCTCCTAAAAATCTCTATTCTATAATAGTTGAATAAATGGATTATACTAAAGACTGAAAAGTAATGTTTTGAAATAAATATTTAATGATCTACAAACTACAAATGAACTAAATATAACAATTTCCAATTAAAGATTAGATCTGTGCTTTATAAATACTTGGGCTATAGAGTCAAAAAAATTTCAATCCTATGTATAAATGGAGACGGTTTTAAGATAACTCACTCCTCTAAAGCAAGACCATCACCCTACAAGCTTCTATTGAAACTAAATTTAAAACAACTTATACAATAGGTCCTATGGTTTTTAACCCAACTTAAGAGCCTGAAAGGAAATAGTAACCGGTTCTCAGACCATGCTACCATTACTCAAATTGTACAAATTAATCATAAATGAATGCATCAAATAGAAAACATAGTAGGATACCCTAGTTCATAGATTAATCCAAAAAACTAATTGAAAATAAGAAACTATAACCACAAATAAAAAGAAGAGTACTTATCTTTATTGATGTTGAAAAACCGATACATAAGAGTTCATAGTTGTAGTTGTTTATAAAATTCTATTTTATGAAAATATATCTTGTATCATATTGTCTTCCCCCTCTTTACATTTTACATTATGTATATATTCATGTTTGAGTGGCTTTCACACCTCTTTAGGGTGAAAAGACACACCCGTATTACAAATTATTTTGAAAAAATAATAAACTAACTAAAAAATAACTACCTATATTTTGGATTTGGGTCTGGTTGAAAAACCAAAACACCTTTTGGAAAGATAAGATTTTTATAGGAAATATAAATTTGATTTTTTGAACTGGGTCTTTTTTAGATTTTTAAAATTCAGCCATATTTATCCTCTGTCGGCATCATCTTTGCAGCAGGTTGAAATTCCAGCATTTTCTAAAGGCTTTGATCATAGAATTTTGATTGTTCTTGTCACAGAGCTTCCTTCTATAACATCTCAACTTTTTAATTGAAAATTAATCTAATATTTTATCCCATTTCATGTACTCCATCATTAATTATTTAGCTTGGAAATTAAGAGGCCATTTTTAGGGTTTTATCACTATATAGGACTCCAAATTTTGCCCAAAATTTAGAGCTCCAACAAGGTGATCGGGATCTACAAGCCATCAGGTTAGGAATTAAAGATGTAATTTTATCAAGTTTCACACTTAATTGTTCTATCTTTTACTCCTAAATAAGTGTTTCCTGATAATGAAGGTCTACTACCCTATTTAATTCTTTGCGTTGTTGTTTTCACTGCTCTCTCTCAAAATTTAATTGCTTAGACAATTGGAAGATAACAAACAACAAAGAGTTTAAACTAGATTGATTTGTTATTGAACTAGGGCTAGAATTGTTTGCTGCTAGAGGAACAGATGAGTTACCATTATTAGCACTTTTCCTCTTCAAAGGATCTATCCAGATGATCATAGCCCTCTCACTATTAGAGCATTGTTGAGCCACTGAATCTAATGTATCTAACCCTTTATTAAAAAAATTCTCTACAACCTTATTGACAAGGTCTATGTCAATATCTGAATTTTATTCATAGGGATCCCTTTCTATTGTATGAGACTTTGTTGTAGGAGAGAACACTATTTCATCTACTTCCCTAATGTAACTATTAGAATCATCACTTTCTGAATCGCCTTCTTGAAGATTCCTAGAGGCTAATCCTCTCCTTCGAAACACATAAGCTCGCTCTTCCAAGCTGGAGTCGTCTTCGATTAGAATGATTTCTAGATTTACTGGCTTATCAAGAATCTACCATATTTTAACATCAATATATTCCTCAAATGTATCCTATTCCATAATCTTAATCCATTGTTCTTCCTGCTAAGAAGTTTTAGGCTATAATTCAACTTCTTGCTGAATGTTCTCATCCTCTTCTCCTTCTGCCCAGAATCTTGTGTTATATTTGGCTTGTCAACTGGTATCTCCTCATTTTTTTTTGACCTCTTCCTAGCACTTCTCCTTAATGGAGTTTCCTCCTTTTCTGGAGCTTTTCTTTTTCTAGACGTACTCATGGCTACAGGAAATGCCTTATCCCACCAACTAGTACTAGGGTTAGTTTTCTTTTTCTTATCCTTTGGGGAAACTATTTCTACTACAGGAGTAACATCAATTTTTTTTGTAGGAGTCTTTGATTCCTCTTCATGAGTTGATCTTGAAGTAGAATAATTAATGGAATTAGGGGAATTAGGGGTTCTATCCCTAGATTTCTTTTTTGAGGAAGAACATTGTCCAAGTTCAATAAAAAATTTCTTAACCCCTTTAGCAATTTTAACCCTCTGTCCCACTCTATGCCCAATTGGTTTAGGGGTAGGCTCCTTGAACCCATGCAGTAGAAATTCCTCCTAGGAAATATCTGATTACTCCTATAAATATTTTTCCACTATCAACTTGATTAGATAATGTTGAGAGACAAAAATTTTCTTGCCCTCTCAGACTAGAACGACTTGTTTTGACAAAATACCAAACACAAAACTAGGGACATTGATAGGCTTTTATCATGTCTCAAATAACTCAATAATTTGAAGTGAACAACATGTAGGAATGAGTGCCTCCCTTCATAGGTGAAATACCTGATAATATCAACCACACATTGTTTAAATGGCTCAGGAAGAGATAGTCGAAATGTACCTTGTTTCATATCAACTTCAAGTGGTGGGTCTGTATGAAGAGTGAATTGAGCTCTAGAAGTAGTTGGGTCAAGATTCTCTATAAATTCCTCACCCTCAAGTGGTAAACCCATGACCTCTACCAAAACTGATTGAGAAAATGGAACCTTTAGTCCTTTAACTATAGCCACTCCTTTTAAGGAGCTAAGGAACTGAAGTGCAACCTCGCCATCCCAACTGGTTAGTTTCTGGACATATTATATCCAACCCCTCACCTAGAAATATGGTCTACAATTCTGATCTTCAAGAAAGACATCATGCACATTAGGCTCTCTTCTGATGAGGTCCCCACCCATTGTCTTGTTTCTAAGATACCCAAACAGAATTGTAGGAGATAAAATAGACAACCAAGTTTTTGGACAAGAAAGCTTAAAAAGGCAGGTTGCAGGATGATTCAAACTTAGAAATGTTTAGCAAAGCAGATCAAGAAATGAGCTTATCACTAACATATAAATGCAAATTTTTGTATTATCATTTCATAATTACTCATAAGTACACTCCACAGAACTCATACTCAACATAACTTGCCACCTTAGTTTATACTGCAAAAGATAACATGCAACATAATAATTTTCAAAAGTGTTCATGAATAAATATAAAGATTGCATAAACATAATGACAAAAAAAGCTAATAAACTTCCCCCCCCAGCTAAAGGATTGCAAGTGGGCCCTCACTTGCATTAATGACAAGGCATAAGCTAAAATGAAGAGAAAAACAAATTAAAGTTGCATACCTTGAATTGTGTGCTAACCTAAAGTACTGGTGAGGTGGCAGTTCTTAAGTATCAATGAATGAAAGAAAATATGAGGTGGATGGATGATAGACTAGAAATGAAGCAAAAATTTTATTATGGAGAAGAGACTTTCGCAAGGAAAGTATTTATTATGAAGGTGAAAAGACCATTTTAGAGCGAGGAAGGAAAATGAGAAGAAATCTCATTATGAGTTACTGCAGTAAGTGTGTCACCAATGATAGAAGAGAATTATTGTAGGAACTCATCCTTGCTTTGGGGTTTGTGATACAACTTCAATTGGTGACCATTGACCAGCAGTTTGAAACACACAGGATCAATTGTGGAGAGCTAAACTGCACCATTTGGAAAGACTGCAATTATCTCATATGGTCCAAGCCATCTAGTTTGGAATTTCCCTGGGTTATGCTGGTATTGAGAGTCATATAGGAGGGCCCAATATCCAACTGAAAACTCTTTGTCCGTGACAAACTTGTCATGCCATTGCTTGCATTGATTTTGTATCAATTCAGTGTTATGAAAGGTAGATTTCCTCCACTCATCAAGGCAATTTAGACTCAGAATCCTGTCTTGCTGAGTTGTAGTGAGATCCATCCCAAGATCAAGAGTTTTCCTAAGTGTCTTATGTTTTAATTCAATAGGCATGACTATAGAGAGACCATAGACAAGCTCAAATGGTGTGAAATTGGTTGTTGACTTCCATGTAGTTCGGTATGCCCAAAGTGCTTCAGGAAGTCAGATAGCCCAATATTTCTTATGAATGGATACTGTTTTAGTGAGAATAGATTCCAACTCTCGATTGGTAACTTCCACCTGCCCATTAGCTTGAGGGTGATAGGGTGAATATTTACCATGCTTGATGTTGTATTCCTCCATCATGTTAGGAATAAGGTGCCTCAACCTTGGATAATTCCTATTCTTATTATTTGTTTTATAAAATGTATTTCTTGCAAATAATGTAATTAAGTGTGAGTGTACATGTCTAGTTGGCATGTTGATGTGTCACTCCACTTAATGTGTCGGCATCTTGAATTGTGTGTAAGGAGATCATGGCTAAAACATTTATGATGGATTCCTATGACACGTAAGAGCTATGTCTAGAAGATTCAATGATGGGTGAAGAAATGTGGCAATTGATAAAGTTGAGTACTGTACATTTGGGTTCCTATTTTCTTAGAGAATGGTAAAACCCTAATATGGCTATCTTTGGAAGTTGCCCTAAAAAGGGAAGTGCATGATATAAGCATTTTTTAGGGTTGTGAAGATAGGTAAAGAAACTATATTGTTGGAATGTTTTTTATGCTGTCGCGATTTGTCTTCAAGAGTTGGAAATCTTCAAAAAGAACTTGCATTGCAAGTGTATTGTAAACTATAATAGTTTTGATTAATACATTATGCAAGTTTTGGGAGTGCTGGGGTTTTTACCAAAAGGTTTTCCCCAGGGTAAATCATTGTGTCATTCTCTATTTTTTGTATGCATGGTATATGGCTACAATATCATTGTTAAAGTAGTTAACGAATCTGAAATTGTAAGGATTTGAAAGAATTTGCACAATAATTTCCTTTAGAGATTAGTGTAGGAAGCTATTTTCGCACCTGAGTTTCCTTACAAGTCGTATCAGAACCTGATCAACTTTTGATCCTAGTTGTTGAGTAGGTTTTTTTGAGCTAATCTCAAGTTGAGTGGGAATTTTGTGCAGAGCATTTTGAATCTTATTTTCAGATTGAGATGGCAAGTTCCTCATATAGTAGAATGGAGGTGGAGAAATTTAATGGCACTAATTTTGAGTTGTGGAAACTCAAGATGGAAGACATGCTTGAAGACCATGATCAATGGGAGGCTACTCCACTTGATGTGAAACCTACAGCAATATCTCAAGCGAATTGGGAGATCAAGGATCAGAAGGCTAAAGGTCTCATCAGACTGTGTCTAGTAGATGTCATTCTTCTGAATGTTCTTGATGAGACTACTGCAAATTCTTTGTGGAAATGGCATGGGTCTATGTATTAGGCAAAACCTCTGGTGAATAAGTTGTTCCTGAGAAAGAAGTTGTATTATTTAAGAATGGAGGAAGGTGGATCTGTAACTGATCATCTCAACGCATTCAATTTATTGATTGCATATTTGGCATCATCTGGTGCCAAGATCAAGGAGGAGGATCATTGTATGACCCTACTTTGTTCCTTGCTAGATTTGTAGGACCATCTTGTGATGGCTCTCGGAAGTACTATAGTCACATTCTATATGGATGATGTGGTGTCTTTTCTACTATCTAAGGAGATGTGAAGAAAGACTTCAGATTTGTCTAAGGAAGCCCTTATTATTCGTGGGAGATCCAATGACAGAGGAAAGAAAAATGATAACAAGTTAAATTAGGGCAGATCCAAATCTTGTGGGAGTTCTCAAACTCTTGGAAATTCAAGGCAAAATGTTGGAACTGTGATAAATCTAGGCACTTCTGAAGGGACTGCAAAGAACCAAAGAAGAAGAAGAAAGGCTCAGATTCAGCTTCCAACAAATCTCAAGAAGATGGAGATGATTTTATTGGAGCTTTGGCAGCCCATGCATCTAATGATGTGTGGTTGGTAGACTCAGGTGCTTCTTTTCACATGACCTCTCATCGAAACTAGTTCTCAAAATATGAAGAGTTCGATAGTGGAAAGGTGTACTTAGGTGATGATTCTCACCTAAAGATAGTTGGATGCGGAAGGGTCAGTATCAGATTTCCTGATGGATGAGTAAAGGGAATCAATAGAGTTATGCACATTCTGGGTTTGGCACAAAACCTATTATCTATAAGTATGATGAATGATGTAGGTGTGCAAGTTGTTTTTTTGAAAGATGGATGCAAGATGATGAGAGGTTCTATGGTATTCACTAGAGGTACTAGGAGAGGTACTTTGTTTCATCTTGATGCATGCATTGCTCAGTGCAACAGCTCTTTTGTTCCAAAGAAGAGAGAAGCTATCACTTCATCCCCACCATCTGAATGAGTAGTAAATAAGACTGTGGAAATGGATTCTGATGGCAGTGCAGTAAGTGTACCTAAGGGTGCAAACACTTTGGAAGGCAAGCTTCCTATAGAAAAGATAATGTTGTGGCATACGAGATTTGGCCACATTGGTGAGAAGGGTCTTAGGACCTTGAAAACTAAAAATCTCATTGAGGGGCTAAATGATTGTAATCTCAAGTTTGATTTCTATGAACACTATGTTTATGGTAAGTAAAATCATGTTCAGTTCTACTCTAGTTCTCACAAGTCTTCTAGACTTTTGGATCTTATTCATTCTGAGTTTTTTGGTCCTGTAAAAGTTCCTTCTATCTCCATTTTTGCATATTTTGTATCTTTTATAGATGATTATAGCAGAAGGACTTGGATATATTTCCTAAAAAGTAATACACAGTTTTTTAGTTGGTTCAAGGAATTTAAGGCTCTCATGGAGAATCAGACTGGTAAAAGAATCAAGTGTGTGAGAACTGATAATCATGGTGAGTTTTGTTCCACAGAGTTTGAACAATTCTATAAAGAACAAGGTATCGAGAGGCATAAGACAACTCCTTATACCCCGCAGCAAAATGGAGTTGCAGAGAGAATGAACATGACACTGATGGAGAAGGCTAGGAGTATGCTTAGTGGAGCTGGTTTAGAACAAAGGTTTTGGGCCAAAGTTATGGCCACTGCTTGCTATCTGGTTAACAGATCTCCTAAATTAGCTCTTGTTGGTAAGAAACCCATGGAGGTGTGGTCTGATAAGAAGCCTTCAATTAGACATCTTCATGTTTTTGGTTGTGAAGCTTATGCACATCTTCCAAAGGAGAAAAGATCTAAGTTGGAAAACAAAGCTATCAAATGTATTTTCATCAGATATAGTGTTTGTGTGGAAGGATACAAGCTTTCAAATCCTATGACTAGTAAGGTGTTGCATAGTAGAAATGTTATTTTCAGAGAGATAACACCTCCTATTGTGCTACAACCAGATGAAAAAGAAAAGGAAAAAGACATTGTTCAGTTTCCTCCTACCCCTTAGAAGAATGAACAGAGAGACCATGTTGGGATTAATGATGAGGAGAGCTCTAATAGTTTGGAAGAAGAGGAAGAACAACCTCAAACTCAGCCCTTGAGGAGATCCATGAGAGAAAGAAAGAAACCAAAAAGGTTTGGTTATTCTATGTTAGATTCCAGTTGTGCTTTTGCTTTGATTAATAACACTAATGAGCCTAGATCTGTGAAAGAGGCTTTGGGCATGGAAGATGCAGTTTCCTAGATTGAGGCTATGGATGATGAGATGGCTTCATTGGAGAAAAAAAAAACTTGGGACCTTGTACCTTTTCCTAAAGGGAGAAAATCTATTGGTTGTAAATGGATGTTCAAGAAGAAATTTGTGTAGATGGTAGTGTTGAAAGGTACAAAGCTAGATTGGTTCCAAAGGGGTATTCACAGGTAGAGGGAATAGATTATGGTGAAATATTCTCTCCTATTGCAAAGTTGACATCCATTAGATTTTTGTTATCTCTTGCTGCTATAATACCCCAAAAATGGGCTATAGGTTCATTAACCTCTTATATCGACAACTCGAATGAAATCGACATCAAAGTCCTAACCTAAGGCACATCTAAACATCAAAATCTCTAATTGATTATCCTAAATTTTGCATTGGGGAATATTCCTAGTAATATTCTTAATTTAATCATAATTATCCTTAATTTAATAATTATTTGATGATAAATCATATTTATCCTAAAGTTAATTAATTGAATATGTTGAATATTTGATTAATTAGTTTAATTCTGCCACTTAATTATTTAATTTAATTTAATTATATTTATTCCTAATTATTATTATTTAAATTTGGCAATAAATCAAATATCCTATCATTAATTGATTAAATTCTTATTTAATTAATTAAAGCAAGTTGTCATATTTAATAATATTATTTTCGAATAAAGTTTGATTTAATAATTGATTAACTAATAAATCAATTGTTATTTTTTATTCAAAAATCAGTTAAGTTGAGGAAAAATCATTTTATTTTATTTATTTAATTCAAGATTAATTATGCACATTCAAAAATGAGTTAAACTTTTAATTAGAATATCAAACTCAACTTTCTTTTGAGTTGAAAGTTGATCTCAACCTCTAATTTGAGTTAAAAAGTTATTTTTGCATGATTTTGCATGTTCTTATGAATTAATTATTTATGATTCCTTGTTAACTCAAAAATCAAACTGACTTCATCAAGAGTGATTTATGACTTTTTCCATGCACCCTCAAGCCCTGAATTTCTATAAAATTAAGGCTCGGCTCTTCAAAAATCATCCACAGAATTTGCACAACCACACTGGTGAATTGACATCTAAAGAATTGAAGCTTCTTGTGAATCAACAACTTTTGTGAGATCAATCTTGTTTTCAATTCATTTTAGTTTCATTTCATATCATTGTTAGATTAATTTTCCATATCAATTTCATCTTAGATTCTAGTTTCATATCAGATTCATATCATTCTTATTGCATAAGAAAATAATAAAAATCTAGATTAATTTGCATCAATAGTTTCATCCATTCTTTTGCATTCAAATCCTTTGTTTAGGTGTTGCATTGTCACTGATCTTGGTCTAATGTAAGAATATCATACTCGCACCTACTAGAAGGTAGTAAATCGCCTGGTTAGCATAGTTTCAATTACTTCTAGACTTCTTTGATTTGCTAACATCTAATTATTTACTGAAGTGTTATGTCTACAACTAGGTACAAAATTCACACACATATTTCTGGCACCCACAGTGGGGCAACCCACCTTTACATATTGGTTTTAGTTTTTTTTGGAGCTAAAACCCTAAATTTTCAAAGATTTAATTTTATCTCCCAAACAGGTTGGATTTTTTATCTAAAATTGCTTTTACAGGTGGGCGACATACTAGGGAAGCTTTAGTAAAAAATTCAGAATTTTCTGAGATGTTTTGAATTTTTAATAATTTTTTCTTGATTTTCTAAAAAAAATTAATTTCTTACGCAAATGAAAATATTTTTTGAAAATTTTTATATTTTTGGAAATATCTATAAATTATACAAGGGGTCCATTCTTTGTGTTTTAAATTTGAATGCAATATAATAGCTCAAATAGTTAATTTACAAAAACTAGTCTATTTTGGTAAAATGGGTCTCTAGGACACAAATGAAGAGATTTTTCTAAAAAATTTACATTTTTGGAAAGCTCTCTATTTTTTAGTAAGGGTCTATGTTTTGTATTTCTATTTTTGAGGCTAAAATCTTATCAAAAAAATCAGATCTTGTTAACTAGGTCAAATGCAACAACAAAAAATAAAATTTTGTGATGGGTATGCACTTATTTTTCACATGATTCAATGAATGATATCAGTTGTCATTTAAATTAGTTTCTAATTATTATTGCTCCTAATAATTGATTTTTAGATCTAACCCTAGGGTTTTCATAAGTTGAATATACATTGTATATCTTGTTTGCTTGTTTTCTTGTCAGAGAGTTTTTGGCTTGCTCGCGCGGGATTGCTTAACAAAGCTAAAAATTGGGTATAATTTGTTGGAAACTACAATTGAAACAATTTTTGTATTGTCATTGATGTCAAACCTTTATTGGTAAGACATTTTCTACTTAGGCAAGTACTATATCTATTTGAGTGTTGCTTAAGGGGCTAAGCAAGGTTGGTAAGAATAGCACCTAGGGAAAGGTTGAGTTATCTTGATACTACAAAGTGTACTTGACTATGTTGCACTGTGATGAGATGATGTATTGTTTATCTTAGTAAGAATGAAGACTAAACTGGTAGGCTTAATTGAGCAAAGAATGGAAAAATCATGTTTAAGGCGAGTGATGTTAGTGTCGACCGAGTTAGTATATGCCGAGCAAAATTCTAGTGTCGACCGAGCATCAGTAAATTGTCGAGGAAGACAGTGTAAGATGAGGAGATAGTTTTAGTAATGATTGAGCATTCTACATGGAGACCGAGCTAACAATCATAGTATCGACCAAGCATCAACAATTTTATATTTGAAGAGAATTTAATTTTGGAGCTGACATTGTTGAATTCTTAGATTATGTAAAATGTGTTGACTTTATTTATTGATTGTATGGAAGCATTGAATGCTTTGTAAAATGTTTTATGGTAAATCTTTAAGAGATTTGAGATGATTCTAGAAAAGGATCCGAAGAACATGAAGTGGGTAGAATCAATGAATCTGACCTAAACCTAAGGTCTACGATTGAGATTAAGCGGTAAAAGATGAGTTAACCTAATTGATGTAAATATAAGTGAACCTGAACATTTTGATATGAAATGTGCATGAAGAAAAGAGGATGCTGAAAGGAGAATGTTTTGTTGATTGAATAAGAAAGAAAGGCTGAAGGAGAATTGGGGTGATTGTTTGAGGAAAATTTCTGAGCAGATCAGAGATGAAAATGGAAAAGTTTCAAAGTCAGTAAATCAGCATTAGTGTATGGAATCAGATCTAATATTTGTGAAGTGAGTTGTATATTTTTAAGATAATAGTACTGCTACTTTCTAACTATTGTAATAGTCAAAATCCTTTTAACAAAGGTTGACCTAACAGTCATATGTTAAATCCTTTTGAACAAGGTTGCATTCTAATGGAGTGTATGTAAGTCCTATGACTAGGCTCACTTTTAACAAGGTGATTGAAATCCTTTAACCAGGTCACACCTGACAATGTGTATTGTAACCTTTGATCGGGTTGGGTTTTCACTGAGCTCACTTCAAAAGAGTGAAAATAATAGTAACATGTTACAAAGTGGTTTTTCCCATATTGGGTTTCCACTATAAATCCTGGTGTTATTACTTGTGTTGATGTTTAGATCTGAACATTACTATGTTTTGCAAGTTAAGCTACAGCTATGTAGTGGACTGCATTGTTAGATGTTTCTATTACTTAATCAGTGATGACTTAGTTTGTTTTGGTTTTGGATCTGATTTAAGGATAAGTTTTTGAGATTTTTTTTATACATCAGGACCTGAGAACAACTGATTCACCCCCCCCTCTCTATTGTTCTAAATCATATTAACAATTGGTATCAGAGTTGTGTTGCTTATTATTAGTGTTGATAGAGATCAAGTTTAAAGGGGCTTGAAGAAAATGATCAGGATGTATAAGAAGGAGGTACCGAAGCTAAACAAGGAAAACTTCCCTGCATGGCAAAGCTTGATGAAACTACATCTGGCCAGTATTGGTGACTTTTTGAGAATGACTATGTCTAAACTGTCACACCTTTGATTGTTAAAGAAATGAGAGCTAAGCAAGAACATAATCATGCAATGCTGGAGATTGCATCTACCCTAAGCTATCCAAAATTTGAGGACATTAAGGACTGCACATCTTCCAAGGATATCTGGGATACTCTTACAAGGATATATTGTGGTGACTTGTATGCGGTGAAAGAAAAAGCTGAGAGTCTTAGAGGTAAGTTTGATGAAATGAGAATGCAAGAAGATGAAAATATTGCTTAAGATTGTGGTAGATAAAAGAAGTTGTGAATGCTATTAAAGGAGCCAATGGAGTAATTGATGATGAAACTATAATTGGGAAAGTAATAAGAACCCTACATCCTATATATGCTATTAAAATCTCAGCAATTCAGGAATCTAGATGTAACTCTGCCAATGTGCTTACTTTGGAAAGTTTGGTTGGTAAGGTGACTACTTTTGAACTCTCTAACTATGATAATTTCACTATTGGAAGCATTGGAAATGTTGAATCTACTTTTAAGTCACAGCTAGTTCTGAGCAAGCCAAAGAAAGAAAAGGAAAGATGCATTAGTGAAAGTGAAAGTGAAAGTGAAAGTGAAAGTGACAGTGACAGTGACACTTCTAATGAAGACCTAGAAGATCTATAAGCTCTTACGGCTAGAAGACTGAGAAGAGGAAAAGGAAAGTACAAAGGTAAACTCCCTATTATATGTTTCACATGTAATAAAGTTGGTCATATAGCTGCTAGATGTCCTGACAGGAAGGATAAAGATGATGAGAGGAAAAGAAAATACAAAGATAGAAAAGATGACAGAAGTTACCGATGGAAAAGAGACTACAAAGCAAAAGGTATGAAATCTTGTTACATTGCTAAAGAAGAGACTGACACTGATAGAGATTATCTGAAATTGATGTAGTCTATGTGGCAATGAAAGATGAATCTGATGAGGATGAGAAAACTTCATTAATTTCCTATGTGAACAAGAATGATAAATGGATTATTGACAGTGGTTGTTCACATAATATGACTAGTGATAAAAATAAGTTTGAGACCCTACATCATTACAGAGGTAAAAGTGTAAAGTTTGGTAATGATGCACCATGTCATGTTAGAGGAAAAGGTTTGATTAAACTAACTAATAAGATATCTTGTGAAAATGCATATTGGGTAGAAGGTCTTAATTACAATTTGTTAAGTGTTTCCCAGCTTAACAAAACTGGTTACTGAGTGGAATTTCATCACAAGAAAGCTAAAATATTTGATGCTACTGAAGAACTAATTGGAAGTGGAGATCAGACTAGAGGTAATTTGTTCTATCTTGACCTATCTAAAGAAACATGTTTGATTGCACAACTTGATGATATTTGGTTATGGCATAAAAGGCTATGTCATGTTAACTTCGACAATCTGGTAGAGATAAGTAAGAAGAGAAAGGTAAGAGGTCTACCTAGATTGAAGAAACCTGAGAATGTGATGTGCAAAGAATGCCAGTTAGGAAAAATGACAAAGTCAAGTTTCAAGAGCAAATCCTTTACTTCTGAAATTTTTTTAGATTTGGTTCATACTGACCTTTGTGGACCTATGGGTGTAGAAAGTTACTGTGGTGCTAGATACTTTATCTTATTTGTTGATGATCATATTAGGATGATGCATGTGATGTTCTTAAAAGAAAAATTTGAAGCTTTTCAATCCTTTAAGTGGTATTTGGCTAAAGTTGAAAAAGAGACAGGTAGGAACTTGAAATGTCTTAGATCTGACCGAGGTGGAGAATTTACATCAAATGAATTTAATCTATTTTTCAATGATAGAGGAATTAAAAGATAAATGTCTACACCTAGAACACCTCCACAGAATGGTATAGTAGAAAGGAGAAACATATCTATCTTGGATTGTGCAAGGACATTGATGATTGAAAAGAATGTGGCACAAAAATATTGGAAACAAGATATAAGCACTACTTCCTACACACTCAACTAGGTATAGATCAAGAAAGGTACATATCTGACACCTTATGAACTATGGCATGGACATGCACCGAATGTTAAATACTTTAGAATCTTTGGAAGTAAGTGTTATATACTAAAAGACACTAGGAATGGAAATTTTGATGCTAAGAGTGATGAAGGCATATTCCTAGGGTACTCCACAAAAAGTAAAGCTTATAAGTGTTTGAACTCTAACACTAACAAAATTGTGGAAAGTGTGAATGTCAAAATTGATGAGTATGCAAAAAGAAATGAAGCTAATAGTAAAAGAGAACCAGAAGATTATAGATCTTTTGTGTACATTGAAGAAGAACATGAGGTAAATAACATATTTTCACTTGATGCTAAGTCTTAGGTAAGCAATGTCAAGCAATAGACAAAAGCTATCAAACGTCAGGAAAATAGTACCGAGAGAGAACAAGAACATGCTGAGCTACAAGAAAATACTGTTGAATATTAGGAAGAGGTTGCCGAGCATTATGAAGTTGAATCTAAAAATCTTATTGAGGAACATGAGGAGAGAACAGCTGAACCTATTTTGGCAAAATATGTAAGAAGACATCATAAGCTTGAACAAATAATTGGAGACAAGGATATTGGAATTCAGACCAGAAGTAAGGCTAAGAATGCAACATGTCTAGTGTGTGAATTTGAACCAAAGACAACTAGAGAAGCATTGGAGAATGAAGACTGGATACAAGCAATGAATGAAGAGATTGACCAGATTGAGAAGAATGATACTTAGACTCTGGTGCCGAGACCTGAAAACAAAAATGTTATTGGAACAAAGTGGTTATTTAGAAATAAGATGAATGAAATTGGTGAAATCACAAGGAACAAAGCTAGGCTGGTATGCAAAGGCTGCGCACAAGAAGAATGAATAGATTATGGGGAGACATTTTCCCCTGTAGCTATATTGGAAGGAGTCAAAACTCTACTTTCATATCCTACTTATAAATATTTCAATGTATATCAAATGGATGTCAAGTCTGCATTTATGAATGGTATACTAGAAGAAGAAGTTTACATATAACAACTAGAAGGTTTTATTCATCCAAATAGAAGACACATGGTATGCAAACTGAAAAAAGCAAGCTCCCAGAGCATGGTATGAGAGGTTGCATAACTACTTGATACAGATTGGATTCTCAAGAACAAATGACACAAGCAATCTGTACATGAAGGATGAAGAAGGAAAAGGTATCTTGTTGGCAAAAATCTTTGTTGATGACATTATTTTTGGTGGACAAGATGCATTATGTAAAGTTTTTCAAATGCAATGCAAACTGAATTTGAAATGAGTATGTTTGGTGAGATCAAATTCTTTGTTGACTTACAAGTATATCAGAGGAAGAATGGGATTTTCATTACACAGTCTAAGTATGTTAATGAAATACTGAAAACTTTTAGGATGGAAGATGCTAAACTAGTAGGAACTCCTATGGTTACTAGACAAAAGCTATCTAAGAATGATGATGCTGTAGAAGTAAATTAGACTTTGTACAAATCCATGATTTTAAAATTGCAATATGTTGTACATAGTAGACCAGATATTGCATTAGCTATTGGGATTGTGGCAAGATTCTCTGCCAATCCTACAGAAAGACATATGATGGCCGTGAAAAGAATTATGAGATACTTGAAAGGAACTACTGACTATGGTCTATACTATAAGAAGGATGAAAAATTTGAACTATGAGTTTATACAGATGGGTATGTGCAAGATCATGAGGGGCCAAACTATGCCCTTAAGTGGCAATGAAAAATCAGCAAATCAGGGTTAGTCAACTTGACGTGAAAATTTGAACTAGCTATCAACCTAATACCAAAAAGTTGTAAGAATAGAATCTGTAGGAAATTGAATGTAGTTTCTAAACTACTAGGCCTTTTCTAAAAAACAATTAATATAATTGGTGAAATGTATAAATTTCAATACAGCAGTACAAAAATTTAAGGAAAAAAATAAGAAGTAGGTGTATGTCTGACCACCTTAATCATGATCAAATGATAATTTTTTTTTATAAGATTTTATATATAAGTAGTAGACTCATTCCCGGATGTGATGCATATTTTTTTGTAATTTTAGTCCAAAAAAATAATTAATTATGAATTTTTTGCTACAACATTTTCAGAATAAAAAAATCCCATGTCTGACCACCTTAACTCATTCAAAATTTTACACAATTCAAAAAAAAAAAAATTTCCTTATAGTAGGTGAAGCATAGAATGTGAAGCATTTTTTGGATTTAAAAAATGTTATACCATTTGAAAGTTATAGTCATTTTTCAATCAGTATATAAATCAGGACTTTAGAGGTAACTCAATTAGAAAATAACTAATAATTACTTACCCAATTCAAAATTTGATAGCAATTATATCGATAGAAAGCTGATAATCTCCTTAAAATACCCTTTTCATTTCATCAAATTCAAGTGAAAAAAAAATTGTCAGCTACATGGTCGAAGTCTGAAACTTAGAGAATTGTGACATTTGAAGAGTTGACCAGGTAGGTTTGGTGCACAAACCAATACCAAGCCAAATCGGGTACCCGAAAATCCCAGCAAAATTTTGAATTTTAAATTTTCCCTCCCCTTTCTCCCTCTTAATTTATTTCCAACCCCTTTCTCCCTCCAATTTCTCCATACTTCAATATATTATATATCAAAAATTATATATTAGATTATATATTATATATTAATATGTATTTTACAATATATCACATAATATCTTCATATTTAAATTATATGTAATATATATTTTATATTATAATATATAAATATGATATGTATTATATTATTTATAAAATATTATTGTATATATAATAAAATCAAGTATAGTATATATATAATATATATATTATACAGGACATATTAATACATAGGTTAATTACACCAATATAAGGCATCCAAAAGGTTTCCAAAGTGGTCATAGAGGGTTCCTAAGGGTCCTAAGGCTTGAGAAAGTGTACTAGGACCCCTTAGGTCCCGGTGCAACCCCCAACAAAACATTAGAGCACTCAATTGTGTCCCAACGGGTCGTATGACCCCTTGGGATAGAATTTCATGTTGAAATGTGTCAAAAGGGTCATGGGGACTTCATAGGGGTCCTAGTATGCCTTATCACATGTTAGGACCCCTAGAAAGTCCCCATGACCCCTTTTCACACATTTCAACACTTAAGTTTTCCCCAAGGGGCCGTATGACAACTTAGGACACACTTGAGTGTTCATATGTGTCGAAAGGGGTCAGCGGGACTTCCTACAAGTCCTAGTATGCCATATCATGCATTAGGACCCCTAGGAAGTTTTTATGACTCCTTTTGACATATTTCAACACTCAAGTGTGTCCCAAGGGGTCGTATGACCCCTTATGACACACTTGAGGGTTCTAATGTGTCAAAAGGGTTCATGGGGACTTCCTAGGGGTCCTAACATGTAATAAAGCATACTAGGACCCCTAGGAAGTCCCCATGACCCCATTTGACACATTTCAACACTCAAGTGTGTGCCAAAAGGTCGTATGATCCCTTAGGACACACTTGAGTGTTTTAATATGTTGAAATGGGTCATGGGCACTTCCTACGGGTCCTAGTATGCCTTATCACATGTTAGGACCCCTAAGAAGTCCCGATGACCCCTTATGACACATTTCAATAGTCAAGTGTGTCCCAAGGGGTCGATGAATCCTTAGGACAAACTTGAGAGTTCTATTGTGTTGAAAAGGGTTATGGGGACTTCTTAGGGGTCTGAACGTATGATAAGGCATACTAGGACCCCTCAAAAGTCCCCATGACACATTTTGACATATTTCAACACACAAGTGTGTCCCAAGGGGTCATATGACCCCTTAGGACACACTTGAGTGTTCTTATGTGTCAAAAGGGGTCATGGGGACTTCCTAGGGGTCCTAGTATACCTTATCACACATTAGGACCCCTACGAAGTCTCCATGACCCCTTTCAACACTCAAATGTGTCCCAAGAGGTTGTATGACCCCTTATGACACACTTGAGAGTTCTAATATGTCAGAAGGGGTCATGGGGACTTCCTAGGGGTCCTAACGCACGATAAGGTGTACTAGAACCCATAGGAAGTGCCTATGACCCCTTTTGACACATTAGAACACTCAAGTGTGTCCTAAGGGGTCGATGCAACCCCTTAGAACACTCTTGAGTGTTTTAATGTGTTGAAAGGGGTCATGGGCACTTCCTAGGGGTCCTAGTATGCCTTATCACGTGTTAGGACCCCTGGGAAGTCCCCATGACCCCTTTTGACACATTAGAACTCTCAAGTGTGTCCTAATGGATCATACGACCCATTGGGACACACTTGAGTGTTGAAATGTGTCAATAGGGGTCATCAGGACTTCCTAGGGGTCCTAACATGTGACAAGGTGTTCTAGGGCCCCTAGAAATTTTCCATGAGCCCTTTCGACACATTAGACCACTCAAATTTGTCTTAAGGTGTCATACAACCCCTTGGGACACACTTGAGTGTTGAAATGTGTCAAAAGGGGTAATGGGGACTTCTTAGGGGTCCTAGTACACCTTATCATGTGTTAGGACCCATAGGAAGTCCCCATGACCCCTTTTGACATATTAGAACTCTCAAGTGTGTCATAAGGGGTCATACGACCCCTTGGGACATGCTTGAGTGTTGAAATGTGTCAAAAGAGGTCATGGAGACTTCCTAGGGGTCCTAACATGTGATAATGCATACTAGGACCCCTAAGAAGTCCTCATGACCCCTTTTGACATATTAGAACTCTCAAGTGTGTTCTAAGGGGTCATATGACTCCTTGAGACACACTTGAGTGTTGAAATGTGTCAAAAAGGATCATTGGTACTTGCTAGGGGTCCTAACGTATGATAAGGAATACTAGGACCCCTAGGAAGTGCACACGACCACTTTTGACATGTGAAAACACTCAAGCATGTCCTAATGGGTCCTATGACCCCTTGGGACACACTTGAGTGTTGAAATGTGCCGAAAGGGGTCATGGGGACTTCGTAGCGGTTCTAATGCATGATAAGGCATACTAGGACCCCTAGGAAGTCCCCATGATGCCTTTTGACACATTTCAACATTCACATGTGTCCCAAGGGGTTGTTTGACACCTTAGGACACACTTGAGTGTTCTAATGTGATGAAAGCTGTCATGGGCACTTCCTAGGGGTCCTAGTATGCCTTATCACATGTTAGGACCCATAGGAAGTCCTGGTGACCCCTTATGACACATTTCAACACTCAAGTGTGTCCCAAAAGGTGGTATGACCCTTTAGTATACCTTATCACGTGTTAGGACCCCTAGGAAGTCCTCATGACCCCTTTTGACACATTAGAACTCTCAAGTGTGTCCTAATGGGTCATACGACCCCTTGGGACACACTTGAGTGTTGAAATGTGTCAGTAGGGGTCATCGGGACTTCCTAGGGGTCCTAACGTGTGACAAGGCATACTAGGACCCCTAGGAAGTGCCCATGACCCCTTTTGACACATTAGAACACTCAAGTGTGTCCCAAGGGGTCCTAAGGTGTCATATGACCCCTTGGGACACACGTGAGTGTTGAAATGTGTCAAAAGGGGTCATGGGGACTTCTTAGGGGTCTTAGTACACATTATCATGTGTTAGGACCCCTAGGAAGTCTCCATGACCCCTTTTGAAAAATTTCAACACTCGGTTAATACTGCATTGGTCGATTAATGCTAGACTAGTCGGTTAATACTGCATTGGTCGATTAATGCTAGACTAGTCGGTTAATACTGGACTGGTCAGTTGACATAGTTTTGCTCGGTGAACACTATTTTGGTCAACAATGCTGGTTTGGTTGGTTATCACACTACCAACCTTGCTCAATTGACACACTACCGACCTAGCTCGGTTGACATACTACCAACCTAACTCAGTTAACACACTACCGACCTAGCTCGGTTGTCACATTACCGACCTAGCTCGATTGACATAGTACTGACCTAACTTGGTTAACACACTACCGACCTAGCTCAGTTGTCACATTATCGACCTAGCTCAGTTGTCACACTACCGACCTTGCTCAGTTGACACACTAAACCGACAGGAACTACAGAAAACAACTATCAACTTTGACTTGCAAGTAAAACTAGGCATTATGGGGACTATGGTTGCCTAATCTGAGCACGACCCATTAGAGATCTCCCAGTTTCCCTTTAGAAACAGCCCATCAATCCTCCCTATCTATCTAACAAATATATTCTAGATCTAGGAAAAGAAAGGTGGCACATATGAAACGATAAGGTTGCAACTGAAGTTCTAAATTTTTGGAAGCATTCATAATACATCCAATGTCAATATAATACACTATCCTACAAGATCAAAACCACTTCTACCCTCCCAGTGAGGTTTCACCATAGTGAACATACAAACATTCATAAAATAAGTTTCCGCAAGCACATTTCAAATACACAGAAAATAAAACATATATATATATATAGTTTCTGATTCCAAACAAAAGGTAAACAATCATAATCTCATCAAGTAATAGATCATTCATATACAAAATCATACTCATGGGAAGAATGGAGATTTTTCCCAGGTTAGACCCTACCTGGGGTCCTGCGGAGAATCGTCTATCCCTTGGTTGGAGACTCTCTGCAAAATTTCCAGCCTTGAGCAAATATCCTCCTAAAAATAATCCTCTGGCAATCAACTCCAGGCTCTTCTTCAAATTCCTCCTGTAGGTAAGCTCCAACTCCTTCACCTCCTCTCAGACAAATCAATAGTCTCTCTTCTCTAAACTATAGAAATATCCTATTAAAATTTAAGCCTCTCCTAAATAAAATTTCCTCTCCAAAACCCCAACCCCCTTCACAGAGGAAATCTTTCCTGTATATAGAATGGAAGAGGTGGTTGCACGGGTAATCCAACTGGTGCAACCATCCCAACCATCCATCTGTTAATTGTTAAGCTTAAATAATATTATTAAGGCCTTTTCTGGAAAAGATATAACTATACCTATCTATTACCGTAATCAAATTTATGTTTCCTTTACTATAGGGAATGTAATAGTAATTATTATTTATAACACATTTACCATACGATTAACTTATCTAATTTTTTATTAATGTAACACCATAATTACTTACTCACCAATTATATAAATATATGTGTGCATATGCATATGTGTGCACCCATATGCCTATGTGTACATATATTATTTTTATTACAAATATTATTGCAAACATAATATTATTATTATAAAACATATTATTTTCTAATCCATATTCTTTACAAAATCTAATAGCGATATATAATATGAAACATCCCATTATTATTAAAACTTTTATTACTATAGACCTTTTGTCATTATGAGTATTATAAAATAATACCATAAAATTATTCATTATTATAGATATTAAAATCACATGATTTAATCACATGTCAACTCATTCCTAACTAGATATGCTAATACATAAGTAGCTAATAATAAAGATAAATTACTAAATCATATCCTCAAATGAACAATAATTCACCTCCATAATCTACTAATAAAATTAAACGTACTATAAAGACAACTAGAACTACTATACTCAAAACTTCATTCTCAATGAATACAAAAGATAAGAAACTAACTACAAGATCCACAAAACCAATAAACTGAGAGATCACCTAATACATTCACACAAGGGACTGACTTGACACTTCCCACCTAAGGATAAAAGGATCAAAGGTGAAGTTTCTTCCTGTGGAACCTGGTGATATCTCTGTACAACAACAACGATAGAGGATTTTGAGGGATCGCTCAGACCTGTGAAGCTAGGTGGAGACGATACCTGGTACCTGTAATCCTGCATCACCAAGAAGAGATACATATACATATGGATATACAAATCAGATATATGCAAGTAGATGACCAGGATCGATACATCATGTGGACCTCAACTAAGTGAGTAACTATGACTTTGTCCTGAGTCATGAAAACACATCAGACACATGTCCATGAAACATAAAACATCATGATAATGGTTAGATTCAAATCCTTGGGTTAGATCCATAAAACTTATCAAAATAGATGGTTTTCTAATCTCATAAGCATATAAATAATAACCATAAATGAGCACATCCATCATATCATCATCCACAAAACATAAATGTAAATGTATAGTTCTTACCATCATAATAAAAATGTCTAAATCAACAAAGTCTAAGTATCACCATAGGAGAGGTATTACAATACCCAAGCCATAAAAGCTTTTGAATCAAAAGAAACAGAGTCCAATAAAAATCCATCAGAGTATAAAACTTTGACTTCAGATCCTAGACACAAGTTTACTCCTCTAGGAGAATCCTACGAATCTGCCATGAAAACTCTATTAGCTAATAACATCATTTCTTTGCCTAAGATTCGACCATTTGATCCTAAACCTAAACCAAGGTGGTGGAAAGAGAATGACTTATGTGACTTCCATTGTAATAAGGGTCATAAGACTAATAATTTCTTATGCCTGAAACACCTCATACATGACAAGATCGATAATGGGGATATCATGATTGACAATCACAAGAGCAATAATGATCATATAGCATTTAAGGAACCTTTTCCTAAGCATAATCAAGTAGACTCATCTTCTCAACCTAATATGGGTGCCAAGGTTAATTATGCCTACACGGGCAACAATACTATCATCAATATGGTAGAGCCATGTCTTTCTGAGAGTTGCAATGTCATCACCATTATGCAAAGAGATAGAGAAAATCAATCGGCGAATGTCGTTACTCAATCACAGGCTCAGACACATCTGCAAGGACAAATCCTAGATTCATCAAATGTCCTTAAGAGACCCTTCAATCTATTGTCTTCTTCTAAACAAAAGACTACAACCAATCTTCAAATTCTAAAGACTCGAGACCAACAGACTACAACATTGTCCAACAACTACAGCACACAAATGCTAAAATCTCCATGTTTAAGTTGCTTCGGATATCTCCAGCTCATAGATCCATTCTAGACAAAGCTCTGCTAGGATCTAATGTTCCTAATGACCTTGATTTAGATATATTTTAGGCTATGGTTGGTCATCTTACATCTTTGCAGTTGAATAGAGGTAAAATGGATTCACCTCTATTTGAATGTAAAGGGGGAAATATGAGATCTATTCTCAAACCAAAATTCCCCAAGAAAGAGATCCGATTTGATCAACCTAGAGGTTAATACACAATCAAATCAATTTATGGTTATTATGGAATAAAGAGAAAGTAAATCCAATATTTCCCTATAAAAGGAATTTGTGCTTATAATATGGAATAATTGAAATACAAGTACTAACCTCAAATTAGGGTAGATATGGAAAATGTTGAGTTCTGGTGTATGTGGGTACTTTCAGGAAAATCTAAAACCTGTCCTAGATTGGAAATGCCAAGATAGAGAAAACCCAAAAATCTTTCCTCAAGATGGCTCAGCTTGTGTTTGACCTTCATAAAAGGTCAAATACCACATTCTTTATTTGAAGTCTGATTTGAATTCTATTCACAAATCCCAAAAGTTTTTTGAAAAGGGTATCCAAATTCACTCTCAAATTTGAAACTCTGCACCTGTACCTGCAAGAAAATGGGGGTTTTTGTTGTATGGGGGGTTTGCCTTGGTCAAACCCTAGTTTAGGAATTAACCTTCAAATTGAATTGAAATATATTGTGCATAAACAAAGTAATTGAAACAAATCACCTCGCTTATGTTGAAGTCCTTGTAGAGGATTCGAATCCTCAAATCCACAAGTAGGAATGCTTCAATGGATGTACAATGAATGTAAGATGTCTCAAATCAATGGTATTTGATCTTCAACACCAATCTTGATTTGATCTTTGCATATGAGAAGGCTTGAATGAATGGAGAAGGATGGATCTTCAAGGGGGCTCCAAAGAGATTGAATCCTTCAATAGCTAACAATGGATCTCCTTGATGGATGAATGCTTGAAGACTTAAATTCACTTGCTTGTACTTGAGAGCTTGATGGCCAAAGAAGATGATAGCTTTCTTGGATGAGATATGAAAACTTGATTGTCAAAATGAGAGAGGAAGGCCTCCTTTTATAGTGATCTAGGGCACACTCCTCTAGATGGGCCACCTTGGAGAATTAAATCCCAATTAGGTCCTCACATTTAGAAAATATACCTATATTAAATGCAATTAAAGGTTTTACCATCTCAAAACCCAAAATGGCCAACCCAAAGGTGGGAAAATAAATTTCCCGAAAGCTCAAAGCCCGAAAATTAAGGATCTTGAAAATTTGGAGAAAGGGATCAATGTCGAGGTTGATCTTGACCTAGTCAGGGTCGAGCTCAACCTTGACCTAGTTAGGGTCAACCTTAGACATTGACCTTGGTCCTAAGTTGACTCAGAATCAAGTCAAGAGGTCCTAGGGATGCCTAGAAACCTAGAACTGATCCCAGAACATGATAGAATGTCAGGAATAGACATAAAATCCAATGATTACTAAGATGAAGGCTAGGAGGATCCATTTCTAAATCCTACCTAGAAAATAAAGCCATGGAAGAAGGAAATTTAGGAGAATCCTCAGGATTCTAACCCTCATTTCACCTAAAATGAAGAAATCAAGTGCAGGGAAGAAGTGGAAAGTGGGGAGAAAAGCCAAATACATGCAACGACCCAATCAAGGCACTTAACATGACCTCAAACCACCTAATAGGAGGGATAAACACTCTTATCATGGAAGTGCTTCCATTTTAAGATGATATAGCAATATATCTCCTTTTCAAAGGAAGATGATAATTCCTTGAGTCATCCACACAATCAGCCCTTACACATAGAAGTCTTGATCCAAAACTGTCATGTCAAACATGTGTTGATAGATAGGGGTGCTGGTTTAAACATTTGTTCTTATAGCTTGGTCACACAATTGGGACTATCAGAAGCTCCCATTGATCCTAAGAAGAAGATAACCATCAAAGCATATGATGAACAAGAGAGATCTTCCAAAGGCACGATTGTCTTACCCATCAGAACAGGTCCTGTCATCAGAGATATCGCATGTCAAGTTCTGGATCTACCTTTAGCTTACAACATTGTCCTAGGGAGACCCTAGATTCATGAAATGAGAGCTATTCCTTCCACATATCATCAATGTGTAAAATTTCCTTATGAAGGAGTGGAGGTGACTATTCCAACTGACTTGTCTACAACTTGTAATGCATTGAAGGAAAGTGCAGACAAACTGGTGCCTAATAACAGAGAATCTTACACTAAGCAATCCACCATTACATCATAATCCAAGGTCGAGGAAATGGATAAGGAATTCAAAATTAAGGATAATGGTATGGGAGAATACATAATGGAACCATTTTTATCTCTCACATCTCTCCCATTATCTCCTAGATCTTATGGACAACCTTCAGACAAGATAAAACCTACTAACAAAGAATCATAGGTCAAATTCAATGGTGCCTTTGTCATAGAGCAAGTATCTAAATAGGAATTTGAGGAAAATAAAGTTGTACTTGCATGGTTATGCAAAGATGAATCTCAAATCCGATCTATCCAAAAATGTGATGCTTCTTCAAGTAAAACTCCTCAGAAGTCATATGGACCAAGGGACAAACTGATTGCTAAAATGGGATATATAGGAAAAGGACCTCTAGGTTTACAGGGTAAAGGTCTTTTGTTGCCTCTTCACCATCAGGGCCGCACAAACAAGAATATAATAGGTCTAGGGTATAAGAAGAAACCTTTTTATCTAAGCGGCAACTCTCCTCATGTCTTAGAACAAATTGAATCATCTACAACTAGTCAACTAAAGGAAGAAATAGAATAATCTGACAGTGATGAATCTGGCACCACCACTGAGCTCATTCCTTATGATCATTTGCCTAAAGAAATCAAAGACCTTCCTGAAAAAGAGGATTATCCAATCAAAAGGATTAATGTAGTAAACACACAAGAACCTACTATGGAACAAGAGATAGTTGCACCATAAGAACCAACTAATCTCAAAGAAAATCAAATAGACAAAGAAGAAGATGGTAGCTATTCTGAGACAAATTCACATGAGTATGAATTCAATTCTAAATCTGAGGGTAACCCTTCTTGGGGTATTCACCCTGACTTTACTCATGTCCTAAGATTTCCTAGAGGTCCTAAATCATAAGATGAATCTAATGATTATGAATGGGGAGTCATTCTAGAAGAAGACAAGCTGATTATAGAAAAACATGTTGATGTCATACACCAATATGTGCCTGAACCCAACATGAGTCTAGAGAACAATAATGAACTTAACATGTCTGATCCACCTATGGCTGAAATGGACTTCCATAATGATGTTGAGCCTATTCATGAATTGAGTATCCTGAGTTATAATATCACTTTCGATCTCAAGCATTGGGTTAGGACCAATGATGACAGTGCCCTATCCATAAATACTATTTCCCAATCCTCCCCCACTTTGACAATCCAACATCCTGACCTTCTTGACTATACCTCCACAAATCCAAGCCAAGGTATCTTTACTTTCCTGAATGACTACACCCTTGCTTACTATCTAAATGCAGTTGAGCCTATGAGGACTTCCATCAGAAAACCAAGTGTTATCATGACAGAGTCAGACATCAAATATCTTAGTCAAAAGAATAAAAGTAAAAATAAAAAGAAAAGGAGTTTTGAGGGTGAAAACCACTTTGTGGCAGTCTTAGAACCAAAAATAGTAAAGAAAATAGACATATCCAAAGATGAAAACCTCTCTAAGGTGCCTAAGGATGAGATATTTGATCTCCTTCCAAGTCATTTTTAAGACAGATCTCCAGTTCTAATTGAGCCCA
Source organism: Chamaecyparis obtusa (assembly GCA_027943335.1). Taxonomy (NCBI): domain Eukaryota; kingdom Viridiplantae; phylum Streptophyta; class Pinopsida; order Cupressales; family Cupressaceae; genus Chamaecyparis; species Chamaecyparis obtusa. The sequence continues at coordinate 639,856 of BSBK01004136.1, forward strand.
CTCAATCCATCAACTTGGGAACAATAGAAGAGCCATAATTAATCTATGTAGCACAATCTTTGTCAGAAGAAGAAAAGAGAGCATTTACTACAATTTTAATAGAGAAATAGATCAACTTTGTATGGAAATATCTGACTAGATCCTAATCTGATAACGTATCATTTATCTATATCACCTGGAGTGAAACTAGTCAAACAAAAATTGAGAAAGATGCATCCACATGTTGCACTCTTGGTAAAAACTGAGTTAGAGAAGCTCCTAAAAGCTAGATTTGTCTGTGTGATTGACTATGCTGAGCGAATCTCTAATATTGTACCTATTTAAAAACTTGACAAATCAATCAGAGTATGCACAAACTTTAGACATGTGAATCGAGCATGCCCAAAGGATGATTTTCCACTACCTAATATTGATATGATAGTGGACATGACCACGGGTTACGAGATGTATTCCTTAATGGATGGTTTCTCTAGCTATAATCAGATCAAAATCACTCCTGAGGATCAAGAGAAAACTACCTTCACATGTGCATGGGGTACCTTCTGCTGGAATGTCATGTTGTTTGGCCTTAAAAATGCTAGTGCTACCTATCAATGGGCCATGCAATCTATTTTCCATGACATGATGTATAGAACAATGGAAGATTATGTTGGTGACCCCCTAGAAAAATCTATGATGAGATCAGAAAACCTAAGTGATTTGAGCAAGATATTAGATAGAATGGAGAAGTTTAGCCTTAGATTGAATCCTAAGAAGTGTGCTTTTAGCATCACTTCTGGAAAGCTTCTAGGATACATTGTTTCAAAGAAGGGCATTGAAGTTGATCCTGCAAAGGTAAAAGCTATAATGGAGATGCAACCTCCTAAGAACATTAGTCAAATGAGAACATTACAAGGGAGAGTGCAATCTATCAGATGCTTCATATCTCACTTGGTGAATATATCATAGCCTTTTACCAAGACATTACATAAAGGTGTGATATTCACCTAGAATGAAGAATGTGCTAAAAATTTCAATCATATCAAAGAATACTTATCCAATCTTCCAATTCTGATGCCTCCAAATCATGGGAAGCCTTTGATACTATATGTCTCCACAACTGATACATCACTAGGGGCATTATTGGCTCAGCATGATGAAGAAAAAAAGGAAAGAGCCATATACTACATCAACAGAACTTTAGTGGCTTATGAGAAGAACTACTCTATGATTGAAAAAGAATGTCTAGCTGTGATCTTTGCATCATAGAAATTGAGACACTACATGTTAGCTCATGCCACTCATTTGGTAGCTAAAATTGATCCATTAAAGTACCTACTAAGAAAAGCTTCCCTCACAGGTAGACTAGCCAAATGGTCATGCTCTTAAGTGAATTTGACATGGAATATGTTGAAAGAAAATCTATTAAAGGTAAAGTTATTGCTGATCAATTAGCAGATGCACCTTTGCTTGATGATACACCAATGCAAATGGAATTTCTAGATTTCTCTATCATGAACATTTCTTCTAGAGAATGGCAGTTATTCTTTGATGGCTCCTATACACAGAATGGATCTAGAGCAGGTATATTGTTCATAACTCCTCAAGGATACTCAATCCCTAAAGCATTTAGATTAAAGTTTCCTTTCACAAACAACATTTCTGAATGTGAAGCCCTTCTTAATGGCATGAAGCTAGAAATTGAGTGGAGAGTTACAGAGATACACATTCATGGAGACTCACAACTTGTTATTCATCAAGTCAATGAGGTGTACCAAATGAAAGATAAAAAGCTCATTCCATACAAAAGAATGGTAGATGATCTAAAGAAGTATTTCTTTTCTATCACATTTGAGAAAATTCCTAGAATAGAGAACAAGTCTACCGATGCAATGGCAATGCTATCTACTCTATTACAACAACCAAAACATGAGCTATGCTATGACTTCCTAGTGGAAGGACTCTCTTATCCTGCATACAATTCCCCTGATACCCGCATGATCTGAACTATTGTAGTTCATGACTCATCCAAATACAAAAACCTATTCTCCTATCTCCAAGACCAAATCCTTCCTGATTCCTTTACCAGTATGAGAAAAGAAACCTTATCCACACCGCAACTCGGTATGTCATCATTAGTAATGATCTATACAAACGTGGTCTAGATGGTACACTACTTAGGTGTTTAGAATGGGAAGAGTCTCAACGTGCATTAGAGGAAGTCCACGAAGGTATATGTGGGTCACACTCGAATAGTTTAACACTAGCTCAAAAACTCATTAGGGCTAGGTACTATTGGCCAACAATGGAGAAAGAAGCTATAACATTTGCTAAGAACTGTCAACAATGTCAAGTACATGGTAATTTGATTCACGCACCAGGGAGAGATCTAATCCCCTTCACTGCACAATGGCCTTTTCAGCAATGGGCTTTTGATCTTATAGGTGCTATCCATCAACACTCTTCTAATGGACATACCCATATAATCATAGCTACAGATTATTTTACAAAATGGGTAGAAGCAGTTCCTTTGACACAAGCTACTGGAAAACAAATATCTATGTTCATCTTGAATTACATCATATGTCAGTATGGTATTCCACATTCCATAATCATAGATAACGGTGGACAATTCAAGAACAAAGACTTAGATGATATATGGGCTAAATTCAAGATTACACAACACTGGTCAACTATCTACTATCCTCAAGGGAATGGACAATTAGAGGCTTCAAACAAGAATCTATTGAAAATCTTGCATTGAAGAGTTAATAAAATGGGAAGAGACTGGCATCTCATGATCAATCCAACTCTCTGGGCCTATAGAAAAAGTATCAGAACGCCCACTAGGGCTACTCCATTTGCTTTATTTTATGGGTCTGAAGTGGTACTGCCTATTGAGGTTGAAATCCCATCACTAAGAATCAAAATGCATGGTCTAGTAACTGATGATGACTACAGAGTGTCTAGGTTACAAGAACTTGAACTACTAGATGAGCACAAACAAGTAGTGTATGATCATCTCAGAGTATATCAGAAGAGAATGTCTAGAGGCTACAAAAAGAAAGTCAAACAGAGAGAATTTTAGGTTGGCGATCTAGTCTTGAGAGAGAATCCCAAAAATCAATCACATAGAGAGTGCAAGAGGAAGTTTGAACCCAACTGGCTGGCTCCCTTTGTAATCATTGCTACTTTTGGCTCTGGAGCCTCTCAACTCTCAATGACTAAAGGAGAACAGCTCCAAGAACCAATCAACGTTCTCCATCTAAAGAAATTCTATGCCTAAGACATTTAGTCTATGGTAAAATGTCTTGAAAAAATCTTAAAAATAAGAAAAAGCCCTAAAAAAATGAATATCTTGGTGAAAACCTAGCAATAGGCACATTGATGATTCACAAAAAATATATATATATCAAAAGTGCAAAAAAAATTTGAAAAGAAGAAAAATACAAAAAAAATGAGAAAAAGAAAAAGTGCCTTGGTGAAAACCTAGAAACAGGCGCCTTGGTAGAAAAAATAGAATCTCTGCCAAGATGGTGAAAACCTGGCAAATAGGTGCCACTTGTTTCAAAATGCTCCATCTATCAGCGCAATCTTGGTCTTTCCTAGCTTTTAGTCTGCTTTAGTATGTATATATCCTTGTTTCAATAAGTCGGTTTGCACACCAATCAGCAAGAGTGTCTGCATCCTATCAATGGTTAACACTTGGGGGCAATCAATGCCATATCCTATGGTCTCCAGTATATCTTAGATGAGTCATATCCAATCAAGGTCCTTTGAAGCTTTATGTGAATCAGTCAGTCTATCTCCTCTCCTGAAAGGATTTTGCATCTACATCAAACACAAAATGAAAACAATCTATTCTTTACATGCTTTTATTTCCCTATATGCTTACTGATTCACATTGAAATTTTTGCATATTATGTTCCCTCAAGCTCTTCGATGATGTCCTTTACAGGATTTAGAGAGTGATGACTAGGGACATAATCTTTTCTTTGTCTTTTGCTTGTATGTGAAAATTAACAACTTTGGAAATTTTGGATTGAAATGGTGTCCGTCTATAAGAGCCTCTATCTTGAATTGGATGGCCATGAGTACCTCAACCATTGATACCTAGAAAATTAAAGGAAGTTTGATCTAACTATTGTCTTTTTGAGTACATTCTTTCTCTTACTGTGAAACACGATCTTACCTAAGGATGTGAATGATAAAGGGTCACTATGGGTAACTCACATTAGATTTAGAATGATCTCTTAACTGCTAGATGTATTTGTAATGCAAGGCATATTCAGGTCATCACAATGTTTATGCTTTGATGCTTATAGAAATTTCTATATCAAAATGGACATGATATTCAGGTCATCCTGACATTTATGCCTTGGTGCTTATATCTAATCTGACATTCTGAAAATAAAATCAATATTCATATGTCCATGGTTGTCTAGCCAGTGGGCATTATATTGATTCTTCAATTTGCATCTTTGAATTTCAAAAGAGCTGAATCCTACAAGAAGGTTCCTCCAATGAAACAACAAGTAGAATTCTTTTTCGGGATCAAAATCAAAATCTGAGATCGTTTATATTATTAACTACTTGCATAATTGACCTTCAATCATGATAGAAATCTATAATTCAACTTAACTGATTATCTTACATCAAACTATCAAAATTTCAACTTGGTCAACTCATGGTTTAACCTAGTCAAACTTGGTCTCTAGGACCTCTAACCGATGTAGAACACATTCTCAAATGTGTATAACCACTTCTCAAATCAATTAACATGCTTCTAAACTATAACGCTGACTTTTCTTGTCAGATTTCAATTTTCATCCCGAAGGGGGCATGGTATTACACATCATTCAAGTCTTTAAATCATATTTTTCTTTTAGTGATCAAGACAACAACCACGTCTAGTCACTTATTCATCTAAAAGTTCTCATCACTTGGGGCATATAAGATTCATCGAGATCCATATCAATCTGGTATCCTAATCTATCTTGTAAACTGTATTAGCTTTTCGTAACCACCAGTTCATTAGTGTTATTTCCTTGGTTCTTCGTAACTTAAGGGTTCAGATATGATACCTATATGATTCTTATTGACAATCGGGTCTAGAATCGGTCACTCACTTCTTTGTAATCATAAAGTTCAGAATCAAGTGTTTTGATGCTTTTTTGTAATCATCGGTTCATTGTTGCTATAGTTGACATCATCATGATTCTTGTTCTATTAGGACCTAAATCATCTTTTCAAATCTTTCAATCGGTTTCTGTCTCAGAATTGATTCATCTTTCAAATCAGTTTCAATCTCAAACATCTATACCAAACATAAATGATTCTTTGAACCCACTGCACTTGGCATAGTGATTCAAAGAGGAGCAAAATGTAATACCCCAAAAATAGGCTATATGTTCATTAACCTCTTATATTGACAACTCGAATGAAATCAACATCAAAGTCCTAACCTAAGGCACATCTAAACATTGAAAACTCTAATTGATTATCCTAAATTCTATGTTGGGGAATATTCCTAGTAATATTCCTAATTTAATCATAATTATCCTTAATTTAATAATTATTTGGCGATAAATCCTGTTTATCCTAAAGTTAATTAATTGAATATGTTGAATATTTGATTAATTAATTCAATTCTGCCACTTAATTATTTAATTTAATTTAATTATATTTATTCTTAATTATTATTATTTAAATTTGGCAATAAATCAAATATCCTATCATTAATTGATTAAATTCTTATTTAATTAATTAAAGCATGTTGTCATATTTAATAATATTATTTTTGAATAAAGTTTGATTTAATAACTGATTAACCAATAAATCAATTATTATTTTTTATTCAAAAATCAGTTAAGTTGAGGAAAAATCATTTTATTTTATTTATTTAATTCATGATTAATTATGCCCATTCAAAAATCAATTAAACTTTGAATTAGAAAATCAAACTCAACTTTCTTTTGAGTTGAAAATTGATCTCAACCTTTAATTTGAGTTAAAAAGTTGTTTTTGCATGATTTTGCATGTTTTTATGAATTAATTATTTATGATTCCCTTGTTAACTAAAAAATCAACCTGAGTTCATCAAGAGTGATTTATGACTTTTTCCATGCACCCTCAAGCCCTGGATTTCTATAAAATCAAGGCTCAGCTCTTCACAAATCATCCACAGAATTTGCACAACCACGCTGGTGAATTGACATCTGAAGAATTGAAGCTTCTTGCAAATCAACAACTTTTGTGAGATCAATCATGTTTTCAATTCATTTTAGTTTCATTTCATATCATTATAAGATTAATTTTCCATATCAATTTCATCTTAGATTCTAGTTTCATATCAGATTCATATCATTCTTATTGCATAAGAAAATACTAAAAATCTAGATTAATTTGCATCAATAGTTTCATCCATTCTTTTGCATTCAAATCCTTCGTTTAGGTGTTGCATTGTCACTGATCTCAGTCTAATCTGAGAATATCATACTCACACCTACTAGAAGGTAGTAAATCACCTGGTTAGCATAGTTTCAATTACTTGTAGATTTCTTTGATTTGCTAACCTCTAATGTTTTACTGAAGTGTTGTGTCTACAGCTAGGTACAAAATTCACACACACAACTACATCATATGATTTAGAGATAGAATAGATGGATGTGAAGACAAATTTCCTTCATGATGATTTGGAGGAAGAGATTTATATGTCATAGCCTGAGCACTACATTATTAAAGGTAAAGAATCCTTAGTTTGCAGATTAAATAAATCTCTATATGGTTTGAAGCAATCTCCTAGGATGTGGTACCTTAAGTTTGATGTCTTTGTGTTGTCAATTGGATTTGTAAGATCAAAATTAGATCATTGTGTTTATTTCAAAGTTGAAAATGATCACCTTCTTATTGTTGCATTATATGTTGATGATATGTTGTTGTTTGGGAAGGGTAAGGGTATGATTTCTGATTTTAAATCTTAGTTGTTAGCATAGTTTGAGATGAAAGATCTTGGGGTAGAAAGCTACATCTTGGGTATGGAAATCAGTAGAGATAGGTCTAACAAAAAACTTTGGTTAAGTCAGAGTAAGTATGTGAAATCTATGTTGGACAAGTTCAAAATGGTAGATTGTAGACCACTATGTGTTCCTGTTTCTATGGGAACAAAGTTATATGTAGATGATTGTCCAAAATCTCCTAGTGAGGTAGAGGACATGAGTAGAGTACCTTATGCTAGTGCAGTTGGCAGTCTTATGTATGCTATGGTCTGTACTAGACTAGATATTGGCCAAGTAGTGGGAGTCCTAAGTCAGTTTATGGCTAACCTTGGACAGGTACATTGGGATGCAGTTAAGTGAGTATTCAGATATTTGAGGGGTACATCAGATTACTACATATGTTACCATGGTAACTCTTTTGAATCTCTACATTAAGTTTGTATTCGTGGGTTTGTGGATTCAGATTGGGTAGGTGATATTAATAGCAAGATATCCACTAGTGCTTATGTGTTCACTATGTTTGATGGTGCTATCAGTTGGATGAGTAAGAGACAACCTATAGTTTCTTTGTCCACTACATAAGCTGAGTACATGGCTGCTACTCATGCTTGTAAGGAATCCATTTGGCTTTAGAGATTGTGTTCTGATATTGGTGTTGATGCAGAATAGATTACTATTTGGTGTGACAGTCAGAGTGCTATTTTCCTTGCAAAGAATCCAACTTTTCATGCTAGAATGAAGCACATTGATGTGCAGTTTCACTTTGTGAGAGATATGGTGGAAGATGGAAAGGTAAATTTGGAGAAGGTAGATATTGTGAAGAATGTTGTAGATGCATTAATGAAACTAGTGGGTACTGAGAATTTCAGATGGTGTTCAGAGTCTATGGGCCTTTTGGCCTATAGTGGTTAGTTACTGTTATGTTCCTTTTGCTCTTACAAGGTGTTCGACAAGTGGGAGAATGTTAGGAATAAGGTGTCTCAACCTTGGATAATTCCTATTCTTATTATTTGTTTTGTAAAATGTATTTCTTGCAAATAATGTAATTAAGTGTGAGTGTACATTTATAGTTGGCATATTGATGTGTCACTCCATTTGATGTGTCAGCATCTTGAATTCTATGTAAGGACATCATGGCTGAAATGGTTATGACATATTCCTATGACATGTAAGAGCTATGTCTGGAAGATTCAATGACAGGTGAAGACATGTGGAAACTGATAAAGTTGAGTATTGTACATTCGGGTTCCTATTTTCTTAGAGAATGGTAAAACCCTAATACGACTATCTTTGGAAGTTTCCCTAAAAAGGGAAGTGCATGATATAAGCATTTTTTAGGGTTGCAAAGATAGGTGAAGGAAGTGTATTGTTGGAACATTTTTTATGCTACCACGATTTGTCTTTAAGAGTTGGAAATCTTTAGAAAGAACTTGCATTGCAAGTGTATTGTAAACTATAATAGTTTTGATTAATACATTGTGCAGGTTTTGGAGTGCTGGGGTTTTTATCGAAAGGTTTTCCCTAGGGTAAATCATTGTGTCATTCTCTATATTCTATATGCATGGTATATGGCTACAATATCATTGTTAAAGTAGTTAATGAATCTAAAATTGTAAGGATTCGAAATAATTTTCACAATACTTTCCTTTAGAGATTAGTGTAGGAAGTTGTTTCCGCACCTGAGTTTCCTTACACATCAGAGCAGCAATCAAATTGGAAGTAAATTGAGGTCCTTGATTGGACTGTATCTCTCTTGGTACCCCAAACCTTGTGAAGATGAATTCATAAAGGAATTTTGCAACATTTTTATCATGTGGATGCTTCATAGGATTAGCCTCAACCCACTTTATAACATAGTCAGTGCAGATAAGCATATAGGATTTACCTTGTGAGGATGGCTCAATAGGACCAACAAAATCAATCCACCATTTATCAAATGGTGCAACAATTACCTATGGCTACAGGGGAATTTCATCTATCTTTGTAGGACGTCCCATGTGCTGGCATTTGTCACACTTTTTAGTGTACTGAGAAACATCCTTATGTAAACTGGTCCAATAGTAACCTGTGGTCAAGATCTTCAATGCTGCTTATTTGGCAGCAAAATGCCCACCGCAAGGTTCATCATGACATGCCTTGAGGATATCATTAGTTTCATCCTCTCTAATGCATCTTCTAGTGACTTGGTTAGGACCAGTATAAAACATGAATCTAGAAATCCATGAATAATTAAAGCTCTTTTCAGTTAATAACCTTCTTTCTTTAGCAAAGAAATGAGCTGGTGTCTTACCGATTGTGAGATAATTGGCAATATTGGCATATGAAGGATTGTGCTTAGTCAGCAAGAAAAGATGTTCATCAGGAAAACTATCATCAATGGTTGCAAGATCATCAGGTACATGCAACTGAGAAATAAAATCAGCACCACATTGGTTTTACCAGGTTTATCTATGATATTAATGTCAAAATCATGCATAAGAAGCAACCAGCAAGCCAATCTACTAGAGATTGTAGGCTTGTTCATGAGATACTTAATAGAAGAATGGTTGGTATGTACATAGATCTCATATCTAGTAATGTAGTGTCTAAGTTTATTTAGGGCATAAATGACTGCAAGAAGTTCTTTTTTAATGATAGTGTAGTTAAACTCAGTGCCTTGCAAATTCTTATTGATAAAGTAAATTGCATACTCAACGGAGTCCACCTTCTGGCCAAGCATAGCTCCAATAGCATAGCCTAAGGCATCAGTATGGATGTGAAAAGGCAAGCCCCAATTAGGTCCTCTCAAAACTGGTGCTGTAGTGAGAACTTCTTTAAGCTATAAAAAAGATTTTGCACACTCAGAATCCTAATCAAATTCAGCATCCTTCTTGAGCGAGTTATACAGTGGTGTTGCAAGCTAATTGAAATCCTTTATAAACCTTCTATAATACCTTGCATGTCCAAGAAAACTTCACACATCTTTTTGTTTTGTGGGAGTAGGTAATGTGCTAATTACTTCAATCTTGGTAGGGTCCACTTGAATACCTTTTGAAGATATGAAATGTCCTAAGACAACCCCTTCTTCCATCATCATGAAACACTTTTAACTATTAAGAGAGAGGCTATAGTCATGACATCTCTAAATAAATTTCTCCAAATTTGCCTTGGCCTCATCAAAAGTATGCCCATAGGTGGTAAAGTCATCCATGTAAATCTCCATGTAATCAACAGAGATATCTGAGAAAATATAGATCACAGCTCGTTGGAAGGTAGTAGGGGCATTACACAACCCAAAAGGAAACACTAAATAGGAAAATGTACCCCATGGGTAGGTGAATGTTGTCTTCTCCTGGTCTTCAGGGGCTATTTATATCTGATTATAACCACTTAATCCATCCAGAAAAGAGAAGCATTTCTTTCCAACTAGGTTATCAAGGATTTGATCTATAAATCAAAACAGAAAGTGATCCTTCTTAGTGGCTGTTATAAGCTCTCTATAATCGACACAGACTCTCCACTTCCCTCATTTTTTAGGCACTATGACTAGAGAGGAGACCCACTAGCTATCAAAAATGGGATAGATGAATCTAGCATTTAATAACTTTTGCAGCTCATTCTTTACTATATCCCTTAGAGCTGGGTTAACCCTTCGCTGAGGTTGGTGAATAGGTCTGAATTTAGGGCTAATATAAATTTTTTGAGTGTAGAGCTTAGGGTCTAAACCTTTCATGTCAGTATAATCCCAAGAAAATTCAAATTGGTGTTCTTTTAGAAGCTACGGGACATATGTCTATTGAGAGAGAGTTAAGGCACTATTTACATTTAACTCCTTCCCTGAGCTAACCTTGAGCTTAGTGACCTTTTTTGCCATGGACAATTGAGAAATTGGGGAAGACTCCATTTCATGAGGTAGTAATGTATGAAGAAATTTGGAAGTTTTTGAATACTGCAGAGCATCAGTTGGTGGTAACAAAGTGTCAAGAACACAGTCTTTTTGGGAACACACTTGCAATTGCACTCCATACTCATTCAGAATAATGGAGGAAATGATTTCATCTTCTTCCCTAGAAGATAAAAAAGGTTCCCTAGATATCATCATTAACTGATGAATGGAATTAACCTCAGGTTCAGTATCATCCAAATCTAGCCATATTATTTGGTCTTCTTCCAATAGAGGTTGAGCTGGGGAATACAAAGTTAGATTTTTAGTGTTGACTCCATTTGATATACTCATTTTTCCTAACCAACAAGCTATATAGGCATCTGTAGTAGCTAGCCAAGGCCTTCCTAGAATTATTGGATACCCCACCATGTTAGCCTTTGGAGAAAGGACTACAAAGTCAACTGGATATTCCCAATAATTCAAGGTGACTATTACATCCTCTACCATCGCATTAGGTGTAATGGTGGAACTGTCAGCAAGCTAAAGGATGGTTGGGGTTTCCCTAAGACCGATGATATGCAACTAAGACATTACTTCCTTGGTCATGACATTGATGGAGGCACCTAAGTCAACTAGAGAATTTTGGACTTGCATTCCTTGAATAGTGACCATAACCACAAGGCTACTAGGATCAGAATACTTGGGAATTGTCAATTTCTCCAACATTAGATTAGATAACTAGCCTAGGACATGTATGGTTTTGGGATCCTTTTTCTTCCTCCCAAGCTACTTGATACAAGCTTCCTTGATGGCTTTAGTATATGAAAGTACTTCCTTTATGGCATCCACTGGCTTAACTTGTTCCTCCAACCTATGAGGAAATGGGTGTTCTTGTGATGTAGGAGTAGCAAGCTGAACTAGTACCTTAGTTGGTTATGCTGAGGCATCCTCAACTTTGGTAATAATAGGCTATTGTGGAGGAGTAAGAGTTGTGCCAGATCTTAAATGGATATTATTCAGGGAAATTGCATAGCTTTGTTGTTGCGTTGTTGGTTTAGCATTGTTGGGATTTAGACTAGGTTGTGCAAGAAATTGAGTATGTCTAGGGGAAGTAGTATTGGCTGTAGGAGGAGGCATCAAAGCTGGCTATGGAGGTGGTGGCATTAAATCTGGCTAGTTTGATTAGTTCATCCAATTGTGTGGTTGTTGCCACCCCTACTGGGGCTGCTACTAGGGTTGTTAGGATTGTGACCAACCTTGTTGAGATTGTTGCCATCCTAGCTGATGCTGCTACCAACCTTGCTAAGGTTGCTACCAATTCTTTTGATGCTACTGCCAACCTTGTTGAGGTTGTTTCCAACCTTGCTGAGGTTGTTTCCAACCTTGCTGAGGTTGCTACCAACTATTATACCCACTGAATCCACTATGTTGTGGATTTTTCCACGCATTAGTATTATTAAAATTTTGAAGAGGATTTTGGTGAATACCTGGCCTCTAAGCCCATGGCCTTCACTGGGCAAAATAGAGAACCTCTTCATTCTTATCAATTGCTTTGAACTTGGTAGGCATTGGTTGGGACTCCAAGCTTGCAATAGACTTACATTGACAATTCTTTTTCTTCTCCATATAGTGTGGATAGTACTCTACTAACATTGCATCAGCTTCATCTTTCTTTTTCCTTTCTTCCATTGTGTCTAACTAAGTAGCAACATCATTAATGATGTCTTGCTTGAAATCTAACAATAGATTGGATAGCTCCATTTTGGACACATCTCTACCATTAGACTTGTGAGGCAGGGCTCTCAAGCCTCTTCCTTTCTTGACAGTAGCTCTAGAATAGTTTAGACATATACTCTTTATGTCATCCCAATTCTTCTATGTAATGTCCCCCCTGCCATAAGGTCAAGAGATTATATGCTTCCATCATTCACACCTCTCAAAAACAAATGCTTTTGAGAATCTTCATTCAGGTCATGTTGTGTGTTATGCTGCAAGCGCAACATGAACCTGGAGACATAGTCTTCCAAGGTTTCATCTTCTTTCTATGACATTTTAAATATGTGATCTCCTTTTAAGTGCCCTCTACAATAATTTTAGTATTTCTTAAGAAACAGGGTACACATTGCATTCCAATTTTCTACAGCATCAGCACCCAAACTCATAAACCATCTTAGAGAAGCCTCTTTTAAAGTGGAAGGAAATAATTTGAGCTTGTGGTCATCAGTGGTGTAGTCATAGGTTTTTTAGAGGACATCAAATTCAGAGAGGAAAGTCTCTAGACCCTCTGTGATGAGTCCATAGAATTTAGGAAGTGCGGCTGTAGGAATGTTCTTCAGATTTTGGTTACCTTGCTGAGTAGCTATAGGAAAATGGAAAGTAGGATGATCCATTATGTTGTCTAGATATTCTAGGCAAGCAAAGAGGGAATTTAAATGGTAAGACTTGTCAGATTATGGCGGTGAACACAAGTGATCAAAAGCATCAGCAAACACATTCTCAAATGGTTCTTGTTCTTGTGGGATTTCTAATTGGGTTTCCTCAAATATTAGATTGAAAACCACTAATGGTTCTTCCTGATTAGGATAAGGTAGGAATCACCCAAGATGATCTCTATGTCTATGCATCCAAAAATATGCAGAATGAAAACTAACTTAATGACTTCTGGGTTGAACTAAATTGACACCATCCTCGACAGTAGTGCAAAAAATGATTGGTTAGAATAATATCCTCGTAAATCAAGGATTGGACATCCTTTAACAATGATTCATTTCTGAAAATCATCATGTATCTACTTATAACATCATGCTAGACTTCATTTAATGTATCAATCTGGGAACATGAAATTTAGATGATGCCTGCAAATTTTATGCTTTAGTTCTTCTCAATAGTCATCACTACTAGATTAAAAACTATTTCTACAAGAGATTTATATTAGAAACTAAAACTACAGATTAACTCTCATATTGAAGGAAACAAACTCAATAGTAAATAGATAATGCTTCAGAAGTAAACCTATGATGTAGGGAACAGTCAATAGTTCTACTACCAGTGGCTGCAGGAGAAACAATACTTAACAACTTCAAAGAGACTTAAGTGAATCCTACTTAAACATGAATAGGGAATTCATCTCCCATGTGGGCCGCCATGGAAGTATGAATAAATTATAACCCAGAGATTGAAATGAAGAATTGTCATATATTCATTCAACAAAACATAAGTACAATATAGGATATCAAAGTATTTCACTCTATTGTTGGATTATAGTATGAATTCCTCAAAACATCTAACTAGCCTAGAATCATAAGTTCTAGCTTATTTAAAAGAAACTAAGAAAAATAGAACTCCTACAAACTAGGTCTTTCATTACATAGCATAAAAACCTCAGTTACAGGAATGACAACATCATTAATGCAAGAAGATAAGCCATATTTAGTGCTTCAGAAATTTAGGAATGCTTGGTAACTAGATTGACTTGGACTGAATCAGCAACCACAAAGTTATGGAAGGAGTGGAGCTATGATGAACTCTGAAATAGTTATCCACCTTGACAGACCCACTCATCCTTGAGTCTGTGCTCTTTGTTGACTTATTCTTCCCTGCAAAAGGTTAACATAACAGAATCCAAAAACATGAATCCAAGGTAGAGATTATAATAATTTTTCCTATTTTAACCTAGCCTTGTCATACAACTACAGGAGATCTACCCATTAAAGCTAGAGAAGGAAGATACCAGATTTTATCATAACATTCTTTAATCTATATATATATTCAATCTTGTCCTTAAGTTTCATAAGTATCAAATATACATATGGGTAAAGCTTATAAACATAAAAAAATGCATAATGTTCATGAAAAAACATAATACATTCAAGTTTGAACTTCTAAAATCATAAACAAAACATTCCATAATCTTGACTCATCAGCTGGCATGTTGTATTAAATGTTTGTAAGGCTATTTTTGGCCGACTTGTATTGCATTTAATAATTGTTTGGGGGGAGTTAATGGTTTCAGCCAAGCTGACTTGTGGTTGATGATTAGTATTTAAGGAGTGTTTGGGTAGATGTTTTAGGAGGAGAGATGGGGGGAGATAAAAAGTGCTAAGTAGCTAATCTAGAGAAGCTGGAGTTAGTGAAGTTGTGGAAAAGATCTTGCATGATCTTGTAGATCAGATTCTTATCTAATAGTTTTTTGTAAGTAAAGCTAGTGGTTTACACACTTGGGAACACAAAGATTTTTGGGAGGCTTGCAAGCTCAAGTTTAGATCTACCTTAGGTTTTCCATTAGTTGTTGATTATCTCAGAGCTGAACTAGCTAAGTGTTATATTGGATCCTTGGATCTTGAAGATTTTTTATGATTGTAATTGTCCCTAACCCAGAAGGCCTTATAGCCGAGCATGTTAAAGGAAATTACTTTGAAACAATTGTTGTGTACTTGTGTTGTTGATTTTTTTGCTGTGTAATTCTGAAGCTACAATGTTTGGACTATCCTTAATTGGATTGACCATCCCTTGGTCTATGTCAGGTGGTATTAGAGAAGTTTTTGTTCCTGTTGGAGCAGAGTAGATTTTGTGGAGTGAAGCTTGATCTTGTGGATTGACCTAGTAAGGTTGATCTTGCAAAGTTGATCTTGTTGGTGAACAGATCATAGGATCTTGATTATAGATATGTGGCACTAACTTGTGGAATCTTTCCCTAGTTGTTCATGCAAGATAGTAGGTTGATCTGACTTAAATACAACTTGGATGTTGTCACAAGGTGATCGGTGTAGGATTTATTGCAAAGGTTTTTTCATATCTTTAAGGATGCATCTGAGAAGATTGGACCCTAGAGTTATTGCAGATCTATGTGATACTATGGAATCTAGGATTACAGAGAAGGTGAAATCAAATTTCAGATATGAGATGGAACTAATGAAGAATGACATGGTCACCAAGATCATGAGAGTTGTTATTGGTGTACCTCAGAATGTTGGTACTGAAGATGGCTATGAAGAAATTGTTGAAGAATTTGAACATGCTGGATCTAGTGGCGATGACCAGAGGGACAGATATGGTGAAGATAGAACTACTCGGTTACATAGATCTAAAGCTCGGTTAAGTAGTAATTATCGAATGGAAGTCCCCAATTTCTCTAGAACTTTGAAACCTGAGAATTTGATTGACTGGATCGGTGAACTTGAATATTTCTTTGAGCTAGAAGAAATTGAAGATCCTCTTAGAGTGAGTTTGGCACAAACAAAATTGAAAGGACATGCTGCTCTTTGGTGGAAATAACTACAAAGAGAAAGAGAAGATGAAGGTGAACTGAAGATCAATCGGTGGAGGTTGATGGTGACTAAGTTGAAAGCTAAGTTCATACTAGTTGACTATGAGCTTGACTTGTTTAAGAAGTTGAAAATTTTGAAGTAGAAGGATTTCTCTTTTAAAGATTATACCGAGGAGTTCTAAAGACTTACTATTCGATCTGGACACCGAGAGCTTGGTAAGAAAAAAGTAGCTCGGTATGTGAATGGTCTGAGATTCAATATTCAGGATGAGCTTGGTATGTTGAAGATTAATTCTATTGAAGATTCTTATTAGTATGCTCTCAAGGAAGAAGATAAGTTGAAGAGGAAACAACATAGTAACTCCTGAGGGAAAGAAAAGATCGATCACTTAGTAAAGGATAAACCGACTGATGTAGAAGATGAATAGAAACCTATGGAACCTAAGAAGAAGATAGGTAGAGTTATCTTTAAGGGTACTTTATATAACTGTGGAGAGGAAGGACACCATTCTTTTGAGTGTACATAGATGAAGGTTGACCAATGAACTAGTGTGGTGAATGAGAACATTCATAATGAACCTGAATCTGAGAACTTGCTACTTTGGCAAACATTTCTTGATACAAAGGATGAACCTTGTCAAAGGAGTAATTTGTTTAAGAATCGCTGCAAGCTTGGAGGTAAACTCTATGATATTATTGTTGATAGTGGTAGTACCAATAACCTTGTTGCTCAGGACATGGTTCAGAAACTTGGTTTGAATAGAATGAAATATCCACATCCTTATAGGATTGGTTGGTTGCAAGATGTTCATGCTTTGGAAGTTATAGAACATTGCTTCATTGATGTTCAAATTGGCTAGTATAAGGATCTTATGCTTTGTGGCATTGTGGATATGAATAGCTATCATATATTGCTCAATAGACTAGCTAGTGGTTTGCACACTTGGGAACAAGGAGATTTCTTGGAGGTTTCTAAGCTCAAGTTTAGATCTGCCTTAGGTTTTCCATCAGTTGTTGATTGTCTCAGAGCTAAAATAGCTAAGTGTTGTATTGGATCCTTTGATCTTGCATATTATTTCTGATTGTAATTGGCCCTAACCTGGAAGGCCTTAAAGCTAGGCATGTTAAAGAAAATTACTTTGAAACAATTGTTGTGTACTTGTGTTGTTGATTTTTTCATTTTGTAATTATGAAGCTTCAAGGTTTTGACTTTCCTTCATTGGATCCACCATCCCTTGGTCTACATCACAAACCCTCTATAGGGCTACAAGGAGAAAACCTAATTTATTGAGGGAAACCTACTTGTAACTCCACCAAGACAAGTCTTAACCACCCCCAAATTATTTAAACAACCTACCAACAACACCATCCAAGTTAGGGCTTTTGATCAATTCCCCAACTCCTGCTATCCTCAAATATCTCCTAGGCCTAATAGGGCTAGAAGGCCAAATTAAAAAAGGAAGTGTCTCAAGTTCTTATCACCTTCCAATATAACCTATTGTAACACTAGTAGGATCACATAAAATGACTAAATCCAAATATTTAGATGTCTATTCAACCCCTGGGTCATTCTGTGCTATCAAACCCATAATTCTGGACAGTCACATAGAGATGCATGTCTAGAGGGTTTAATCATTCCTCCTCTCTCCATTGACTTCCCTATCTAAAACCTCAAGCATCTTAGATTAAATCCTCCCTCCTTCTTTTCAACCAAGAATCAGAATTTTTCCACTGTGGAATCTCTTGGAAAGAGGAATTTGGTCTCGAAACCCTAGGTAGGGCCTTCCTGCAACTAGTGATACTCCAAATTAGATAACTTTCATTATATGCCATTTCAAGACTTCAAACCAATTTCATTCTTATCATAAGACATGGGGACAACTTCTAAAGTCCTTCAATGGCACATGTGAGACTTTAAAGGTCTGTACACCTTCAGAACATAGTTGAATTCTCAGGAAATCACTAAATTTTTATTGAAAATGTTTATGAATTCTTCTCCAACTATTCCAACTAAATTGGATTGGATTTTTCCAATATTTTTATACAATCCTCAATCAGTTCCAACCAACTAAGATGGTTGTGATCATTGAGATTCAAAATTTGACAACTTTTCAAAAATTGCTTAATGCAACATTGACAACTTTTGCCAAAGTTGTCTATTGTCAATCAAAATCACTAACCTCTATCCTAGACTCCACCTAGGACCTTAGAGAGGTTAAAATAAACTTATTTCAACCTTTTCTTAGGCCAACTAGACCATCCTAGTCACATAGACTATTCTAGCCTTTCATAATCAAATTGTCCAACAATGGCTAAGGTAGACAACTAGGCTTATAACAATACCTATTGTCACCTTGCCCTACAAAATAGGACTTATTTAGAACATTGGATTAAGATCCAACTAGTACCCTAACCCTTCACATTAACCCTTCATGTTTGGGTCCCTTAATGTGCTAGCCATGGATGAGTTTGAGGGTGCTCCTGCACCACTCTCCCTATTTGACAATAATGCCAAAGCAGTATCTAGAACTTACACCTTTCATATGTAGACATCATCTTGTCAGTTGACTAATAGTATTTCTCCATGTATCATCTTTCTTATGACTGATTATCAGCTTTTTTGTTCTTTTCACAACTCTAGGCATCTCCTAAAGTGTGACCTTTCTTGCATCAATTTGTCAGATACTCTTTGCAACACATTTGATGCAGTGCTCCTAACTTGACTAGGAAACCTCAGTTAGGGGAAGGACCCCTAATTTACCTCTAAGATATTCATGATAATCCTTAGGTAAATCTTTTGTGAATATGTCTTCTAGTTGTTCCTTTGTGTTCACATATTCCATCCTCACTTCTTTATCTTGTACTAATTCCTTCAAGTAATGATACTTGATAGAAATATGTTTGGTCTTTGTGTGCATCACTAGATTCTTTGATATTTTGATAGCACTTGTGTTATCACAGAATATAAAAACTAGTTTAGTGATCTCCTCTTTCATACCTTTCAACAATTGCTTGATCCATACCAGATTTGAACAATTCACTGCAGCTACTACATACTCAGCTTCTGTTGTAGATTGGGAAATGTAGTTTTGTTTCTTGCTTGTCTAGGAGACTAATCTTTTTCCAAGAAAGAAAGCTCCACCACTTGTACTTTTCCTATCATCAACATTTCCTACTCAATCAACATCAGTGTAGACTCTCATTTCAAATTTAGCATTCCTCTTGTAGTACAATCCATACTATTATGTCCCTTTCAGATATCTCAGTATGCTCTTCACATCCATCATATGATTTTCCTTAGGAGTGGTAGACAATATTGCCACAATCCCAACTACTAGGTCTATATCTGGTCTGTTGTCGATAACATATTGTAGCTTTTCAATCATGGATCTATACAGGGTTTGATTCACTTTAGCAGTATCAATAGTATTAGATATTTTTTGTCTGGTAGCCATAGGAGTACTTATTGGCCTTGAGTCCTCCATTCCAAAAATAATAGTATCTCTTTGACATATTTAGATTGTGAGATAAAGATATCTTTCTCCATCTGATAGACTTTTAAACCAAAAAATAATTTTCTCTCACCAAACATAGCCATCTCAAACTCAATTTGCATCTCACTTGAAAATTTATGACACAGGGTATCTTGTCCACCAAATATGATATCATCTACAAATATTTCTACTAACAAAATCCCTTTACCTTCTTCAGCTTTCATGTATAGATTGTTATTGTCATTTTTCCTTGCAAATCCAATCTTTATCAAACAATTGTGCAGCCTCTCATACCATGCTCTGGGGACTAGCTTCAATCCATACATCACCTTGTTCATTTTGAAAACCATATTTTTCTTGTCTGGATCAAAAATTCCTTCAGGTTGTTCAATGTATACTTCTTCTTCTAATATACCATTCAGAAATGCAAACTTTACATCCATTTCATATATAGGAGGGTCTTGAAATCTATGTAAGAAGCATATGTAATTAGATTTCTTACTCCTTCTAATCTTTCTATAGGCTAAAAAGTTTCCCCATAGTCTATTCTTTCTTCTTGTGCATAACCCTTGCATACCAGTCTTGCCTTGTTTCTTGTGACTTGTCCATGTTTATTGATCTTGTTTCTGAATCCCCATTTTGTTCCAATAACATTTCTAGTCTCGACACTAGAGTCTAGGTATCATTATTTTCTATTTGATATATTTCTTCATTCATAGCTTGAATCCATCTCCATTCTCTAAAGCATCTCTTACTATCTTAGGCTCAAAGTCACATAATAAACTTGTAGGTTCTTTCAACTTACTTCTGGTCAAGACTCTAGATTCCTTATCTCCAATGATTTTCTTAGGTTTATGGTGTCTTCTCACATACTATGCCAATGTAGGTTCAGATTTATTTTCACCTTGATCTGTAGGTTCATCATGAAAAATATCAAATTCTACTTCTGATTGCTCGACAACATCCTCCTAATGCTCGACATTGCTTACCTGTGACTCTGCATCTGGTGCAGGTGTGTTATTTTCTTCTCCTTCCATATAGACAAATTATCTATAGTCTTTAGGTTCTCTTTTTCCTTCTTGTTTATTTTTCTCTGCATATTCATCAACTCTCACATTTGCACTTTCCACAATTTTGTTAGTGTTAGAGTTCAAACACTTATAAGCTTTACTCTTAGTGGAATAACCAAGGAATATGCTTTCACACTATTTGCATCAAAATTTCCATTTCTATTATCTTTCAGTATATAGAATTTACTCCCAAAGATTCTAAAGTATTTCACATTAGGTGCATATCCATACCATAATTCATAAGGTGTAACATTTGTACCTTTCTTGATTTGTACCCGGTTTAAGGTATAAATAGTTGTACTTACAACTTCTCTCTAGTATTTTTGTGCAACATTATTCTCAATCATTAGTGTCCTTGCACAATCCATAATAGATCTATTTCTCCTATCAGCTATACCATTCTATGGAGGTGTTCTAGGTGCAAACATTTGTCTCTTGATTCCTCTATCATTGTAGAATAGATTGAACTTATTTGATATAAACTCTCTAGCTTGGTCAGATCTCAAACATTTTAGGCTACTACCTGTTTCCTTTTCAAGCTTTTCCAAATACCACTTAAACAACTGAAATGCATCATATTTTTCTTTCAAAAACATTACAGTCATCATTCTAGTGTAATCATCAACAAACAAAATAAAATACATAGCACCACAATAAATTTTTACACCCATAGTTCCACAAAGGTAAGTATGAACCAAATCCAAAGTATTCACAGAAGTAAATATCTTGCACTTGAAACTAGACTTTGTCATTTTACCCAGCTGACATTGTTTACACATCACATTATCAAGTTTATTCAATCTCGACAAAGCTCTAACTTTATTCTTTTTACTAATACGCACCAAAGTGTCAAAGTTAACATGACATAGCCTCTTATGCCATAACCATACATCATCAAATTGCACAGATAAACATGTCTCTTCAGATAGATCTAGAGAGAACAAATTACCTCTAGTCTGTTCTCCACTTCCAATTAGTTCACTAGTAGCATCAAATATTTTAGCCTTCCTATGATGAAATTCCACTCGGTAATTAGTTCTATTAAGTTGTGCAAAACTCAGCAAATTATAGTTAAGACCTTCAACCCAATAAGAATTTTCACAAGTGATCTTATTAGTTAACTTAATTAATCATTTACCCCTCATAGGACATGGTGCATCATTACCAAACTTAACACTTCTATATTTTTAATGATCTAGGGTTTCAAATTTACTTTTATCACCAATCATGTGATGTGCAAAACCACTATGAATAATCCATTTATCACCTTTACTCACATAAGAAATAAGTGCAATTTTCTCATCATGATCAGAATCCTCTTTCATAGTAATATAAACTACTTCAATATCAAAATCATCATTGTCACTATCAGTTTCCTCTTCTGCAATATAATAAGATTTATTACCTTTATCCTTGTAATCTATGTACCTTCAGTGATCTTTGTTATCTCTCTTATCCTTGTACTTTCTTTCTCTTTCCTCATCCTTGTCATTCCAGTCAGGACACCTTGCAGCAATATGGCCAACTTTATTACATGAAAAATAGATTATAGGAAGTTTACCTTTATGTTTTCATTTTCCTCTCTTCAATCTTCTAGCCATGAGTTCCTTAAGATCATCCAATTCCTCATCAGAAGTGTCACTGTCACTTTTCACATATTTTTCTTTCTCTCTCTTAAATTTAAGCAAACCCATTTGTGACTTGAATGCAGATTCAACATTAGGAATAGTGTAGTTATCATAGTTAGAAAGATCAAAAGTAGTAAGCTTACCAACAAGACTTTCCATAGTTAGAACATTACCAGGGTTACATCTTGATTCTTGAATTGTTGAAATTCAAATAGCATAGATAGGAAGAAAATTTATTAATACCTTTCCAATGAAAGTCTCATCATCAATGATTCCATTAGCTCCTCTAATAGCATTCACTATCTCCTTGATTCTACCACAATACTGAGCAATATTCTCACCTTCTTGCATTTTCATCTCATCAAACTTACCTCTCAAGATTTCAGCTTTTTCCATCAGTACATTTGTATCACCACCATAGATGGTTGCAAGAGTATCCAACATTTTCTTTGCAGTAGTGCAATCCTTGATGTCTTCAAATTTGTGATAGCTTAAGGAAGATGCAATCTCCAACATTTCTTGATTGTGTTCCTATTTTTATTTCATCTCCTTAGCAATCAAAAGTGCAATAGGTATAACATATTCATGTTCAACATAGTATTTTTCTGAATCACCAATACCAACTAGATGCAGTTTCATCAAACTCTTCCATGCAGGGAAGTTCTCCTTGTTCAAATTTGGTACCTCCTTTTTATACATCTTGATCATTTTCTTCAAGTACCTTTAAAAATTTTCTTTGTAAGCACCAACAACTTGATACCAATTATTAATATTATTTAGAACAATAAAGAGGGGGATAAACCAGTTGTTCTCAAGTCTAGATGTATCAATTGAACTTTTAAACACTTCAAAAATCTCAGATCGAATCACCAACACAACTCGGTCTCTAAAGAATATATACCAAAAATATATAACATGCAGTCCACTATCCAAAAGTAATTAACTTGTAGAATATAGGAACATTCACACAAGTATAACACTAGGATTTATAGTGGAAACCCAACTTGGGAAAAAACACTTTGTAACATGTTACTAATATTTTCACTCTTCTAAAGTGAGTTATGTGAAAAGCCAACCTTGCTAAACGTTTACAAACACACTGCTAGGTGTGACCCTATTAAAGGATTTAAACACTCTATCAAAAGTGACCTGGTTAAAGGATTTAAGTAGATTCCATTAGAATTCCATCTTGATTAAAGGATTTGTGTGTGTGAATTTTGTACCTAGCTAGATACAACACTTCAGTAAAACATTAGAGGTTAGCAAATCAAAGAAATCTACAAGTAATTGAACCTATGCTAACCAGGTGATTTACTATCTTCTAGTAAGTGCGAGTATGGTATTCTCAGATTAGACCAAGATCAGTGACAATGCAACACCTAAACGAAGGATTTGAATGAAAAAGATGAATGAAACTATTGATGCAAATTAATCTATATTTTTAGTATTTTTCTTATGGAATAAGAATGATATGAATCTGATATGAAACTAGAATCTAAGATGAAATTGATATGAAAAATTAATCTAACAATGATATGAAATGAAACTAAAATTAATTGAAAACAAGATTTATCTCACAAAAGTTGTTGATTCGCAAGAAGCTTCAATTCTTCAGATGTCAATTCACCAACGTGATTGTGCAAATTCAAGAGATTCTGGATTGTTTTAGAGGAGTTGAGGCCTTGTTTTTATAGAAATCCAGGGCTTTGAGGGTGCATGAGAAAAGCCATAAATCACTCTTGATGAACTCAGGTTGATTTTTGAGCTAACAATAATTTAGAAATAGATAACTCATAAAATCATGCAAAATCATGCAAGAACAACTTTTTAACTTGATCAGAAGTTGAGATCAACTTTCAACTCAAAAGAGAGTTGAGTTTAATTTTAGAACAAATAGAATTGATTTTCTGATTCAAAGTTTAATTGCTCTTTGAATGTGCATAATTAATTATGAATTAATTAAATAAACAAAATGATTTATCCTCAACTTAATTAATTTTTGAATTAAAAATAACAATTGATTTATTTGTTAATCAATTATTAAAATCAAACTTTATTAAAAAATAATATCATTAAATATGACAACTTGCTTTAATTAATTAAATAAAAATTTAATCAATTAATGATAGTAATTTTGATTTATTGTCAAATTTAAATAATGATAATTAGGAATAAATATAATTAAATTCAATTAAATAATTAAGTGGCAGAATTAAATTAATTAATCAAATATTCAGCATATTCAATTAATTAACTTTAGGATAAATATGATTTATCACCAAATAATTATTAAATTAAGAATAATTATGATAAATTAGGAATATTTCTAGGAATATTCTCCGATGCAGAATTTAGGATAATCAATTAAATTTGATAATGTGCAGATGTACCTTAGGTTAGGACTTTGATGTTGATTTCATTTGAGTTGATGATATAGAAGGTTAATGAACCTATAGCCCATTTTTGGGGTATTACATTTTGCCCCTTTTTGAATTACTATGCGAAGTGTAGTGGTTCAAAGATAGTTTGTGTATGATAAAGATGTTTAAGATTGAACTGATTTGAAAGATGAATTGATTTTGAGACAGAAACAGATTGAAAGATTTGAAGATTCAAGATTTGAGATTTTAGGTCCTGAATGACCAGAGATAATGTTAACTATAACAATAATGAACCAGTGATTATGAAAAAGTGCCAAAACACCTGATTCTGAACCTTATGATTGCAAAGAAGTGAGTGACCAATTCCAGACCTAAATGTCCTTGTATGAATCATATTGGTATCACATCCTGAACCCAATAGTTATGAAGAACCGAGGAAATAACACTAATGAACCGATGGTTACGAAAAGTTGATATAGTTTATAAGATAGATTAGGCTACTAGATTGATATGGATCTGGATGAATCTGATATGTCCCAAGCGATGATGACTTTTGATGAGTCAGCAACTAGACATGGTTGTTGTCTTGATTACTAAGGAAAGATTGATTACAGACTTGAATGATGTGCAATACCATGCCCCCTTCGGGATGAAAATTGAAATCTAACAAGAAAAGTCAGTGTTATAGTTTAGAAGTATGTTAATTGATTTGAGAAGTGATTATACACATCTGAGAATGTGTTCTGCATCATTTGGAGGTCCAAAAGACCAAGTTTGACTAGGTTAAACCATGAGTTGACCATAGGTGACCTAGTTGAAATTTTGATAGTTTGATGTAAGATAATTAGTTAAGTTGAATTCTAGATTTCTGTGATGATTGAAGGTTGATTATGCAAGTAGTTAATGATATGAATGATCTCAAATTTTGATTTGGATCCTGAAAAAGGATTCTACTTGTTGTTTCGTTGGATGGACCTTTCATGTGAGATTCAACTTTTGTTAGATTTGAAGATGCAATTTGAAGAATCATTTAAGCATTGAAGTTTAGCTAGCCATTGTGAGATCATGCAAACATGCAAAGTACAAAATGAAATGCAAACCTAAGACCTAGGACCTAGTCACTAATCATGTGTCGGTCATTCTCATCATTGAATTTTTAGGTAACCAGATAAATCAATACAATTCCCACTAGTTATAAAACCATAGACATATGAATATCGATTTGTATGCTCAAGGATCAATTCAATGCCCACTGGCTAGACAACCATAGACATATGAATATTGATTTTGTTTTTAGAATGTCAAATTAGATATAAGCACGAAGGCATAAATGCCAGGATGACCTGAATATCATGTCCATTTTGATATAGCAATTTGTATAAGCATCAAAACATAAATGTTGTGATGACCTGAATACACCTTGCATAACAAACACATCAAATAGTCAAGAGATCATTCTAAATCCAATGTGAATTACCCATAGTGACCCTTTATCATTCACCTCCTTAGGCAAGATCGCATTTCACAGTAGCAGAGAGAATTCACTCAAAAAGATAATAGCTAGATCAAAATTCCTTGAATTTTTTGAGTATCAATGGTCAAGGTACTCATGGCCATCTAATTCAAGATAGAGGCTCTTACAGACGGACACCATTTCAATCCAAAATTTTCAAACTTGTTAGATTTTCACATACAAGCAAAAAACAAAGAAAAGATTATGCCCCTAGTCATCACTCTCTAAATCCTATAAAGGACATCATTGAAGAGCTCAAAGGAAACAATATGCAAAAATCTCAAGCTGAATTAGTAACCATACAAGGAGATAAAAGCATGTGAAGCATAGATTGTTTTTAGTTTGTGGTTTTTTTTTGTGTTTGATTGCAAAATCCTTTCTAGAGAGGAGACTGACTGACTGACTCGAATGAAGTTTCAAAGGACCTTGACTAGATATGACTCATCTAAGGTATACTGGAGACCATAGGATATGACATTGATGCCCCCAAGTGT
Source organism: Chamaecyparis obtusa (assembly GCA_027943335.1). Classification (NCBI taxonomy): domain Eukaryota; kingdom Viridiplantae; phylum Streptophyta; class Pinopsida; order Cupressales; family Cupressaceae; genus Chamaecyparis; species Chamaecyparis obtusa. The sequence goes on from BSBK01004136.1 coordinate 666,544, forward strand.
TAAGCATTGATGGAATATAGACAGTTTTGCAGATTGGTGTACAGATCGACTTATTGAAAATAGGAAAGCGGGAACAAACCAAGAGATATGTACAAACTAAAGCAGGACTGAAAGCTGGGAAAGACCAAGATTGCATTGATAGATGGAGTATTTTGAAACAAGTGGCACCCGTTTGCTAGTTTTTCACCATCTTGGTAGACATTCTACTTTTTCTACCAAGGCATCTATTTCCAGGTTTTCACCAAGGCACCTTTTCTTTTTCTTCTTTTTTGTATTTTTCATTTTTTCAATTTTTTTTGTACTTTTGATATTTTTTTATTTTTTTGTGAATCATCAAGGTGCCTATTGCTAGGTTTTCACCAAGATGTTTATTTTTCAGGACTTTTTCCAATTTTTATAATTTTTTCAGGACATTTTACCATAGACTGAATGCCTTAGGTATAGAATTTCTTCAGATAGAGAATGTTGATTGGTTCTCGGAGCTGTTCTCCTTCAGTCATTGAGATTTGATAGGCTCTAGAGCCAAAAGTAGTAGTGATTACAAAGGGACCCAACCAATTGGGTTAAAACTTCCCCTTGCGCTCTCTATGTGATTGATTTTTAGGATTCTCTCTCAGGACTAGGTCACCAACTTGAAATTCTCTGTGTCTGACTTTCTTGTTGTAGCCTCTAGATATTCTTTTTTGATATACTCTAAGATGATCATATTTTTCTTGTCTATGCTCATCTAGTAATTCAAGTTCTTTCAACCTAGACACTATGTAGTCATCATCAATCACTAGACCATGCATACTAATTCTTAGTGATGGGATTTCAACCTCAATAGGCAGTACTACTTCAGACCCATAAACTAAAGTGAATGGTGTAGCCCCAGTGGGTGTTTTGATACTTGGTATACTTGATAGCATCTGTTTCCATTGCAAACTCCCAAGAAAGATCATATCGTGCAGTCCTAATGTCTAGCAAGGTGGAGAACAAGAGGGATTAGCAAACTGGTGGAAGAGATGGAAGATAGGTGAATGAAGGAGAATGAAGGGAAGAAATCCTCAAGGGAAAACTCCCCAACAATACACAAGCTAGGGAAAAAAGATGTCATGTAAAGCGCATTTGGACAAGCAATGAAAGGCTAGCATAGAATAAGTCACAAAATCGTAATGCAAGAGTAGGAAAGGATGCAATCCAAAGGAGTAGACATGTCAAGAGGCTTCATCACACCGTGTTTTACTCTTTCTTTCTTTTTTTTAGATCAAGACCAAAGGGGTAAAGGATAGAAAAAGGCTAGAATGAATGGAGGAAATAAATATGAAGGCTAAATAGGAAGGTAATGAAAGCAAGATTGTCATAAGATAGCTCACAAGATAGCCAAATATTCGTGTATAGATCAACATTGTCAAGATCAAAGAGAGAAGACAAAATGGATGAAATATGTAGAAGAACTATGCATGATGCCTAATTGTCAGGTTTTCATCATGGTACTTATCCAAGGTGCCACAAGGGAGTGGTTTTCACCATAGGACAAATTTATTTCTCTTTACTTTTTCTACCAAGGTGCCTGTTTTCAAGTTTCCACCAAGGCATGTTTTCAATTTTTTTCTTTTTTTTTTGGAAGAAGGCAAGCTCTTTAGATAATGGTCCTTGAAAGGATAAACCATGATGTGTCAAGGATTCAAAATGATATGCTCATAGATGCTAATTGGGAAAGGTAGATGGAAGAGAAAATTGGAGGATAAGGTTTTATATAAAGCGAGTGAGGTTGGAAGATAGGAGGAATAGACAAATGAGGAAAAAGGATAGAAGGTAGAAGGATAATGAATGGAAGGATCATGAAAGGGTATATGGAAAGGAAGGCAAGATCAAAATCAACACACAACTTGAAGGGTGGTGAGAGGGTGGAGGAAATGTCAATGAAGGAATACGTGAAGGAATATAGCGAATGGATAGTAGAGGTTGTGGTTTAGGCGGATGAAATGGAAGAATATTTTTGGAAGAAGATGAAGTGGAAGCCTTTAGAAGCTTGAATGTCAACTTCACTTGTTTCTCAACACTAGACTCTTTCAAGAGAGACTTTTGAATCCATATAGTCGTAGGCTTCTCATTTCTTTTTGATGATCTAGAAAGAATATCTTTAATGATGGATTTTGGAACCCATACTTGTCTTGTAGTTTTTTTCTTAGATATCTCTTTTGACTTTATGCCTCCATGTCGATTAGAGGAGACATGGTGATCTTTTTTTTTTATGGATTCTTGTATTGTTTCTTTTTCTTGTATTGAACATTCAAGTTACTTCCAAAAGGCTTGGGACTGGTGGAAGAAGAAGGAGGATATAACTAGTTTAGATGGGTGGGTGGATGAAAATGATTCAAGGGTATGCATCTATGTTGATCTTGAGGAAAGATAAGAGATGGAGGGATGTAAGGACCCAACATGGATGGAGAATTAGGAGAGTTAGGAGGGGAAAGTGAAGGGACATAAGGAGCCAAGATGGAAGCCAGATGTGAAGCCCTTTGTGGTGGTAGAAGAGGTCCAAGGATGGAAGTGGAAGACACAAAAGGATAATCAACAAGTTCATCAACATTTATATGACAACCAAGGACATCAACACCTTTAGAGTGAGCATTAGGATTTTCACTAGAATCATGGACATCTTGAATATGAGCACCCTTTTTGATAGGAATATTCAAAGCTTGCAAAGACTTGGGAAGAGTAGAAAGTGGAAAGGAATATGGAGTTGTAGAATAAGAAGATGGAAGACTTTGATCTTGACAAGGATCTTTGGATAGCATAAGCACATAATTTTTCTCTTGATTTTCAATAGGCTTAACATTGGAAGTAACAACACCATTTTTACCAACCTTAATGGAAGTATCATCTTTGGAAACTGGAAGTGGGGTAAGGTTATTTTGATTATCAATAAGCTCAACAATGTAAGTAGTAGCTTGATATTTCTTAGGACAAGACTTAAGACATGGTGGGATGAATGAGAAAGAGTGTATGGGATCAAAAGAACCATGGAACAGATAAGAGACATCATGAAAAGGATTGAATGACATGGATCTTTCTTGATCTTGATCTTTCTTTATGTTCTATTCTTTATCATTTTTGGAGTCCTCTTGACATGGAGCCACTTCTAAGGACAAGGAAGCATGTTGGGATTGTATGGAAGACTTTGGCAGAGATGGTGAAGGACTAGCTGAAGTGGGCATTATATTGCATAAAGGCTTAGGATTTTTAGGTTTAGCATTATTGAAAGTATCTGCAGCCAAGTGAAGATTAGCTTGAGTTTCTTTAAGAGGTAGCCCTTGTGGATAACTATAGGAAACTGCATGAAAAGTATTAGAACCTTTTGTGGATGAAGGACTTGTGAAAGATTTGATAGGCTTGGAAGCTTTAGGAAATGTATGGGTATTGGAGGAGGTAGGAGATGGAAGGGAACCATCACAAGACAAAGGTTCAACATTAACATGATCTTTCTTGAGACTGTAATCTTTATTTTCAACATGAGAGTTCTTAGAGGAGAGATCCTTATAGTATTGATGTTTATAACCAACACAGAAAGCTTTCTCTTCCTCAAGTGAAGTAGATGGATCATCTAGGTATTGTGCATAGAAATCATCAAAGTCTCTTTCAAAATTAGAATCATATGGATCACCATCTTGATCTATCCAATGTGACAACCCATTTCCAATAAGCACAAGCACACAACTAGGAGGACTCTTAGGAATAGAGGTGTCATAGGTATCATTACATTGTCCATCATCATAGTCATCATAGTCTTCAAAGATGGGTGTATCACTCTCTATGGAAGAGGTATCATAAGGGTTATCACATTGCTCAACATGGTATGTCTTGAGAAGAGAAGTAAGACTCTTGGGAGGATTAGAAGAGGAACAAGATTCTGGAGAAGAGGAAGGTGAAGACCTAGTGGAGGAAGAAGACTTGGAAGATGAGGAAGAATAAAAAGACTTAGAAGATGAAAGATGTTTGGAAGAAGGAGCTTGTGACATGACCATTTGTATGATCCTAGAAAAGGCATCTGATTCAATCAATTTTTCCTTTATTTTCATCATAAATTTATCACTCATGGGCTTTTTGGAATAATACTCTTCGAATTGAGCAATGAGTTTGAGATCATCCATTTTCAAGAGAGGTTCCATAACAAGATATCTGAAATTCATGGTTCTAGAAGAGTAGGAATCAAGCATGGAAGTGATAGAAGAGATTAATAGAAGAAATAATACTAGATAATAAGAGGAAAAGAATCAAGAAGACGTGAAGAGTTTTTAGGAAGAAGAGGAAGAATAGAAATGGGAGACTAGGAAGACATGAGAGATGTGGAAGAAAGAAGACCAAGAGTCATTTTATGCAAATTAATACCATTTAAATTCATTTGGATGTTGAGAAACATGTCATAGCACCTGAGATTTGACCCAGACCAACCAAGGATGACTAGAAATGACAAGAATCAACTTGCTATTTTGACAGAATCTGGAAGTTGGCTGTAAAAACTGGATTTCTAATAGATTTGGAAAGTTTTTTACAACTTTAACTTTAGCTTTGATACGAGTTTTGAAATTTTAGGATGACTTTTGACACCAAAAAGGATTTTTGCTTCAGACTTGCAATTTTTCAAGTTTTTAGTTTCAGATTGTTTGTAAATTTTTTTATCCAGGTTTGAAGATCTGTGTGATAGTTTGTCTCAAGTAACCAAGTAAATATCAAGCACGTAAAATAGTAAGCAAGTGATTTCAAGCATGTCTGAAAATAATGAGCAGCGGACAAAGAAACCCTGTGCATGAACAATCAAGTGACTGAATGTGCTAATCCCTATGCTAATTGTGTATGTTCCAAAAAAAATTTCAATAATGCACATAATCCTAGAAAATAAAAAATTTGGCCTCACTAGGGTTTTTAGTAATGGTCGGCCTCTGAAAATTTTGCAACCTCAAGAGGGTGAACTCCAATCCTAGCACACTGAGGTTTCGACACAGTCTGAGAATTTAATCAATCAGGAGCTGCTAGGGAGATCTAACAACCCAACAAGACACCACACTTGTGAATATTTCCTCCACAAGGACATTTATATAGTGGCTGTCACTACCACGGTGAAAATGGCTATTACCACTTGAGGTTCCATCCACGTTGTTGACCCAATTAAGGGAATGTCCACTACGGTTAACCCTCTCTAAAGGTGACTCAAAAAAGATACCACATGGGGACTGGTTCCAGATTCAAGGATCTGAGTTTTTGATACTACCCAAAAAGGGAGTAGAGCATAGTCCTCTAGCCTTTTCACTTTTAACCAAAATAAAGTAGACAGATTAATCTGACACGCTAAGACCAAGATTATCTCACAAAGATCTATGATGTCAAACGCTTATGACCTATCAACCTATCCAGAGAGAGAATGTATCAATCAAAAGTTGAAGACACACAAATCTAGTAGAACGTGAGACGCTCTCAGTACCTTCCCTATGTACAAGGGGATCCTTCATCAAGAAGAGCTTCGCATGAATAAAAAAGTGAAAGAAGCTCAATCTCTCAAGATCATCCACAAATAGTGTTCATAGGGCCTATTTACTATGTGTAACAGATATGCAGAAAGAAAATTTATGTTCATTTTATAGCCCAAAATGAAGTCTTTGATATGAAAGCAATAAAAGTCACACAAGCTTGACACATGAGAGTTCATTTTATATCCAAATCAAAGTGTTATCAGATTGAGAAGAATACCTAAATTCCTCGCAACGCGCTTAGTAAATTTTTACCTATTTTAGCAATTTTTCTTGCGCTTTCCAATCAACAAATCAACAAGTATCAACCAAAAATATAAAATCTCAATTGTTAGGGTTAACCATTAGTCCAAATCCAAAAATAAAATTTGGAAAACTACCCAAAAATTTGAAATGACAATTAGATTTATGATGCCAAAATTCATATGTCAATGGGTCTCTTTATTTTCTTGAGTAGCTCTACTCTCTATTTTCTGTACTTTCCTGTGTCTACTTATCTATGGGAAAAACACAAACAGAGAGTTAGAACATAGAATTTAATAATCTGAAAGAAAAATTAAATAGAAAATTCTAGGCGGCATTTAACAGCTAATATGCGTCATTTAAAATGTAGCAGGCGTGATCAAAATACTCATAGGCATAATCAGAATGTTCATAGGCGTGATCAAAATACTCATAGGCATGTAACTATAATGTTCATAGGTGTGATCAAAATACTCATAGGCGTAATCAGAATGTTTATACGCATGATCAAAATGCTCATACGCGGTGTCAAAATGCTCATACGCGGTGTCAAAATGCTTGTAGGCGGCGGGTAAAAGCACAAAGTTGTGTCACGTTTCAGGACAACTTATCAGTATAGCTGAATTTGAGTATTTCTAACTAAAATTATTTTTTGTCAAACATATGGTCTAGCTAGATTCATTCTAGCTAAGTTAGATAAGTTCTTCACGTTTTCCAATTGGAAATATCTATTAAATGCATGTTTTATAACAATTACTAAAGAAATAAAATTATTTCAGAAAAGTGATGTTTCAATAACTCTTACTATTTTTAATGATTTTTTTTTACAAATATAAAAATACCCTTTTTTAGAGCACAGAGTCAAGATTATTATCATATAATTTTTATAGTATTTTAAGTAGATCTAATATATTATAATTTCAAAATACTGTAAGTAGGTATTTTAACATTCGAGAACAAGATGCTTCAAAAATAGGAAAAAATAGTAAAGCTTATCAAAAAAATTGAAAATTTATATTTAACACTAGAGGAGAGAGTTATCTTCAAGAGTGTGTAATTTATTTTCTGAATGGTGTAGATTTGATAGGGGAAATTTGATGCGAGATAAAGACTATCGATTTCAGGTATGTTCGACTTTGAGTAGTTATAACAGAGAAAATATACATTGAAAACTAATTTTTCTTCTTTTCTGCACTAGCTATACATTTTATCTATGACATATTTTGAAATCAAAGGAAAAAAAGATTATTTGCATATACTTTTTTGGTGCGAACAAGACCCTCATTTTTCAGCAAGTAAAAAATGGACTTAAAATTTTTTTAAACTATGTGAATTCTTGTTAAAAAAAATTAAAAAAATTATAGGCATAAACTTCATCCTTTTTTACACATTTCATTAATTTACATCATCTCCAAATTTTAAACATAAATGCCATTTTTATGTCGTTAAAGTTAAAAAATTGATGTGTTGTTGACCTTTTCCTTTATAAAAGTGTGACACAGCTTTGTACTTTTACCCCGGCATCAAATTTTGTGTAGGTGACATCAGATACTTTATAGGTGGCATCAGAATGCTTGTAGGTGACATCAGATTTCTCGTAGGCAACGTCAGATTGCTCATAGGCAGCGTCAGAATGCTCATAGGTGACATCATATTTTTCGTAGGCGGCGTCAAATTTTTCGTAGGTGGCATTAGAATTCTCGTAGGTGGCATTAGAATGCTCGTAGGTGACGTTTCTCCTATTTGCACAAAATTGAAGGAAAAGTGATGCCGAAAATATACAAAATTTGATAAAAATGAAGAGAATGAGGCTTAACGCCCCACGGTAGGTGCCATAAATGTGTGTGTGAATTTTGTACCTAGCTGGACACAACACTTCAGTGAAATATTAGACGTTATAAAATCAAAGAAATCTACAAGTAATTGAAACTATGCTAACCAGGTAATTTACTACCTTTATAGTAGGTGTGAGTATGGTATTCTCAGATTAGACCAAAATCAGTGACAATGCAACACCTAAACGAAGGATTTGAATGCAAAAGATGAATGAAACTATTGATGCAAATTAATCTAGATTTTTAGTATTTTTCTTATGCAATAAGAATGATATGAATATGATATGAAACTAGAATCTAAAATGAAATTGATATGAAAAATTAATCTAACAATGATATGAAATGAAACTAAAATGAACTAAAAGCAAGATTGATCTCACAAAAGTTGTTGATTCGCAAGAAGCTTCAATTCTTCAGCTGTCAATTCATGAGCATGATTGTGCAAATTCAAGAGATTGTGGACTATTTTAGAGGAGCTGAGGCCTTGTTTTTTATAGAAATCCAGGGCTTTGAGGGCACATGAGAAAATCCATAAATCACTCTTGATGAACTCGGGTTGATTTTTGAGTTAACAAGAATTTAGAAATAGATAACTCATAAAATCATGCAAAATCATGCAAGAACAACTTTTTAACTTGAATAAGAAGTTTCAAGATCAACTTTCAACTCAAAAGAGAGTTGAGTTTAATTTTAGAACAAATAGAATCGATTTTCTGATTCAAAGTTTAACTGCTCTTTGAATGTGCATAATTAATTATGAATTAATTAAATAAATAAAATGATTTATCCTCAACTTAACTGATTTTTGAATTAAAAATAACAATTGATTTATTTGTTAATCAATTATTAAAATCAAACTTTATTAAAAAATAATATCATTAAATATGAGAACTTGCTTTAATTAATTAAATGAGAATTTAATCAATTAATGATAGAAATTTTAATTTATTGTCAAATTTAAATAATAATAATTAGGAATAAATATAATTAAATTCAATTAAATAATTAAGTGGCAGAATTAAATTAATTAATCAAATATTTAGCATATTCAATTAATTAAATTTAGGATAAATATGATTTACCACCAAATAATTATTAAATTAAGAATAATTATGATAAATTAGGAATATTTCTAGGAATATTCCCTGATGCAAAATTTAGGATAATCAATTAAATTTGATAATGTGTAGATGTGCCTTAGGTTAGGACTTTGATGTTGATTTCGTTCAGTTGATGATATAGAAGGTTAATGAACCTATAGCCCATTTTTAGGGTATTACAGGATTTAGACTGATACAATGATTAGAAAGTATTTGTAGTATCTGATCTGAAAAACATACAAATCACTTTGTAAATATCAAATCCAATTTGCACATATATGTTGATTTACTGATTGAGTTCCATATCTATCTCCATCTCTGGTCTGCTTAGAATTCGCTTTAAAAATCACAACTCTGATCAACTCCTTCACCTTTATCCTTCTTCTTAGACTTATCAGTCAATAACATCAACAACTCCAGCATACTCTGTCACCTCATGATTAGGTTTTCCTTTATACCTCTCCAGTAGGTAGATCCATCTTTTGCCACTTAATATCCTTTGTAGATCTTAGGTTAGGTTAGATTCATCAAATCCTTCCAACATATAAGTTATTCATCCATCCTTCTAGAAACATCCTCAATCTTCTCATTGAATCCATAACAAAATGATTTACCATGTAGTAAATTCTCCATACAATCAATTAATAAAGTCAACAAGATTTACATAACCCAAGAATTCAACTATGTCAGCTAGAAATCTAAATTCTTCGTCCAAATGTAAATTACTGATGCTTAGTCAATATTATGTTCATCTCCTCAATCATCACTTCATAACTTGGTCATCTCTATAAACTGTCTTCCTCGGCTAACACTATCTTTCTCAGTAATTTCTTGTCACTCAGCATAAATTGATGTTCGGTCAACACTAAATTTACTCAACATATACTGGCACTTAGTTGACACTAACATCACTCAGCTTAAACTAGATTTCTTCACTTTTTATTGGTTAAGCCTACTTCTTTAGTCTTTCTTCTTACTTAGATAAATAATACATTGTCCTATCATTGTGCCAAATAATCAAGTACTCATTGAAGTATCAAATAACTCAACCTTTCCCTAGGTTCTATTGTTATCTCCCTTTCCCTAATCTTTTTGATCAATTAATAGATATAGTACTTTCTTAGATAGAAACTATCTTACCAATTAAGGTTTTACATCAATGAGAATACAACAATTTTTTCAATTGCAGTTTCCAACACAAATTTGAAGAACAAAGGAAAGGAAGAGGAAGTGGAAGAAGAAATAAAATTTGAGGCAACATACAAGGTTAGGAACTCAAAAATAGCTACAAGAAGGCCCTCAGTCACAAAACTAAATGATCAAAGGTACACGTATCTTTTGATGGTTACTATTTCATATGCAAGAATTTTGGTTATAAGGTTGTTGAATCCAAGATCAAGAAGGAACAGGGTGTTCAATTGTTTAGTTTTCATAGGTTTAGTCATAAGGAAAATCAATGCAGAAGTTAATTTTCTAATCTGGTTAGGAAGAATGTGATGAACAATATCTTTCATGTAAATTTATATGTTGTCACAATTATAGTCACAAGTCTAATTAGTGAAAATCTAGGGTTTAGTCAATGATATCAAGATAGAGGAATAGCAATTGTTTCATAAATGGTGGGACTAGTCATTACACTAACACTTGCAGATCTACTAATTATCTAGTAACATTTGGAAATGATAACAATGTCACAATCTCAAGTGAATCTCAGAAGATTACCATGATATGGAAGAAGAAAGATGTTAGCAAAGAGAATAGTGTGGTATCAGATCTAAGTACTATCTCTTTCGATAACTAATTTTAATAATTTGGCTTAGAGGGAGCATTAAATGCTAAATTAGCCACTTCCCCTACCCTAGAGTGATACTAGTTGCAACTAGCTTGTCTCTAGTTTGTTTAAAAATAAATATATAATTGTACCTATTTCAGTTGATTGATGTATGCACTACAAAAGGGTTACGTCAGTGATATTAATTCTTGGTATAAAAAATTAATTATGAGAAGTTGAGGTTATAAAGGTAAATTTTTCAAGTTATTTGTCATAGTTGCAAGGAGAAAAAACATTTTTTTATAAGAGCTTGTGAGAGATCATTAGAAGTAATCAATTGAAGATGGAATCCCAATAGGTTGTTTGCAATTTTTCTATTTTTATTGTGAGTACTCTTGAGGAGGCTTCCTTCTCTAGTTAGAATAATTTGGATGTTTTTGTTGATGGTTTCCCTTCACAACCAAAGAGGAGAAAGACTAGTGATAAGGGTAAACAAATTGTTTATATATCTAAGGATGAAGAATAAAAAGAAGAAGGTGAGAAGGAAATAGAAGACAAGGAATTGAATGTAGTTTCCCCGTTAGAATCTGACTCTATGGTTACTATTTCTAAGGATGAAGAAGAAAAAGAAGAAGGTGAGAAGGAAACAAAAGAGAAGGAATTGAATGTATTTTCACCATTAGAATCTGACTCTATAGATTCTCATGTAAATCAAACAATGCTAGAAGATGAATAGTTTGACAAAGTTGGTGATTTATGGTCCATTTTTTCTTCAATAAGTAGAACTAAGATACGGGACATGTTGGATAATCACTTGATTAGCAAGAAGATTGGTGTTTTTTATGTGTTAGATGTGCTATCAGTTGATCTGGTTAAGATAATTGAGAATAAATTGTTGTATAACGGTGATGATTGTATAAAAATCAAAGAGGCAATTAATAATAAGTGTACCAATATTGCTAAAAGACTATCCAGGATTATTGGTAAAATGAGAGACTCTATAAATAAAATTTTAGATATTTATAGGTGTTTTCTTCAGTGGCTTGCTACTATTGAAAATTTTAGAGGTAGAATTAAGGTTATTGAGGAAGAGAGAAATGATTTGGGTAAGACTTACGATTTCTTTAAGGATGAAGGATGGAAAAAGAGAATCAGGATTGGTCAACTTTAGGTTGAGATGTTACAATTGTAGAGACAGGGAGAGGATTTGGTGAAGACCTTTTGGAATGTGAAGGATATTGTTGAATTCAGGTTAGAGCATGTTTCTAGTTTTATTTTTGATATAGAGGACTATGATTGTCAGTTTTTGTCTCCAAAATGGACTTCATCTTTTGACATGATGGTAATTAATGATCCTCTATGTGCCTAAATGAGTGCAATTGTGGAGAAGTGGAAGAAAAGTCTTTCAATTATTAAGGAGAGGTATAAGAATTTTTAACGATAAGGTTTGTTGTTCTTATTTGATTATCTAAGTTATTTTGAAGTGGCCCTTTTTCATTGTGGAAAAAAGTGGGAGAGAAAATAAGGAGAGGAAAACACTAAAGGAATATCTACTTGAGAGGGAGTTTTTTTGTTTTGAGATTTTCTGGAGTTTTTTAGCTTTTGCTATTTTCCCATCAATGACAAAGTGGGAGATTGTTGAACATATTGAGGAGATTTTGGTATTTTTTTCATTGATGTCAATATCTATACCATTTGGTTGTTCATTAGTTGTCAATTGGATATCTATGTTTTGGTTATGTGCAGAATAGTTTCTGTATATGCAATTTTGGGTTACTACGATTGTCATTATTCCTATTATAGAAATACATCTTTTTGGTACATTTATATATTTTGGTGATTATAGAAGCATGAATTTTTTGATAGAAGTTTATTGGCTACTGAGTTCTAGATTTTTTCTGGGTATTCTTGCTACCTAGACATTCATAGAGTATATCAAGAGTTTTTGGTATGATAACTATATTTTATTTTTGGACAAGTTTTATCGGGTTCTATCCACCAGTTGGTTTATAAGTATTGATGATCAATTCATGGACTTGGTTATGTTATTCTATTGGTTACAAAATTTACTTATCTTTTAGTAATTGTGCGATGTAATGTGCATATCTTATGTGTGACCTATCTTTAGGTCATGTGTTAACATGGTATGTAGTTTTCATATGTATGACCTATTTTTAGGTCTTGTTATAGCATTCTAAACTATAATTGTAATATCCTTTTTAATGTATATGATATATTTTTTGGCTAAGTTGACATATGTATTTATCCTATCAAGTGTATATATAAACAAAGAAATCAATTTTTTTGATCTATGGTGATAAGTGATAGAGAGATGAAGGTGATGTAATGTGAGTAGTATTATGCGAGTGAATACTTGGTAGTGTTATGTGTAAAAAGAAGTTAGATGTGTGAACATTAAATATGATATCAAGGAAGGCATTACATATAGAGTTACAAAAGATCTGGATTGGATTATTCTAGGAGAATATCTGTAACTAGATATGCTTCTGAAAGTGATTATTATGCTACTTGCTAGAATTGTTTCATTCATAGGAAGATGATATTAAATCAATTCATGTTGTCTATAAGAAATATTTTTTAATACATCTTTTGTATCAAGGTAGTTAGCCTGATCGACAAGCAGCCCAATAGTAATGAGAAAAATGATAGTGATCCCCTTATAAAAAGCACCTTAACGGGTGTCACCTTAATTGGTGTTCATTTCACGAGAATTGGTTTCTCTAAGGTTTTTCCCATCTTGGGTTTCTACATTATATCTAGTGTTATGGTGTTTATTTTTCATATATTTCATGATTTTATCAATCTTAATTATTTGAATGGTTTATGTTAGTACTAGATTAGTAAACATTTTAGAAAGTGTTTTGGAATAACTAATTCACCCCCTCTCTTAGTTATTCATCATGTTCAACAAATTTATGGAGCACCAACTCTAATCAAATAAATAAAAAATTAAGTATATAGATAGGACAACTTTATTTCCCATACAAACCAACCTTCAAAAACTCAAGACTCTAAAATCTGAAATAAATTTTCAATAAGAACTCTAAGAAAAATTAGCCTATACCACAAATTTAAAATCCTCTATCAATATTAATCCTTTGAGAATGTCATCACCACACATAGAGAGATTTTCAGTCTTCCCTATCCATACAAATAAGAAACTCTATGCTCTTTTTCTATTCAAAGACTTCATTCACAACTTAGATTATAACATATGTTATAATTTTCTTTGAGACAGGAACAATGCTACTCCATTAAATGAACATATATCTCAATATGAATCCATCTAGTTATATCTACAAGTTCAAAAACCATTATCATATTCATCATAGTTAAATCTGAAATACATTATAATGCATGTGTACAAATTTCTTATGTCAAATTTTGGGACATTAATCAAGACAAGAAAACCCTTCACAATCAAAATCAAATGACATATTTTCTACAATAATACAATCACATTTTTATGAAAATTTTCCTTCCTTATCATCTTTCCCTTTCTCTACGTCTATAACTTCATCTTTTCATACACAATAAAAGTAGTTGGATTAAATTTTTATATACATAAAAGTGAACCAAAAACCAACTTTTCAACTTATGGATAAAAATTTAATCATTGAGATGTGAAAATAATCAACAATTATCCATTCAACTTCTAGTGAGAACCATTAGTTGTTGGGAATTAAAAATAACAATAACTATCCTTTCATCTTCTATTTAGCTACAAGAATTTAATGTTAGTGGAAAACACATTGTGTTTTCTACATAACAAACACATGTTGGACAAACTTAGGAAAATATCTTAGTGATGTTCTCATATCTTAGCAATGTGGAAAACACATCAATTTTTTCATCGAACTGACTCAATAAAATATCATAGTGATGTGTTGTCTTTCTGATGTAGAAAATACATCACATTTTCATCAGGAAAACACAAAAAAGAATCATAGTTACGCACTATATTGCCAATGTAGAAAATACATCACATTTTATAACAATATGAGTTGTGAATACTACTTAAAACATAGTATATTTCCTACCACTACACACTCTACATATTTTGAAGGATGAATTACTTATACATCACGTGAATTGAAAAACCTTTCACCATATCTTCACGAACATGAAACACATATTTTCATCTTGTCACCAAAGTGTCGTGAACATGAAATACACTAATATTGTTGTCATCATACTATCATCAAATTTTCATCTTATATATTCATCCTACCTTCCAAGACTTATAATTTTTATATTATGAGCATCCCACTAATCAACACTTGAGATAACCCATTTTGACATCAATGATGAGCATTCCAAACTCAATAGTAATACCTAATGTTTCTTTAGGAACATTATCATACCCATGAATAAGAAGAGAATCATATTGAATGAAAAGACTATCCACATTAATTTTATGTGATAAATCAATGTTAGAAACATTAATATCAAATCTATTAGGTCTACTAATGTTGTTCTAATAATATTATCATTAATAAGGACTAGATTCATTATAGGGTCATAGTTAATTTAAAATCCTAAAGAGGAAAACTCATCTTGGGAGACCACAATGTCAGTTATGTTTGTATTCAATAATTCCAACAAGACTTCCACATCATTAGGTCCAACAATAGGAGGAATGCCATTATTTTTAAAAGAATCTTAAAGAATAGTATGGTGTGTGTGTGAAAATGGAAGAAAGTCCCAAATGAATATCATAGCAAGAGTGCCAAAATAATTTTAAAAAAATATTATGCTCCTAACCAATGTGTTGTGAAGGACAAGGGAGAGGAGGAAAAAAGGTTGAGAAGGAGGAAGAACATTCAAAGTTTTCTTCTTTTTTTTTAGTGTTATACATGTGAGCTATTGCATGATAATCATGTTGTTGAGAACCGTTTACAACAAGTAATGGTTTTTTTTGGAGGGATAGATGTATAAAGGTGGACAACAATATTAGACTTTTCAATTTACTTGATCAGATTCTTGAGTTTCAAGGTTTTATCTGTTGAGGAAAGAACATCAAGGAGAGTGGTAGTGATTTATCATATTCTTCCAAGGTATCCTTATGGGTAGGACAAACATTAAAAGAGGGAATGTCCATCAATGAGCTTTATCTCTAGAAAAGATGTCATTTAGATGTAATGAGGGTAAGGTGATATTAAGAAAGGTGTTTATATATCCTTCTCCTGATCCAAAATATCCTCATAGAGGAGATACATTTTAGGACAAGGATCAACATCATTTTTAAGTGTTCATCCCTAGGAGGGATATTTCTAGAAGAAGTGGTGATAATATATTATTGTGCCAAAATTTCCTCATGGGTAGGTTCAATTTTGGAAGAGTGTATATTATGGGTATGGATGAAATGAAGAACTAATTTACCATCATATGCATGAAATGAAACATCTTGAAAATGTTGAAGAACTAAAATTGAACCAGAAAATGAATTTAACAAATATATTCATAGAATGAAAATAAGGTATACATAAGAATGAAAATAAATATAAATATCATTGAGATACATTAAATGTAACAATCATACAAGAAGCAAAATATTTTTTTACTTTTTATTGCATTGACACATGCAATGCAAGATTGAACTAGTTGTCTAAATGCATGAAATATACCAATATGATGTAAATAAAACATAATGAAAAGTATATAAATGAGATCTAGAAATTATAATAAGAAGTGAGATGGAAGACATCAGGCTCCAAAAAATATAATGAAAGAAATAGTGTTGACTAGCTTGTGTAGACAAGCTAGGAATAATGGGTTGATCTTTTCTTGCATTGGAAAGAAGATGATCCCCTAGGATTAAGAAGACTCAAGCATTGAATGAATGTAATGGCCCTTGGATATTATTGAATATTTTGAAAATTTGCATGAAGATTGTGAGATATAGTGTTAATATTATTTAGAACAACAAAGAGAGGGGGTGAATCAGTTGTTCTCAGGTCTAGATGTATAAAAATAAAAATAAAAACTCTTCAACAAATCAGATCCAATAACCAACAACTACTTGGTCATTACTAATTGCATAACAAAAACATATAACAGTGCAGTCCACTTGTCCAATAGTATCTAACTTGCAAAACACAGAAATATTCAAACCAAAACATTCACACAAGTATTAACACCAGGATTTATAGTGGAAACCCAATTTGGGAAAAACCACTTCGTAACATGTTACTATTATTTTCACTCTTCTGAAGTGAGCTCTATGAAAAGCCAACCCTATCAAAGGTTACAAACACACTGTCAGGTGTGACCCAGTTAAAGGATTTAAACCACTCTGTTAAAAGTGTGCCTTATTATGGGACTCACATACATTCCATTAGACTGCAACCTTGTTCAAAGGATTTATACAAATGACTGTTAGGTCAACCTCTATTAAAAAGATTTTGACTGATACAATGGTTAGAAAGCAACAATAGTATTGATCTGAAAAATATACAACTCACTTTGCAAATATTAGATACAATTTCGTACACATATGTTGGCTTATTGACTATGAACCTTTGTCATCCCCATCACTAATCTTCTCAGAAATCCCTTCAAGCAATCAGAACACTTCTCCTTTAGCCTTTCTTGCTTATAAATTCAATAACATCAACAATACTTCCAACATCCTCTCTCTCTCTCTTCAACCTCATGTTTAGGTTTTCTTAATATTTCCTCAATTAGGTCAATACATCTTTTGTCGCTTAATCTATTTCATAGATATTAGGGTTAGCTCAGATTCATCAAATCCTTCCAACTTTATGTTCTTCATCTATCCTTCTAGAAATATCTCAAATCTCCTTATAGATTTATAATAAAACATTTTATAGTGCATTAAATGCTTTCGTACAATCAATAAATAAAGTCAACACATTTTACATAATCCAAGAATTCAACTATGTCGGCTGGAAATCTTAATTCTTCCTCAAATGTAAATTACTGACACTCAGTCAATACAGTGTTCAACTCCTCGGTCTTCATTAGAAAGCTTGGTCTCCTCAAAAACTGTTTCCTCGGTAAATAACAGATGTTTGGTCAACACTGAATTTACTTGACGTATACTAGCTCGGTTGACACTAACATCACTCAGCATAAACTAGATTTCTTCACTTTTCCTTGGTTAAGACTACCAATTTATTCTTCATTCTTACTTAGATAAACAATACATTATCTTATCATTGTGCCACATAGTTAAGTACCCATTGAAGTATCAAGATAACTCAACCTTTCCTTAGGTTCTATTGTTACCAACCTTGCCCACAACCCTCACAACAATCAAATAGATATAGTACTTTCTTACATAGCAATAGTCTTACCATTTAAGGTTTGACATCAATGACAATACAACAATTGTTTCAATTGCAGTTTCCAATAATTTCCCTCTTTGGCATTGATGGTAACACCATATGAATATCACATGAATCACCAACCAATCCAAAACTTATCTATCCATCAGAAATATTTATAATATCCTTAGCTTCATTCTGATAAAAAATCAATTAGTCATGCTTGTATGACTTTCCACTGAATCTCTCCCTCTTACTTGATCTTCCATGAAATCTCACCATGTGTATTCATCTATGATCATCTCCCTCTTTGAAAAAAATGCCAAAGTAGCAACTAAAACATATATCCTGGAGATGTAGATATCATCTTTTCAATTTAGTAATAGTATTTCTCCCTATGTCATCTTTCTTATGACTGATTCTTGGCTTTGATGTACTTTTCACAACTCTAGGTTGCTCCTAAAGTGTGACCTATCTCTGCATAAATTTGTCAAATACTCTTTGCAGTACATTTGATGCAGTGCTCCTAGCTTGACTAGGAAGCCTCAGTTAGGGGAAGAAGCCCCAATTGACATCTCAGGGATTCATGAGCTTCTTTAGGTAAAGCTTTAGTGAATATGTCTACTAGTTGTTCCTTTATATTCACATATTCCATTCGGACCTCTTTATCTTGTACAACTTCCCTCAAGTAATGATACTTGATGGCAATGTGTTTGGTCTTTATGTGCATCACTAGATTCTTAGAGATGTTGATAGAACTTGTGTTGTCATAGTAAATGAAAACTGGTTCAGTGACCTCTTCTTTCATGCCTACCAACAATTGCTTTATCCATACCAGGTTAGAATAGTTCACTACTGCTACCACATACTCAGCTTCAATAGTAGATTGGGAAATGCAATTTTGTTTCTTGCTTGTCCAAGAAACTAATCTCTATCTAAGAAAGAAAGCTCCACCACTAGTACTCTTTCTATCATCCACATTTCCTACCCAATCAGCATCAATATACACACTCAGTTCAAATCTTTCATGCTTCTTGTAGTACAATCCATAGTCAGCAGTCCCTTTCAAATATCTCATTATCCTTTTGACAGCCATCATGTGAGTTTCCTTTGGATTGGCAGAGAATCTTGCCACAATCCAAATAGCTAAAGCAATATTTGGTTTTCTATGTACAACATACTCAAGTTTTCCAATTATAGATCTCTACAAAGTCTGGTTTACTTCTGCAGCATCATCATTTTTAGACAACTTTTGTTCAGTAGCCATGGGAGTACTTACTGGCCTTGAATCTTCCATACCAAAGGTTTTCAGTATCTCATGAACATATTTAGACTGGGTAATGAAAATTTCTTTCTTCATCTAATATACTTGTAAACCAACAAAAAAATTTGATCTCTCCAAAAATACTCATTTCAAATTCAGTTTCCATTCCATTAGAAAATTTCTTACACAAGGCATCTTGTCCACCAAATATAATATCATCTACAAAAATCTTAGCCAACAAGATTCCTTTACCTTCATCTTTCATGTATAGATTGCTTGTGTCATTTATCCTTGTGAATCCAATCTATATCAGGTAGTTGTGCAGTCAATCATACCATACTCTAGAAGCTTGCTTAAGTCCATACAGTGCTTTATTCAGTTTGCAAACCATGTGTCTTTTGTTTGGATCAACAAATCCTTCTAGATGTTTAATGTACACTTATTCTTCTAATATACCATTTAAAAATGCAGGCTTGATATCCATTTGGTATACCTTGAAATCTTTGTAGGAAGCATGTGCAAGTAAGGTTCTCACTCCTTCCAATCTAGCTACAGGGGAAAATATCTCCCCATAATATATTCCTTCTTCTTGTGTGTAGCCTTTGCATACCAACCTTGCCTTGTTTCTTTTGATTTGACCATGCTCATTCAGCTTGTTTCTGAACACCCACTTTGTTCCAATGACATTTTTATTTTCTAGTCTCAACACCAGAGTCTAGGTATCATTCTTCTCTATCAGGTCTATATCCTCCTTCATTTCTTGTATCAAATCTTCATTTTCTAGTGCCTCCCTCATTGTCTTAGGCTTGAATTCACATAGTAAACATGTTGGATCTCTTGTCTTTCTTCTGGTTAGAACACCAATATCTTTGTCTCCAATGATCTGTTCAGGCTTGTGATGTCTCCTTACATATTGTGCTAAAATAGGTTCTGCTCTCCTTTTATCTTTCTCTTCATGTTCATCAACAAGATTATCAGATTTAGCTTTTGAATGCTTGGCAACCTCTTCCTGATACTTGGCAACTTCCTCCTATCTCTCGGCACATTCTTCTTCTCTCTCGACATTGTTTTCCTGATGCTCAACATTGCTTACCCGAGACTCCACATCAAGTGAAATTTTTTCACTTTCCTCTCCTTCCTCTATATACACAAAAGATCTATAATCTTTTGGTTCTCTTTTGATGTCAGCTTCATTTTTCTCTGCATACTCATCAACTTTTACATTCACACTTTCCACAATTTTGTTAGTGTTAGATTTCAAACACTTATAAGCTTTACTTTTTGTGGAATAGCCTACGAATATGCCCTCATCACTTTTAGCATCAAAATTTTCCATTCCTATTGTCCTTTAGTATGTGGCATTTGCTTCCAAAAATTCTAAAGTACTTTACATTAGGTGCATACCCATGCCATAACTCATAAGGTGTCAGATTTGTACCTTTATCTATCTGTACTTAGTTAAGAGTATAAACAATTGTACTTATAGCTTCTTTCCAGTACTTTTGTGCAATATTCTTTTCAATCATTAATGTCCTTGCACAATCCATTGTGGGTTTGTTTCTTCTCTCTATTATACCATTCTATGGAGGAGTTTTAGGTGCAGACATCTGTCTTCTTATTCCTCTATCATTGAAAAATAGATTAAATTCATTGGATATAAATTCTCCACCTCGGTTAGATCTAAGAAAATTTAGATTCCTACCTGTCTCCTTTTCAACCTTAGCCAAATACCACTTAAAAAATTAAATAGCATCAGATTTTTCTTTTAAGAACATTACAATCATTATTCTGGCATAATCATCAACAAACAGAATAAAATATCTAACACCACAATAGCTTTGTACACCCATAGGTCCACAAAGGTCAGTATGAACCAAATCTCAAGTAAAAGTCTTGATCTTGAAACTAGACTTTATCATCCTACCCAACTAACATTATTTGCACATTACATTCTAAGGTTTCTTCAATCTAGGCAATCCTCTCACTTTCTTCTTCTTACTAATTTCTACCAGATTATCAAAGTTAACATGACATAGCTACTTATGCCATAACAAAGTATCATCAAGTTGTGCAATCATACATGTTTCTTCAGATAGGTCTAGATAGAACAAATTAACTCTGGTATGTTCTCCACTTCTGATAAGTTCACCAGTGGCATCAAATATTTTAGCCTTCCTATGATGAAATTCCACTCGATAGCTAGTGCTATTAAGCTATGTAACACTCAATAGATTATAGTTAAGACCCTCAACCCAATAAGCTTTTTCATAAGTGATCTTATCAGTCAGCTTAATCAATCATTTACCTCTAATAGGACATGGTGCATCATTACCAAATTTCACACTTCGACCTTTATAATGATCTAAGGTATCAAACTTACTCTTGTCACCAGTCATGTGATGTGAACAACCACTGTCAATAATCCATTTATCATTTTTGTTCACATAAGTTATCAATGCAGTTTTCTCATCCTCATCAGACTCATCTTTCATTGTAACATAGACAACCTCAATTTCAAAATCATCACTATCAGTGTCAGTCTCTTCTTTGGCAATATAGTAGGATTTCTTACCTTTTCCTTTGTAGTCCTTGTACCTTTGGTAACCTCTATCTTCTCTTTTGTTTTTATGCTTGTTGTCTCTTTCTTCATCCTTATTATCCCTGTCTGGACATCTAGCAGCTATATGACCAACTTTGTTACATGAAAAACATATAATAAGGAGTTTACCTTTATATTTTCCTTTTACCCTTCTCAGTCCTCTAGCCATAAGGGCTTCTAGATCCTCAAGTTCTTCATCAGATGTGTCATCTTCACTTTCACTTTCACTCTCACTGATGCATCTTTCTTTTTCCTTCTTTGACTTACTCAAAACCATTTGTGACTTAAAAGCAGATTCAGCATTGGCAACAATGAAGTTATCATAGTTAGAAAGCTCAAAAGTAGTAAGCTTACCAACCAAACTTTCCAAAGTAAGAGCATTGTTAGGGTTACATCTAGATTCCTAAATTACTAAAATTTTGATAGCATAAATAGGACGCAGAGTTCTCAATACTTTTCCAATTACAGTTTAATCATCAATAGTTCCATTTTCTCCTCTAATATAATTTACAACTTCTTTTATTCTACCACAATATTGTGCAATATTCTCACCTTTTTGCATTCTCATTTCATCAAATTTACCTCTTAGGATCTCATCTTTTTCTCTCAGTACATTTATGTCACCGCATAGATGTTTGCAAGGGTGTTCCACATTTTCTTTACATTAGTACATTCCTTGATGTCTTCGAATTCTAGATAACTTAGGGCAGAAGCAATCTCCAACATTGCTTGGTTTTGCTCTTGTTTAGCTCTCATCTCCTTTGTAGTCAGAGGTGCAACAGGTGTCACATAATCATGCTCGACATAATACTTTGCAAAATCACCAATACCAGCCAGATGCAGCTTCATCAAACTTTACCAAGCAGGGAAGTTCTCCTTATTTAGCTTTGGTACCTCCTTCTTATACATCTTGATCATTTTCTCAAAGTACCTTTAAACTTTTTCTCTATAAACACCAACAGCTTTGATACCAATTGTTAATATGATTTAGAACAATAGAGAGGGGGGGTGAATCAGTTGTTCTTAGGTCCAGATGTATATAGAAAAACTTTAAAACTCTTCAAAAAATTAGATCCAATAACCAACAGCTACTTGGTCATTACTTATTGCATAATAGAAGCATATAACAGTGCAGTCCACTTATCCAATATTATCTAACTTGTAAAACATAGAAATGTTCAAACCAAAACATTCACACAAGTATTAACACCAGGATTTATAGTGGAAACCCAATTTGGGAAAAACCACTTTGTAACATGTTACTATTATTTTCACTCTTCTGAAGTGAGCTCTGTGAAAAGCCAACCCTGTCAAAGATTACAAACACACTATCAGGTGTGACCCGGTTAAAGGATTTAAACCACTCTTTTAAAAGTGTGCCTTGTTATGGGACTTAGATACATTCCATTAGAATGCAACCTTGTTCAAAGTATTTAAACAAATGACTATTAGGTCAAGCTTTGATAAAAGGATTTTGACGGATACAATGGTTAGAAAGTAACAGTAGTATTGATTTGAAAAACATACAACTCACTTTGCAAATATCAGATCCAATTCCGTACATATATGCTGGCTTACTGACTATGAACCTTTTTCATCCCCATCACTGATCTACTCAGAAATCCCTTCAAGCAATCACAACACTTCTCCTTCATCATTTCTTGCTTATACAGTCAATAACATCAATAATACTTCTAGCATCCTCTCTCTCTTCAACCTCATGCTTAGGTTTCCTTAATATTTCCTCAATTAGGTCAATACATCTTTTGCTTCTTAATCTCCTTCGTAGATCTTAGGGTTAGGTCAGATTCATTGAATCCTTCCAACTTTATGTTCTTCATCCATCCTTCTAGAAATATCTCAAATCTCCTTATAGATTTACAATAAAACATTTTACAGTTCATTAAATGCTTTCATATAATAAATAAATAAAGCCAAGTCATTTTACATAAGCCAAAAATTCAACTATGTTGGCTGGAAATCTAAATTTTTCCTCAAATGTAAATTACTGATGCTTGGTCAATACAGTGTTCAACTCATCGGTCTTCATTAGAAAGCTCGATCACCTCAAAAATTGTTTCCTCGGCTAATATTGTCTTCCTTGGCAAATAACTGATGTTTGGTCAACACTGAATTTACTTGGCATATACTAGCTTGGTCAACACTAACATCACTTGGCTTAAACTAGATTTCTTCACTTTTTCTCGGTTAAGCCTACTAGTTTAGTCTTCATTCTTACTTAGATAAACAATACATTATCTTATCATTGCGCCACATAGTCAAATACCCATTGAAGTATCAAGATAACTCAACCTTTCCTTAGGTGCTATTGTTACCAACCTTGCCCGCAACCTTCACAACAATCAAATATATATAGTACTTTCTTACATAGCAACAATCTTACCATTTAAGGTTTGACATCAATGACAATACAACAATTGCTTCAATTGAAGTTTCCAACATATAGTACTAAGTAGAGAGAGGAAGACAATTTCTATAAATAAGGACAACTAATGGACTTAGAACTAAATTTTAGAACTAGATCTAGAAAGAAAATGCAAAAGTGAACATGTCAATCAAATTTCAGCCAAAAATTGGTAGGGAAATAGTGACTTGGAGGGTCAAGGGTGAGTTTACTCACCTTTGACATGTTGAGGTACTCCTAACATTACAAATTCTAATGAGAATGTAATGGAACTGAAGCTCTTTTCCAGATCCGTATGTAGCTTCACTTGGGTCACCTATCACCTACACATAAAATGAGGGGCAAATATTTTGGCATAAAGGTTTTTACCTCAATCAAACCCTTGTCTAGGAATTAACCTTGAAATTGAATTAAAATTGCATAAAAGGAAGTGTGTTGTAAGTAGGAGAGGCTTGATAAATGTCTTGCCTTGATGATGCAAATGTACTTGGAATGAGATAAGAAGTGTTAATGCAATATCATGATTCGACAAAGACCTAATAGGATATCACAAAATAAATTCTTGCACGATGATCGTTGATTCTTTCCACAATGAAAAATATAAGGAATGAAATTCCTTGAGTGCTTGATATGTCGTATTGATCCTTGAATGCTCGAGATCATGAATACTTGAGAGATATGATTAAATTATTCAAGCTTGTATGAGATATTAAAATGAGGGAGGTATCTTTGCTTATATACCTCTCCTAGTAATTTTGGGGCTCAAAAATTGAAGGAGGATGACACAGTCAATCTACAATGTTAGAGGAACTTCCCAATGTATGGATGACTTGGGTGTCCCCATACATTCCAAGCAGTCCTTTACATGCCAATTAAGGCTCAAATTTTAATGGGGAGTCCTTTATAAGTGTCAAACTTGGAGTGCATGTGAGAAGATGTGGTCAAAGGAAGTGTCCACTTAGATTGTAGACAAGACTTTTCCATAAAGGAAAAATATTGTCTCTAGTTATTGACTAACCAATAATGGTTGCAAAATGGAGTTGAATGATTGAGATATCAATGTTTAAAAGTTGCCTATCAAAATCAAAATGCAAATGGAGTGGGTGGAGAATTTTTTATGAGGCTTCTCATAGAGTGTTGACGTCAATAGCCTACAGATTCAACTTTGATGGCCTACACTTGGCCGTGGGTACCAGCAATATTCTTTGACTTCAAATAGATATTTTAAGTCCTCCAAAATTGTACTTGGCCCTTCGAAATGGATATTTTAACTTCAAATATTCTTTGATTGATAGGAGGTTGATAGTATCATAGTGAATTTGTGTATGCCATGTGGCTAGAGCTTCATAGGTACATGCTTTAATGGAAATTTTGGTGTCTCTTTGTCGGGTCAAATGATGATCAATGTGTGGCCCACATGAGTATCTCTTTGTCATGCTTGTCTTACTTGTTGAGACTATAACAATGAATGGTGTGTAGCCACATGGAAGACATGGAAAGAATTGTATGTTAATTTCTACAATATACCTTGCCTAAGTAGGATAAGGTTTATAGACCCAAATTTTATTTTTATATTTTTGGAGAAGAAAATTTAAAATTTAAAAAGAACTTAAAAAAAAACTTAATGTCAACCTATACCCGTATCATAGAGATTTTATTTACAACTAACATATGTATTTATGATACTTTTCTTTTGTATTGAACAAAGAAAATAATATTACAAGAGAAAGATACCTAAAAGGTGGTTAGAAAGAATAGTAGAGTCACCAAAAGTCTCACCCACAAGGCTTCAAGAAAGAACTAATGTTACATGTTCAAGATACAATGGCTGAATTTGTTATCTAGCTAAAATTTCATGACTTGATCTTTAATTTGTTGAAGTTGTACTCTTGTATTTACATTTTTCTCACATAAGACTTGAATCTATGAGAAAAGAGAATCCACCTATAAAAATATGTCAGAGTAAATCCTGAGAATGCCAATTATTTGATAATAGTTATTAGAAAACATAGCACTACATCTAATTTTCCATATCCTTTTTAAAATCACTTGCCAAATATAATAAAAAAGCACATCATTTTGGATTCCAAACCCAAAAATAGTCTCCTTCCAACTTAGAGCATGATTAAAAATTTTAGGGAAGCTTCTAAATATAGAAAACCATAGTTTTTTAACTTGTAAAAAATGTAGAAAATTTGTTTCACACTTTCAACATGATGGAGAAATGGACATTTATTTGCTTGAATTATAATATGTCTCAATCTATCCCCAATAGGTAGTTTGTAATGTAATATTTTCCAAATCAACACTTGGGCATCAAAATTAGCAATAGTTCCTCATATTTGAGCACTCGATTTAGCCAAAAACTTGGAACTAAAATTTGCATTTCTATTTTTTATTCAAATGGGGAGTAACCGACCAACTAGGAGGGATCTAGACATAGATTTTATTCAAAGGAAAGTGATGAAAATGATGAACTAAAACTGATTTAGAACCTAATTGAAGAATCTATCATTAAAGATCATGGAGTTGTTGATTAGATATGTAAGATGATTAAATTAGTATTATGTTGTCATTGATGGACCAACTAGTTTGACAACACTTATCTTATAAGTTACTATACCAAAACATCTATAGAAAAGGAGAGAAAGAGATGAAGAACAAATATATCTACATGAGGAAGATGTATATGACAAATGATGATAAGAAATGCATTGGGTAACTTGTTGATGAGTCTATGAACTTAGGATATTGACTTGATTATGTTGCATTCATCTATGATGAAGGATAGAGCTGAAAGACACAAAGCAGTGTTGTCGGTTAATGAAGCATTTCAGTATACATGGATGGAGCGCAGTGTATACCGAGCATAGTGTAAACTAAGCTTGTGTTCACTGACGCATTTCTTTGTTAACTGAGAAGGAGAAAGGAACAAAATAATTAGCTTAGTCGATAAGGATTGATGAGTTGGAAAGTGTATAACTTCGAGGTAAAAGATAATGATTGGAGATAAAGTTTGTTATAAAGATCGATGGCTAGCATAAGTCGAGGAAGATCTAAAGGATGAAATCAAAATGTGTTATTGACATATCAACCAAGAAAGTTTAAAGCAACAAAATCAACGAAGGTGATTAAGTGGAAAAATCTAATGGAGACGAAGAAAATGGTTTACTTGTCCATTTAAGAGACCAGAGTTTCACAATGAAAAAGATGTCGGAAGAAGGAGACTGCAGAATTATCATGTGAACAAGTTTTCATGCATACCTGATCAAACTAGTTAAGGAGAACCAAACTGCATAATTTACTGAGCATCAAGAAGCTATTACTGAGCAACAGTAAGTCACAGAATATTGATTGAAACATAATTGTTATAATGATCAGAGGATTTGAATGATCTTAACATTGATTTGTACATCTGCAATTGAAGTTTTATTAAGGCAGATCACCTACTGTTACATTTTAACCATTGTATACAGTCAAATCTCTTAACTGAGTAGACTAGGAAAGTCTTTTATGTATCATTCATAGAATGAACATTGTTATCATGTCAATTGCATAGTGAATGTTGGTAGGACAATAATAGTTGGTCTAAAATCCTCTAACAAAGTCACACCTAACAGTGTGTTTGTAATCTTTAATAGGGTTGGGTCTTCACCGACCTCACTTCAAAAGAGTGAACAATTTTTGGGTTGCTGGTCCCAGGTGGTTTTTCCCTTCACAAGGTTTCCACATTAAATCTCTCGTGTTATGTGTTGATTGTGGTGATTTTTTGTTATCATACTTTAAATATTACATATTTGATTTGATCGTTAATCACTATATGTTATTGACTGGTAATCAGTAAAAGCACAGATAGTTTAGTATTTTGAGTTACCGAGTAGCAGAAGTATAAGTAATTTTTTTTGGATTATACATTTTGAATTGGGACAGTGGATAACTAATTTACCCCCCTCTCAGTTATTCTAACAATTGGTATCAGAGTGTTGGTTTCTTGGAATAGAGTTTTAAGGACTTCAACACAAAGATCTCAAAATGTATAAGAGGGAAGTTCCAAAGCTGAACAAAGATAACTTTGCAGTATGGAAAAGCCGAATGAAGCTATACATATCTGGATTTTGGAATTCTGCACTAGAACTGATGGAGAATAGCTACATTGAACCAACCACTGGTCCCTTGACTCTTGATCAACTAAGAGACAAGCATGAACATAATGTTACTATGATGGATATTGATGCTGCCTATACCGATGCCAAATTTGAAGATATTAAAAGCTGCACAACTACCAAAGGTATGTGGGATAAACTTTCTCAAGTTTACAGTGGTGATGTGAATGTCAAAAGAGCTAGAGATGAAAGCCTAAGGGGTAGATTCAATGACATGAAGATGAAGGAAGGTGAAAATGTTGTACAATACAAAAATACACAAAAAGAGGTAGTACATGTCATTAGAGCATCTGATGGTGTTATTAGTGAAGAGACAATTGTAAGAAAAGTTCTCAGAACCTTATTGTCAGTTTATGCAATCAGAATATCTACAATTCATGAAACAAGGTCTGCATTTGGTAACAACCTTACTCTTGACAATCTGATTGGTAAACTTACAACCTTTGAACTGAATAAATTTGACAATAGTGTTGTACCATCTGTTGAATCTTCTTTTATGACTTCTCTGAAGATTGGTAAGTCTAGTAGCAAGAATAATGAGAATGATAGTGATAGTAATACTGATGATGAGCTTGATGAGCTTGAAGCTCTTATGGCTAGAAGGTTACCTAAAGGTAAAGGGAAATATAGAGGTAAATTACCTTTAGCATGCTTTAATTGTAAAGAGGTTGGCCACATTGCTGCTAGATGTCCACATAAGAAAGATGATGAAAGAACTAGAGACTGATCTAAAGGAAGCTATGGGAGAAGAAACAACATGGGCTACCAACACAACAACAAAGACAACTGAGAAAATAATGACAAAGGTAAAAAGGTATGTTACATAGCCAAAGAAAATGAATCTGAATCTAATGATGATGATGATGTAGAAGTTGTATTTGTTGCTATGAAAGATGATTTCGAGGAAGAAGAAAAAAATGTAGAAACAACACTGATCTCTAAAGTTAACAAAAATGATGCATGGATCATAGATAGTGGCTGTACACATCACATGATTGGTGATGAAGAGAAATTCGATCAACTTGAAGAATACAATGGAGGATCTATGAGAATGGGTAATGATGCACCCTATATGGTAAAAGGTAAAGGATCCCTGATGATAAATGATAGAATAAAATGTGAAAATTCTTGTTGGGTCAAAGGACTGAACTATAATTTTCTAAGTGTGGCACAGCTAAATAATTGAAGCCACTGAGTTGCTTTTGAGAGAAAGAAAGTAAAGATATATGATGATGGAGGAAGACTTGTTGGAACTGGTACACAATCCAGAGGTAATCTATTTTATCTTGATATTGATCAGTCTTCTTGTTTGATAATGAAAGATGAATATGCTTGGTTGTGGCATGAAAGGTTATGCCATGTGAATTTTGATAACATGATTAAGATTAGCAAAAGGAAAAGAGCTAGAGGTCTGCCTAACTTGTCAAAACCTGATCATGTTATGTGTCATGAATGTCAGAAATGTAAAATGACTAAGTCTAGTTTCAAAAGAAAATATTATTCAACAAAGAAGATACTTGAGTTGGTTCATACCAACCTATCTGGTCCTATGAGAACTCATATTTATTATGGTGATAGATACTTTATTCTTTTTTTTGATGACTATACTAGATTGATGATTGTCATGTTCTTAAAAGAAAAATCTGAAGCATTTAAGATGTTCAAGTGGTATAAAGTAAAAGTAGAAAAAGAGACTGGTAAAGAATTGAAATGCTTAAGATCTGATAGAGGAGGTGAATTTATCTCTGATGAATTTACTAATTTCTGCAATGAGCATGGTATTAAAAGACAGGTCTCTGCACTGAGGACACCTCAGCAGAATGGCATTGCTGAAAGGAGGAACAGGTCAATAGTTGACTGTGCTAGGACACTGGTGTTGCAAAAGAATGTTTCTTAGACATACTGGAGGGAAGTTGTTAGTACATTTGTTTATGTTCTGAACCAAGTAAAACTAAAGAAGGACACTAACAAGACACCCTATGAGTTATGGTTTGGACACAAACCCACTATAAGTTATTTCAGAAATTTTGGAAGTAAATGTTTTATTCTGAAAGATGAAAGAAATTAGAAGTTTGACTCAAAAGGTGATGAAGGGGTATTTTAGGATATCCCACTAAAAGTAAAGCATACAAGTGTTTGAATAAAGTTACAAATAAAATGATTGAAAGCACTAATGTTCGATTAGATGAGTTTGATGAAAAGAATGCAGAGGAAACCAAAAAGGAACATGAAGACTATAGTAGATTCACTTACATTGAAAAACCTGAGTATCTACCAAAGCCGCGAACTGTGATAACCAGTCAGCAGGAAAACCATACTAAGGAACATGAAAGAGAAACTGGTGAGTAAGATGGACCTACTGAGCAAGCAAATGAACCTGTCCAAGATGAACAAGAAAGAAGAGACCAAGTAATGGCAAGATTTATCAAGAGACATCATCCTAAGACACAAATTATTGGAGACAGACAAGCTGGCATGCAAACAAGGTACATGTCTAGTTTGTGAATATGAACCAAAAATGTGAAAGTTGCATTAGAAAATGATGAATGGGTCAATGCAATGAAAGAAGAAGTAGAGAAATTAGAGAAGAACAAAACTTAGAGTTTAGTACCCAGACCTAAAGACAAGAATTTTATCTATACTAAGTGGATATTCAGGAACAAATTGAATGAAAATGGAGAGGTAACCAGAAACAAAGCTAGATTAGTATGCAAGGGAAATGCACAGGAGGAAGGAATTGATTATGGTGAAACATTTTCACCTATTGCTTGATTAGAAGGAGTTAGAATGTTACTTTCATATGCTACACACAAGAAATTCAAAGTTTATCAAATGGATGTTAAGTCAACATTTTTGAATGGAATACTTGAAGAAGAGGTCTACATAGAACAACTAGAAGGGTTCATTAATCCAAACAATAAAGACATGGTATGTAGACTACATAAAGCTTTATATGATTTGAAGAAAGCACTGAGAACCTAGTATGAAAGGCTGCATACTTATTTGTTAAGTATTGGATTTGTTAGAACTAGTGAGAACAACAATTTGTATATGAAAGGAGATATTGGCGATACTATTCTTATTGCTGAAATATTTGTGGATGATATTATTTTTGGAGGTTAATATCACATATGTAAAGCCTTTGCTGATGAGATGAGAAAAGAGTTTGAAATTTCTATGTTCGGAGAGATTAAGTTCTTTCTAGGACTACAAGTGATTCAACAGAGTGATGGGATATTCATCACACAATCTAAATATATAAAGGAAGTATTAAAGATATTTGGCATGGAAGATGCTAAACCTGTGGGAACATTGATGGCTACTAGATGTAAACTAACTAAGGAAGATGAAACTACAAAGGTAAACCAGACACTATACTGATCTATGATTGGTAAATTAATGTATGTAGTTCATAGTAGACTAGACATAGCACATGTTGTGGGAATTGTTGCTAGATTTTCTGCAAACCCTAGGGAATCACACATGGTTGCTACAAAGAGAATCTTAAGATACCTAAAAAATACTAAAGATTATGGATTATGGTATCCTAAGGAAGGAAAATTTGAACTGAAGGTCTATACCGACGCTAATTGGGCTGGAAATGTGGATGACAGAAAAAGTACCACTGGAGGAGCATTTTTCTTTGGTGAAAGACTTGTTACATGGACAAGTAAGAAGAAGGCTTGCATTTCTCAGTCTACAGCTGAAGCAGAGTATGTTACTATTGCTACAAATTGTTCAAACATTGCATATATTAAGCAAGTATTGGAAGGTATGAATGAGGTAAGCACTGAGCCGGTGATTATATATTGTGACAACTCTAGTGCCATTAATATTTCAAAGAATCCAATGATGCACTCTAAGACAAAGCATATATCTATTAAGTATCACTACTTAAGAGAACAAGTACATGAGAAGCAAGTAAAGCTAGAATTTGTTACATCTAAAGAACAACTTGCAGACATATTTACAAAGCCTCTACCGAATGACACATTTGAATACTTAAGGACTAGACTTGGGGTCCGTCCCCTATCTACCAGTCACTAATGTGATCTAGATGTTGCATCAGCCTAATCTTATCAAAAGATCATTCATGTTGATACAGCATAGTTCATACTTTGGATCATGTCTAAGATTGTGAAAAATTTGAAGAACTGGAACAAATTGGCATATCAGTATACAGAGATATAGAGAATGCACTGGACAAAAGAGAGTTACATGGCTACTACAGATCAGTTTGTTTATTTTTTTCTTTAGCAGTGTTGTCAAAGGGAGAGATAAACAATATGAAACAATATGCACCAATGAGAACACTGAAACATCTATCTAAGGGAGAGATAATCTGGAAGAAAGAAGCAAAACACTGAAGATTAGTTACTAAGAACAGAAGATTTGTAATGTTGTTTTAGTAATGTAGTAATTAAACATATTAAGCTAGGGAGAGCTTGTAAAACATTTGTTCACAGAGTTGTAGAATACATATTCGGTATGTGTATGGTATATTTCATATTAGTTGAGTTGCCATCAATGACAAAGGGAGAGATTGATGAACTACAACTAATTTAGAACTTGATTGAAGAATCTGTGATTCAAGATCACTGAGTTTTTGATTAGATATGTAAGATGATTAAATTAGTATTATGTTGTCATTGATGTCAACTAGTTTGACAACACTTATAAGTTACTATACTGAAACATCTGTAGAAAAGGAGTGAAAGAGATGAAGAACAAATATATCTACATGAGGAAGATGTATATGAAAGATGAGGATAATAAATACATTGGGTAACTTTTTGACGAGTCTATGACCTTATGATATTGACTTGATTATGTTGCATTCATCTATGATGAAGGATAGAGCTGAAAGACACAAAATAGTGTTGTCGGTTAATGAAGCATTTAAGTATACACCGACGGAGCATAGTGTAAACTAAGCTTGTGTTCACCGACGCATTTCTTTGTTAACCGAGTAGGAGAAAGGAACAAAATGATTAGTTTAGCTGATAAGGATTGATGAGCTGTAAAGTGTATAAATTCAAGGTAAAAGATAATGATTGGAGATAAATTTTGTTATAAAGATCGACGGTTAGGATAATTCAAGGAAGATCTAAATGATGAAATCAAAACATTTTATTGACACATCCGCCGAGAAAGTTTAAAGCGGAAAAATCAACGAAGGTGATTAAGCAGAAAAATCTAATGGAGGAGAAGAAAATGGTTTACTTGTCTATTTAAGAGACCAGAGTTTCACAATGAAAATGATGCCAGAAGAAGGAGATTGTAGAATTATTGCGTGAACAAGTTTTCATGCATACCTAATCAAACTGGTTAAGGAGAACTGAACTGTAGAATTTATCGAGCATCAGGAAGCTATTACCAAGCGACAGTAAGTCAATGAATATTAATTGAAATAGAATTGTTTTAATGATTAGAGGATATGAATGAGCTTAACATTGATCTATACATCTACAATTGAAGTTGTATTAAGGTAGATCACCTACTGCTACATTTTAACCATTGTATATAGTCAAATCTCTTAACCGAGTAGACTAGGAAAGTCTTTTATGTATCATTCATAGAATGAACATTGTTATCCTATCAACCCCATAGTGAATGTTGATTGGATGATAACGGTTGGTCTAAAATCCTCTAACAAGGTGACACCTAACAGTTTGTTTGTAACCTTTAACAGGGTTGGGTCTTCACTGACCTCACTTTAGAAGAGTGAACAATTTTTGGGTTGCCGGTCCTAGGTGGTTTTTCCCTTCATAGGGTTTGTATGTTAAATATCTTGTGGTATGTGTTGATTGTGGTAAAAAAAATTTATCATACTTTACATATTGCATATTTGATTTGATCGATAATCACTATATGTTATTGACTCGTAATCGGTAAAAGAATAGACAGTTTAGTATTTTGAGTTACCGAGTAGTAGAAGTATAAGTAATTTGTTTTGGATTATACATTTTGAATTGGGATAGTAGATAAATGATTCACCCCCCTCTCAGTTATTCTAACAGAAAATGATTGAATGATATCTATTTCTAGTCCTTAAAGAAATAACATTCTCTTGGAGTATATAGTTTCATAGCAAGTTCCAATGGAACAAATTTATGTGAGGGATCATCTCCTCTATTAATAACATATTTAGATATCCATGGAAATAAACCAAACACTACTCCACCACTAGCATTCTTATGTGAGGTGTGAATTAAAAGAGCCTCTTTCCAACAGCTAAAAAGAGTCACATCTAGGCTTTCATTGTTAATTTTAACCTCCTAAAAAAAAAACCAAACCTAGTTTCCATTTCATTATTGTAACTTTGACCTTAAATTTTCTATGAGGGAGGAAAATCCCTCTCACATTCCATGATAAAATCTTGTAGATCATGATGAACCAACAAGGGAATTGTCATCCTCTTGTGTCAAGGATTCAAAGCAATTAGAGTTGATGGAAGCTTCTTGCTCATTTTTTAACTTAGCATTTGAACCAAATGAAAGGGATTTGGACCTTTATCTAGAATAAGGAGGTAGAGAAACATATTTATTCAGCGATTTTAACAAACTTTAAGGAGGATAAGGTGAGGAAGGATCATGAGAAGACCATGGTGGACAAGTCATAAGAGAATATGGTTCTTTCCTCTTTCTCACAACTCTGCATTAGTCAAATATAACAACTTCTTTATAAGGAGAATAATTGTTACCTATTAACTAAGGGGAAGAATGTGGAGTAGAGAAAGAGGAATGGTTTGAGATAATGACACCAAAGTGGTTTTAAGAGTGGGTGAAGGGGACAAATATGAGTAGCAACTTTCTTGTATGGATTATTATAAGGGAATGTATTAAGATATTTGAATTTTGTTATGGGACAATCTCAAATAAGATGGCCTTCTTGTTGGTAGAAAAAAATGCATTAGGTTTATTTAAGTATACTATTGGCTGATCCAATTTGAAACCAGGGAAAAAATCCTAATATTATTGCTCAAGGGTTTGTTCAAGTCAAATTCCACACACACTCTTGGATGCACATGTAGGCTAGAAAATTTATCTAAAGGTTTTTTTATACCATATCACTTTACCGAGTTAGGCCACAATATCTTTAGGGAAGGGTGTAAAGGATCAATTCAACTATTAAAATTCTTACCGCATGGGATAACGGGAACAAGAAGGGACTTTAGGGTGAAAATAAAAGGTCTAGGCCTGCAGGTAAAAAACTTAACCATAGATTATCCATGTACCATATTGTAACACTATCTGGGCATACTCTGCATTTTTAAACATACAAGATACATAAAATTTCCATATCCCCCTAATTGCTTCAATTTCCCATCCCTATTCTCCCAATTCATTCTTGCCCAGTTATAAAATTCTATTTCTGTAGGTATGCCTCTTAAGAAAAAGTAACAACTCTAGATTGATACTCTACAATGTATTCAACAACGTCATTAGTTAATTGGAACTCTAAAGTTTTTTCTATCTCATTCGTAGAACTTTATTGATTCATCCCATCCTTATCACTATTTTTCATCACATTTCCCATGGTTGCATTCATTTATGCATCCTTATCTACCAATTTAGTGAGTATTTTTCCTTTTACCCATCCCATACTAGAATAATTCATAACTTCTTTTGAATAGATAATTTATGCTTCCTTATATGCCTAGTTAGAGGGTATTTCCCCTTGTTCCCCTTCCATATTCTTAACATTTGTTGTATCATCATAATCTAAAGAATTTCCTCCTATCGCCTTTGTATTTGAGATTGATCCCTTTAAGTCATCTTTCCCAACTACCTCCAACCTATCACAAATTTAAATCTCATGGTTTTTTGGGATTGTTTCTCTCTACAAGGTTGGAATATCCAAAAAGAAGGAAGAGAAAATTAGGCTTAAAAATGCCTAAAACCCTCACCAACTTTGCTCAACAATCATTTTTCCAATCCTCTGATATATGAATTTATGGTATTTGTAAAGACAAAGATTTAGGGGGGGGGGGGGGAATTGTTTTCTTCAAGCTCTAAGTGACCTATTCTAACATTGACAAATTGGTAGTCAATTTAAGAATTTTGGGGCCTTGCAAGTATGATGTCAGGGCCTATTTTGATCCAAAGTTCTTATAAATAGTAGGTACATTTTCGATATGGCAACCACCTCCCAAATTCAAACCCTTGTAGATTTGGCATCAAATATCCAATTTACACAAAACAAAAGGTAAAATTGACTTTTTTGAACCATTTGAATAGAATGATGAATTCTAATTGAACCCAACAAGCTCCAATTATGACTTACAATACAAAACCACAAAAAACAAAACCTCCAATATTCACGAGATTCACATTGAAAATCTCTCAAACAAGACTAGCAAAAGGCATCCTATAAGTTGTCATACCATGTAACATTTCAATATGGAGATAACCACCCAAGATCTAGAGGCCTAATGAAAAGGACAAATATATGAGAAGATCAATATGAAAAGAACAAATTGTATTCTTGTCAAGTATATAAAAGAAGCAAATTGAATTAAGATTACAAAAGAAACCATTTGGTTATGTTGGCCAAGGTGAGACTTGAGATAGCATAAGAATATGAAAAGTGTCGTAATCTTATGTCATGAGACATAAAGTGATAACTTATCATCTATTTAAGATAAGAAAGTGATAATGTGATAAGTGTCTATTAAAGGTAGAAACTCATCTTAAAGTGGAAATATTCATATGTGGTCCCTAAGTAAGTTTAAGTAACTTGTGTGATTAGGACCTAGATTCACAGAGCTTACTAGGTACAACACCTTAATCAAAGCAACACACTCAAGACAGGTGGGAAGTGAATTTGAATTTTAATTTTAATGAGCCACATAGTCACATAATTGACTCAATTGAAGAGAAATCATGTGAAAGATGTGGTAATAATTTACAAGTATAAAATAAAGTGAACAAATAACAAAATATTTTCTATATTCTATTAACTTGTAAATATAAATTACATATTAAATTTATATATTTTAAACAATATTAAAATAAACATCTAAAGAATAAAAAACCAAATAAAATTCACTAAAATTCATTTTCCAATTTCTATAAAGTTTTTTCTATAAAATCTTAAATCCATTTCATATATAGTATGAATAACCATAATAATTAGAAATGCTATACAATCTAAATAAATCATGGTCACTACAGTCATTCAAATTATTCAACAATACTATTGTTTTAAACTAATGATGATTATTGACCGTATAATTTTAAAGCATATTCACTCTTAAATAATAAATATATCTTTTCCAACATTCACGTGTACATGAAATTGCAACGAATAAGTATTATTTTCAACATTGTCTTACAAGAAAATTAATAAAAAAAGCGATCATTAACCACTTTCATATGGAATCCATGAATTTTTTATTGATGAATGTTAGTAGTGGACTACTAGTCGTACAATGTTTAGATGACTTTCTCATTCTAACTTTGAATAAAAGTAACATCAATACGAAGTCAATTCAAAAGAGGAAACCACCAAGATCATAATGTGGAAGAAACATTAAGATGAAGCCAATTTAAAAGCACCAACAAGAAGATCATATCCATGGAAACTAGTGACAAATAGTGACTCTCTTAACATTTGAATTGACAAATAATGAATTTATTGGAAAGGCGTGTGAGGATTAATTGTTATAATTTTATTAATTTAACTAGAAATTGTACTCTAACAAAGTGCAATGCTTATGCTAATAGAAAGATATATTTAAGCAATATATTGAAAGGAAAGGAGTAAAATTTCAAGTAATTTCAATCTAATGTAAGAGGACAATCATCTTAGATATTACGAGATGTGTTCATCATTAGTTCTATACACTGGTCATGTGTAATATATTTTGTTGGTGTTATTTGTCTTTAAGACCTAAAGAGCAATTGCATAATGATACTTGAGTATTTCTCGAAGAGTGAGTGGTTCGTCTAAACTGTCGTATGAAAATGATGGTTGTGACTCCTAGTACCTTTCTCTAAATTGTAACTACTTGGAGAGCACAATCGATTTTTGGTATCACTATAACTAGAATTTAAACCTATGTCACCCTTTTCCATACATATATATACAACCAAATCCTAACAAATGGTGGGCTTACAACTTGTTATATGAAGATGCAACCCCTATAATAAAATATTTACATTGTGGTAGGGAACGACCAAGGTTTTGCAACAAAAATAGAAAGTGTAAACTCACTAAGACACAAGTCACATAGAGACTTGGGGATATTGGATATGTTAAAGATTCCAACCAAACTACACAAGTTTTACACATATGAAATCCAAAACAAACAAACGTAAACCCCATTTCTAAACTTGATCCAATCTTCCAAAACCTGCTATAAAAATAGAATCCAAATCAAGCTTCTGAATGTCAAACAATTATTTCATTTAGTTAAGTGTATAGTTATCACCTAGGGTTCAAAAATATAAATCCTAAAATAAAAATGGGTAGAAATATTAAATAAAAACCCATGCATACCATCTAATCATCACATACCATGAGATGACATCTCTTTTGTGACATTCTGTCAAATAGATCATCCACCTTATTATGCTTCTCTAATTTTCATGTATGTCTTCTAGGGTAGTTGTGATGAAAATATATAATAGAAAAACTTGTAATGGTGAGTCTAAATCACCCTACCAAATGGATTAAGAAAAGACCAAGCAGATTTCAATAAAATGGCGCAAGTTTTTTATCTACCTAAAAATGGATCCTCTCATGATATTGCTCACCTTGGTCAAAAGTATCCCCACAACAAGTTTTCTAGCTATAACCCTAGCCACCTCCAATGATCTAACTGGCGAAATAAGGTGATCAAATAAAAAATGAATAAAATATAGAAATTAAGGTTAGAGAGAGAGAGAGAGAACAATTATGACAACACAACTAAAGCATACCCTTTTCACATCTTTTGAAATTATTCTCACGGGCCTACATCAAAGCACACCTCCCAATAAAAAAATTAAAAGTAAATACAAATTATATGCATCTTAAAAGTACAAAGTTGTGTCACACTTTTATAAAGGAAAAGGATGACAACATGCAAATTTTTCAACTTTAACGACATAAAAGTGACATTTGTGTTTAGAATTTGAAGATGATGTAAACTAATGAAATCTGTAAAATTTGATGAAGTTTATGCTTATAATTTTTTTTAAAAAAATTGAACAAAAATTGACATAGTTTTTTAATTTTTGAAGTCCATTTTTTAATTGTTGAAATATGCTAAAAATCTAGGGTCTAGTTTGCATCAACAAACTATATGCAAATAATATTTTTTTCCTCTAATTCCATAATATGTTTTAGGAGACATGTATAGCTAGTGCATAAAAAAAGATAGATTGGATTTCGGTATATATTTTGTCTGTTATAACTATCCAAAGTTGGTGTTACCCAAAATCAACAGTTTTTTGTTCGCGTCACATTTTCCCTATCAAATCTACACCATTAAAAAAAAATTATATATTCTTGAAGAGGACTCTCTCCTCTAGTGTTAAATATAAAGTTTTAATTTTTTTGACATGATTTGTTATTTTTAATATTTTTCGAACAAGCGTGTTCTTAAATGTTAAAATACCTACTTGAAGTATTTTCAACTTATAATATATTATATAAAATTAAAATATGATAAAAATTA
The DNA here is from genome assembly GCA_027943335.1 of Chamaecyparis obtusa. Classification (NCBI taxonomy): domain Eukaryota; kingdom Viridiplantae; phylum Streptophyta; class Pinopsida; order Cupressales; family Cupressaceae; genus Chamaecyparis; species Chamaecyparis obtusa. Next base: position 706,429 of record BSBK01004136.1, read on the forward strand.
CATGACCATAATCTTGACTCCAAGTTCTACAAAATGCTATTTTTAGTTTTTACAAAAAGGTAAATTTTGACAGAAAATTTAGGTCCAGAAGTGAGAACTTCTGAGAGCCACCCTTTTTTTCTTACTTGGCTGCCAAATAGGATTCCACATAGGTTCAATTGAACTAGGTCTGACCGGAAGGGGTCCGGCCGAACCCGGTTCGGCTGGACCTATTAGGCGACCAAACACGGTCCCGTGCATGACCAAGCCCCTAAAATCTAAATTTTAACAATACGACAAGTTTTTTAAATAAAATCAATTTTTTTATGCATTTTTAATAGTTTTTTTAAATTTATAAATTATTTTAATTTTATTTGTAAGAGTTAAGTGTTTTTTATCTTGAATTAAGTAATTTTTAATATTTTTTGAAGTTTATTAATGATTTTTATTTTATATTTGGATATTACATGTCAAGTTTTGATTTAGTGTTTTCAAGTTAAGTGATTATTTTCTATTTTTCATAGGGCAGTTTACCTGTTTATGGTGTTGCATGCATTGAAACCCTTATTCAGTTTTCTTTATTAAGAGGATTTTGGCTAGTATTTGATATACAAGTTTATAGATTTTGGCTCTAAGATTGACTTGGAGGATTGTGAAAGCTTTGGGAAATTTCAGAGTTGTTGGAATGTTCTTTGCACGGTTTCTATCAAGTGGTGGTTTAAGGTAAGGTTTGAAAACCTTTTTTGCAATTATTTTTTGCAAAATATTGTCTTCATTGTGTTTCCAAGATAGGATGATGATTTTGGAGTGATTGTATTTTTTTTCATTGTCCTTGACAAATTTTGCAAGATTAGATTGTTGTGATTTTGTAAATGATAAAGATGTATATATTTTGGTTTCTTATGAGCGTAAGATTTTATAGAAATGTGTGAGTTTTTCTAGTTAAGTGATTCTTTTATTTTTTTCAATCTAAACAATTTTTGCAATGGGGAATAAAAGGAATAGATTAAGAAAATATGATTGAATAAAGGATGACAAAAAATATCATAAAAAACATAATCAAGAGTAACCTGTTGAAGTTTAGGATGAACCTATTGATATTCAAGAAGACGTAATTCAAGCAGGAGAACAAATTGGTAGTTCTAGAGGTGGGAATATATCTTTTGGCATGGGAAATTTGATGGAGATGAATGAGTATTCGGTTTTCAGTCAAATTTTATTTGAAGAAATGTTATCTGAAAGTACAATTAAAAATCATTGCAAAAAACTTTGGGATGAATATTTTGAAAATAAAAGTATGGTTGCAAGAGCTCAATTATTTGTTATGTTATTCAGGAAAAAACAAATGACTCTTGTTTTGGAGTTGTTGGGTGTTGACAACAAGAAAAACTCAGGAGACAATGTAAATTGAACAATAGTTCAAAATTTGCAAGATGCATTGAACAACATTAATAACTCAAGTTGAGGAGTTAATTTAAGTGATGCACGTAAAGCAATTATGACAACTTTATCTAGTAGAAGGTTGACACAAAGAAAATAAGTGCATGCAATTTTTAATTTACTGAATGTATCTAGAAGAACTATTCAAAGATATATCAGGAAGAGAAATATGTTAGATGAAAAAATTGAAAAAAATTGGATAAATATTTGCAGGCTTCCTCAAAAAGATAGAATTTTTGAAGATGCAAAAAAACTGGTCATTGAATATTGGACCTATCACTCTTGTGTTTCTTCTAATAGAAGGGATACAATACATATGAAAGATGAAGAGACTGGTATGAAAATTGCACATCCAAAATATTTTATATATACAACACAAAGTAAATTATTTGAAGCATTCAAGAAAGAATTTTCAGATGTGTAAATATATCAAAGAATGTTTGAGAGCTTGCACCCTTTCTTTGTATGCATAGATAAGGTTCGCGAAACTTGTTGTTGTCGAAATCATGTTGAATTTCATCTATACTTGCAATCATATAAAAAAGTTATGGCAGTTCTTGATTCAAATATGGCCATCCCTAGAAGTACGACACAATTTGTGAAGTCTATTTTATGTGATAAATTAGAAGATTTAGATGAGTTCAAAGTATAGTGTATATAGACTGCATGTAGTGATTGTGGAGATTTGCATAAATTTCCATTGCAAATTGAGAATATTAATGTTTCAACACCAATTTTGTGGAAAAAATTTGATTATGAGACATCGAACAAAAAGAAGAGATGAATCCAAAAAAATTGTATTGAAGGAGAGTGAATTGCCCTACCTTGAGTTTATGACTAGATTTTGTACTCTAATTTATCCACATATCCAACATTTTCATGGTGCACAATGGCAAGCTAAACAGTTTCGTGATTCCAAAGATTATTTTCCACCTAGTTGTATTCTTTCAATTGTAGATTTCTCTAAGAGCTATACATTTTCCCCTCAAAAAGAGCTTCAAGCTCAATATTATCATTCTGATTAGGTTGCAATATTTGTGCAAGTGACCTATAGACATGCACAATATGATTTGGATGAGGTAGAAAGTCCCGATCCAAATGAATGCATTATCATCAAGGAGGATCATTTCTATATCAATGATGATAAGGTTCATGATAGGAGCTATGTGGCTCATTTTTTTGCAATGTTTTTTGAAGATATTTCAAATTACAGGATAAAGGCTTCACAACACTGGATTTGATCTGATGGTTGTGCAGGTATGTGTATTGATACTTTAATTTATTTCCATTGTCATTTAATTATTTGTCAAATTATAAAAGGATGACATGTATGTATGCATGTACAACTTAATTTTGTACGATAATTTAAATCTGCAAAAGCCTTTAATTGGCTAGCCACGCAACATGCTAGACACAATGTTAAGTTTTTATGGAACTTCTTTGAAATTGGACATGAAAAAGGAGAGCACAATGGAGTAGGAGCATGTGTGAAGCATGCACTTTGCCAACATGAACTTGCAGGTAAAAATGGTGTATGTATATATATATATATATATATATATATATATATTTCAAATAATATAATTTTAGCTTAGATCCATTTTTTTTAAATTGATAATTCAAAAATGTATAGGTAACATGATAGAGAATTCAAAGAAAATTGTTGAATGGTGCCAAAGTCATTCTTCTCCTTGGGACACCAAATGCAACTGTATCAATCTCCTTGTACTTCACAGTGCCAGTAACACTGCGAGACAAAGAAGTACAGAATGTATCAATGCTGATAGTATCATACAGATTGTATGATTAAATTGTGCCAATCATACGTAACAAATCATCTCTAATAATGTTCACCCTATCCCTATTGGGAATGGTGGTGGATAAAGCTAAGGTCTTATCCAAAACATGTAATGCTCATCTCAATCTGTCAATAGTATCTGCAAATAGCTTCTCTCTAGCCTCTGTTGTATCCGCTAATCTATGAAAGGAGCGACCACTACCACTACCACTACCACTACCACCCCACCCCATGAACACTAGGCTATACTGAATCTACTAACCCTCTACCCGATGCCATGTAATAGATAAACAAGAATATATATAGATCTTTACACATGTACATACAAATTTAAGAAACATACATGTTACAAATTTAAGATCATCTAGTTTGAAAATGATACATATATATATATATATATATATAGACACACACACACACACACACACATACACACACACACACACATGTGCATACAAATTTAAGAAACATACATGTTACAAATTTAATCATCTAGTTTAAAATTGAAATATATATTTATATACATGTACATACAAATTTAAGAAACATACATATTGTAGACACCTAAAAATCGTCCCTCAATCCTCAATCCTCCCCTGACACTTGTCAGGACACTTATCCTTAACTCAACCCTAACCTTAGCCCTAACTCTGACTCATCCTTTTTAACCAAGCCCTTCCCTTTTCCTATAAATACCCTCACTTCCTAAGGCAAATCATCTTTCAACTCTCAAACTCAATAGCAAAGTTATAATGCCATTTTCATTCTAGCAGGAATCCTTTAGAAAATAAAGTATTTTTATTTTCTGAAAAATCCCTGATGACATCATCATTTATTAATTAATTAATTATTTAACTAATTAATTAATTTTTATGTCATTAAATCCCTTTTTCTTAATTAAAAATATTTAATTAAGAAATCCCTCCCAAAAATGTTTAAATCTTATTTAAACATTAATCCCCTATTTATTAATTATTTTAATTAATAAATTGACCAAAAATCTCCCAAAAAATAATTAATTTATTTTTTGACCAAAATTTGGCCTTTTTTCCTAAAACCACTAACCTCTTCCAAAATCTTCTAATCCCTTCTTAATTTCGATTAAAAGGCTAATCCCATCTTTTCTAACCCTAATCTCAACTCAAAATATTTAATTAAGATTAAATATTTAATTTTCATATTTATTGAAAATATTTCAATAAATTTTCCCAAACTTAAGCTTTTGGAATGAATAAACTTTTATTCCATAAAACCTAAGAAAACTCTAGACTCTTCTAAAAACTTCTCAACCCAACCTCTTCACCCATCCTAATCCTAATCCCCTTTCTAATCTTGTCACATTCCATTAGCAAAAGGTTTACCAAAACTTATGCTAACCTCCTCTTAGTCATCCTCCTTAGTCAACAAAGATGGCCACCTCTTGGCCACCTCTTGCAAATGCATTTAAGCCTTCCTTATCTTTCTTACATGCATTCATTATGCATTTAAGACCTTCTTATCCCTTCCTTGCCACCTCTTGGCCTTGGGCACATTTACCAAATTGTGCACATGCCCTCAAACTTTCAACTCAATCTTCCCTTGACACTTGTCAGGACACTTGTCCTTGACTCAACCCTAACCTTAGCCCTAACTCTGACTCATCCTTTTTAACCAAGCCCTTCCCTTTTCCTATAAATACCCTCACTTCCTAAGGCAAATCATCTTTCAACTCTCGAACTCAATAGCAAAGTTATAATGCCATTTTCATTCTAGCATAAGCATAAACTCATCATTTTAGATCATTTTCAATCTTAAATCACATTTAAATTAGCTTAATTGGATTAACATAGATTCATTTCTTATTTAATCAATCTTAGTTCATCTTTTAGCTTTGCATATTTGTGTGTTCTTGAGGCCTTTGAGGCATAATAGGTTCCTCATACCTATTTTGTGTCATTTTGGGTCTTCTTGATCCTCAAATCATCCTATTTGCATGCTCCAAGTGCTTGAGTTTGCACACCCACATCCATTTATATCCAAGCATATCAAACGGTGCATGGGCACATCCGTTTTAGGCTTAAACTGAGGTGGCTTTGATTTTAGTTTGTTTACCATTAAATTTGATTTGATAATATGCTATGATGTTTGTTTGTCTTTGGCCTTCAAAATAGGTTTAGGTGCACACTCAAATCCTAGTCTACATTCTGGTACGCCCGGTGGGACCCACTTCACGGGTTCTTTGCAAACATTCTGATGAGTTTTAGACCATTTTCAGATTTTTCAAAGCTTATAGGTGGACGTAGCACTTAGATCCATTCTTCTTCTTCTTGTCTATATTCTTCTTCCTCTTCTTGTCTATATTCTTCTTCTATTCTGTCTCCTTTCTTCTTCTTCTTCTAGCAAGGAGGTCATGGCCATGTTTTTTCAAAAATAATAATAAAATCCATAAGGAAGCAAAATCATACACAGCTTATTTTAGTGCTTAAAATGAACCCCCAAATCATTCTTGAATGCATTAAGGACTAAAATTTGTAAAATTTGTTCTAACAAACAAAGCAAAAAAATTAATCAAGGCATTTGCATCCTTGCAACATCAAGGATTTTTAACAATGCATTCATGCAAAGTAGGAATGATCATATCTTTTTGGGCATAAAAAGAACATCAAATCTGCATTCAAACGAGTCAAAACAAAATCTTGAATGAAGCTAAAAGGAAGAACTTAGGTCCTAAAGCGTCATTTTCCATTTGAAAAGCAAACACAATTTTGAATGCCTTAAAGATCAAAACAAAGCTTTTTTAAAAAGTTCTTAATCAACACGCACACTCAATCTTGAATGCCCAAGTCAAAAAACTTGCAAACGCTCGATTTACTTTTTGGAGAAAGTAACAAATCAAAATCTAATCACGAGTGTCTTCATTTCAAAGTTCAAACATCACTTAATCAAATTTGGGAAAATGAACAAAATCTGCTTGATGTGCATGTAGGAGTTTTTCAATTCTTGCATAATCCTTGTTAGAGTAAGCAACGTGGAACATTTGAACTTGGACAAGTTCACCTGTTCTACTTTTAGCGAGGCCTGTCCAAGGAGAAGCGCTTCCTCCTTGGAGAACGACCTCAAACCGGTATCCCCTCCGGCCGGTATACAAATAAGTGAAGTCCAAAAGAATCACTTATATCTCCTAATCGCCAGGCGTTCGTGCCAAACACGTGTCTGGGGATGGTAAACATTCCTCTCCCCCAGCATTATTGGCAAGGCTCTTAAGTGAGTCACGGATGATCAGCAAAACTGGGTATGGAGACACCACGGAACTATTAAAAACCTGATAAAATAGAGGCTACCCTATCTACATTCGAAAGTATCAAAATCCTTGTGCAAGGACCGATTCCAAGGGATTTACCGGGTCGCCTCAAGATTACTCACCATTTGTATTCCCTTCTGGGAGATACCAAGCTGTGGGCAAGCGATTTTGATACTCACCTTCCTTAGGTAGATCTATTTGAAGTGCTTGATAGTCAAAGACTCCGTGAAAACACTTGTTGAAACATACACTTTCAAAACTTTGTCAGAGTCAGTTGTCTTTGTTTGTATCCCGCAGGGTTGCTTTGTCCCTTGCGGAGATTGCTTTGACTTTAACTTTTTCCATTGGAAACCTTTGCCTCAAAATTAGAAGCCTCTTTTCCAAAGTGATGCCCAGCAAGAGAAAACATCCTAAAGTGAAGTTGCCCAAATCCCAAGCCTATCAAGAGCGAAAAGTTGCCAAGAAGAACACCAAGACCTATCAATCCATTATCCAAGCAACCCAAGCAGAGGAAAAATTCCAAGCCAGACTTGAGAACATTGCCCATAACGCTCGCATCAAACAGTTCACCTTCCGTTTCTGAGTTAACCATCACTTTGTCAACCTTGAGCCAGAAGATTAGCCAAATCCTTGTTCATGTCTTGTTCCATCTTCAGATCTTGAAATCTTGTCTCAAACAGCCTTGCATCTTAGTTTCATTCTAGCTTTCATCTTTGCATCATTAATCAAAACCTTAGTTGCATTTGCATTCATCCTCCTACCAGCATTTTAGAATCAGTCCTTGTCATTTGCACTTGCATCATCCTTCTAGAGCATTGTCCCTTCACCCTTCAAAACCTTTTCCACCAGCATTCCCCCCATCAGCTTTCCATATCTTTCTAGCAGATTCATCATCTTTTGTTCCAAATCTAGAGATCCACCAACACTTAGTGTTCTACCTTTTGAGTTGTTCCTATCTTATATCCAAGATCAGAGACCATCATCCTCTTTTTTGACACAACGTGTTGTCATAAAGAAATCAAACCTTGTCCTTGCATAGCCATCATCTCGAGCAAGAGATTGGAGTGCATTGATAAGAAACTTGTTGACCGAAGATCATCAGTCTATCTTAGGTTGACCCCATCATATCTCTGATCCTCCATTTGGGAAAAATAGCAGCTCATTTGTTGACCGCTCAGTAATCTTTCACCAGCTTTCCACCAGTAACCTATCTTTCCTCCACCATCTTGATCCATATCCGTTCCATCCAGCTTCCATCATCGCCATCTTGATCCCTATCTTTGCATTTGCATCTTAGAAGTCATCATCTTTAGAAGTTCATCAACTTTGCATCCATCAACATCTTTTAGCCAAACATCTTGCATACATTTAGCACTTGCATCTCCATGCCTGTTGAGACCAGATCTCGGAAAAGAAGAAGCATGAATCCTTATCCACCAACAACCTCATCCGATCCCAAACTTTTCACCAACGCCATGATGACCTACAATCCCCACATCCAAGCCAGTAACCCATGTGAAGATCCAAACATCCCTTCATCCCCCTTGGCAAACCAAGCATTTCTAAATCCTCCAGAAAGCCCACCAGCGACCAATGCCCTTGTACCGCAACATCAGCAAAGCACATTTGCCCACTATCTGCCAGAAAGTACCTCCATCCCACCATCTCTCTATCCACGCATCCCCATCAAAACTATCCAAGTTCCAGCACAAGCGTATTCTCCGTTTGTCCAATCATTTCCTGATCCTATCATGCAAACACCCCAAGAGCTTTCCACCATTCCCCTTTTCTTGCGAGGAAGCCTCGCCAGTCCCACAACACAAGCTGCAGTGCCATCCGCTCCATCTCCTACCCCTTTTGCTTCATCATCTGCTATGGCTGCCCAAGCCCAAATCCAAACCCAAAGTCAGCTTCCACCTCTCACACAAGCTTTTACATCGCCGCCATCCGCAAGTCAAGCAACGCCTTTCACCATCAAAGGAGCACCGTCACCCTTCACCCCCCAAGCATGCATACCTTCTTCTTTGGGGTTAGTGCAATCGCTTCTCATTCCAACCTCATCTTTCTCTTGGGTGTTTCCTTCATTTTCCTCCTCACAAGCATCCGCTCAACCACAACCTCAACAAGCTCCTTTCTCTCAAACATCATTCGTGTCCCAAGCTCCCGTTGCTCCTACCATTCCATCATCCGCTGCAGTGCACCCTAACACAAGCTCTCAGTGGGGCCTTACACAAGAAGAAATGAAGGCATGGGGGATCCCATCTCAATCCCCTACATCTATGGTTGCAAGTCAACAAACCACCTTCGCCCAAGCAGCACAGTAGCAACTACCCCAACCACCGCCGGCTTCAAGCTATTCGTCCCAAATCCCAAATACCTTCCAGCAAGTTCCACCACCTCAACAGCCAACTTTTCCCAGCTATCTTACCCCATCACCCTTTGCTTCTAGCTTCCCCACATCTGTTCCACCTCTAAGTAACGCAGGCATGCACCCAGCTTATATCAGCCAAACCCAAAGCCAACCTCAGCAACTACCACCATCATACCCGCAAGCAGCATCATTCCAACAGCCTCCCCCATAGCAACCACATGTCCCCTTTCAGCAAACAACCATCATTCCTCAACAAAAGCAAGTCCCTTGCTATCAGCCTCAGCAACAAAACCCTATCATCCCCCAGCAACAACAAGTTCCCACCCATCAGTTACAACAGCAAGTTCCAAATGTCCAATATCAGCAAGCAGTCCCACAACAACCGCCAGTTCAACAACAGCAAGCAGCCCAACAACATCAAGCGGTTCCATATCATTTACCACAATATCCCCCTATGCCACACCAGCAATATCCCCAGCAACCATTGCCCAAAAATCAGTTCCAACCCATTTATCCACGGCAAGCGCCATATCCAGTTCCACAACTTCCATCACAAGCAGAAGTCCCAGTTCTCTCGCCACTCAATGCTGAGTGGGAAGCAATGAAAAATGCTCTAAAGGAGCTACAAAGAGGAACAGAGAATAAAACATACAAGTTCGAAGAGGTGTGCTCATATCCCTTCGATCGGTCCATAGCAACTATCCCTTTCCCCAAGCATTTTGAGATGCCCAAGTTCGACAAGTATCAGGGGAAAGGAGATCCAGTAAATCATATCAAACAGTTCTACATGGCATGCCAAGAAGTGGCTTACAGTGATAACTATCTCCTGCGCCTGTTTCCCAAGAGCTTGGGAGGAACTGCTGTTGAGTGGTTTTACAAAATACCACATGGGACAATAAAAACCTTTGCTGAACTCTCTGAGAAGTTCATCACACACTATGCCCATAATGTGGAGAATGAGTTGTCCTTGCTAGACCTATGCAACTCAAAGCAAAAAGACAGAGAAAGCCTTGCAGAATACTTGCAAAGATGGCAGAATCTTACAACCAGGTTATCATATCAACTGCCAAAGAAGCATCTAACAAAGATCTTCATTGATAACCTGTATCCAAAGCTATCCCATCACATGCGAATGAACTGTCTCTAGACATACCAAGACATCAAGAGCAAAGGCATAGGCATCAAGAAAGCTCTCCTAGACGAAGGCACTATTCGTCACTTCAAGGATGATTCCAAGAACAAACCCAACAATGATAAATCCCGTTACTGGAATCGTAACAAGAATGTTGTTACAGATGGAGCCACTGACACTAAGAATGTACAATTCATTGTGGCTAGTCCTACACCAGCTCAAACATACCAACCGCCACAAGCACCCATCTATCAGCAACCACCAGCTCCCGCATATCAAGCACCTATTTATCAGCAGCCTCCTCAAGCTCATCAGCCACCTGTGCAACAGTATCAGCAGCAATACCAATAGCAACAGCCAGCACGTCAAAGCAATCCTGTTAACACAGTTAACGTTGCCCCAAGGCAAAACAAGCCCAACAATCAGAACAATCCAAAGAGGACTTTCACACCTTTGGGTGAGCCTCTGGATCAGATCTTTTATCGGCTAGCCAAAGCAAATATGATCACATATCCGCCCATCCCACAAAAGGATGACAACGCACCAAAGTCTGATTGGTATAAAGAAAATGAATACTGTGATTACCATCGTGTGAAGGGGCACACAACATTGAAGTGCATGCGTCTTAAGAACTACATCCAGGATCTCATTGATCGCAAGGAGATCCAGGTCGATGCACCAGCTCAAGCTTCACCCAACGCCAATTTGCAAATATATCAAAATGTGTTCCCTCAACACGATGCCGGGAAGAATCAAGCCAGCACCAATCAGCCCCAAAATCGTGGCAAAGGCAAGCAAGATCACACAGCGGCCTACATCAACTATGACAAGTATGTCAGATGCATAACTCAAGTTGAGCCCATCCAAGATGAGCCCACCATCAATACCATCCACGTCAGAGGGTCGGATCGACACTGTGCTACAACTAACCGCAGTGGTAGGATAACTATTTCTGGTGCTCCTCCGAGATCAGCTGCTCCTCCAAGGCCAACGTCTACTGCATCCACAGCACAGTCTAACACCAGGTTAGCATCAAATGCACGCGCAACATAGCATAATGCACCAAGTGCACAATACAATATCATAGAGCATCTTGGGAACATGCCAGCTCAAATATCTATCTTGGATTTGCTCCACACATCACCCATCCATCAGGAGATCCTGGACAAAGCTCTAAAAGAAGGCCATGTCCCCACGGACATTAACACAACTCAGTTTGAAACTCTTGTGGGACACCTATCAACAGCATGTGCCTTATCCTTCAAAGAATCTGATATACTAGATGTCACTCCTGACCATACTCTCCCTCTCCACATTGCCGTCATGGTTAGAGACTTTGCCATCAAACGGGTTTTAATAGATAATGGCTCAGCCCTCAACTTGTGCACATTAAAATTCATCAAGAAGATCGGGTTCACGGAGGCCGACATACAACATGAGATGATCACCATCAAAGCATATGATAACTTGGAGCGTACCTCTGAAGGTACTATCACCTTGCCTATCCAGCTAGGCCCAGCAACGCAAGATACTGTCTGCCACGTTGTTGATCTTGACCTACCATCTAATATTCTTCTCGGCCACCCATGGATCCATTCCATTAGGGTTGTACCATCTACTTACCATCAGTGCATCAAGTTTCCACATCAAGGCACTGAGGTTACCATCCACGTTGATCCTAACCCCTTCGCATACTGCCATGCGATGGAAGCATCTTTCCCTCATTCTACTCATTGTCCTGGAACTGATATTGGTACTTCTATTGCTAGTTCATCCCGATCCCATCGCAATCCAGAGACCATCCTCTCTTCCACCTTATCATCCGTCAAGATCAACAACCAGGGTTGTGGCGAATACAGCCTCAGTGATGCATTTGTTGTAGGGGCTCTTCCATGTGATCCACATACTCAAGGACGCCCAAGTTGTCAAAACAAGCTTGTTGAGGAACATTATAAGCTCAAACAAATCAGAAACATGACTTTTGAGTCTCATGGTACCATCAACAGCAAAGAGATAGATCCAGATATTAACAAATGGTTATACAAAGATCCCCCATCACGTGACACACAACTTCTTGAGTACTTCAAAGAGAAATATCCAATCCCCTACAAGAATGTCACAGAACAATATAACTATCAAGGTGGTGGTCTAGGACCACAAGAGGATGAAAATTTATTTCCTATCATACCATCCCAGAATCCAGAATAGCAAGGACTTGGCTTTAATACCCCTCGCCTGCTTGAACAAGAGCCCAATACCACAACTGTGGGCACTAACATGACCAACGTGAACTTTTTGAATAGCCAAGATGACCTTGTGAAAATCGAAGACATCCCCGAAGAGAAAGACATCCGATCCTACGATGATATCTTTGCTGACGACACCCTCCTGGGGACTTCTATTCTCCAACAACTCTCCATTAACCTCATAGATCTTCCCATCACAAACCCCGACCTCATAGATTGGGACCAACCAAGCATCGTACACATCGACGAGTTCCAAAGTGCACAAGCACTCCTAGAATTCATGGGGGCATCAGGTCCAGCAAGCAATCAGGATCCAACATCAACCTCTGTCGATCAGCTTCACCCAGAAGGATATTTTGGGGAAGAGGCAAGCTTTAGTCGCAAAAATGAAATAGCAAAAGAACATCATGAGTCTTTATGTGAAAACCCCCTTGGGGCACATTCTGATTCCAAAATAGTAAAAATAAAGGGTGTATCTTCTAGTGAAAACCTGGCAATTCAGGCGCTAGAAGATGAAGCCTTGCCTCTTCCCCCTATCCAAGATTATAGACCAGAGCAATCTCCAATCATCATAGAGGAAACCAAGTCAATCAACTTGGGAATAGAAGAATGTCCAAGGATCACCTACATTGCAGTCAACCTAACAAAAGGAGAAGAAATCGCTCTCAGTGCCTTGCTCAAGGAATCCATTATCAACTTTGCATGGTCATACGCCCATATGCCTAGGCTTGATCCAAACCTTGTTGTTCATCACCTATCAGTAGATCCAAACGTCAAGCCAGTGAAGCAGAAGCTAAGGAAAATGCATCCAAAGGTAGCATTGCTCGTCAAAGCAGAGCTTGAGAAGCTCCTCCAAGCTAAGATCATCAGAGCAATAGATTATTCAGAGTGGATCTCTAACATGGTGCCAGTCACAAAGCCTTCTGGCGACATTAGAATCTGTACTGATTTTAGGGACTTGAACAAGGCATGTCCTAAAGATGATTTCCCGCTACCTAACATAGACATGATCGTAGACCTTACAGTGGGTCACGAAATGCTATCACTCATGGATGAATTTTCAGGCTACAATCAGATTCATATAGCAGAAGTAGATCAACATAAAACAGCATTCACAACCCCATGGGGTACCTTCTGCTACAACATGATGCCATTTGGGCTAAAGAATGCAGGGGCCACATATCAAAGAGCAATGACAGCAATCTTCCATGACATGATCCACAAGATCCTTGAGGACTATGTGGATGATATCCTTGCAAAATCCAAAACAAGAGATGAGCACCTCAACATCCTAGAGCGTGTATTTGATCATCTGAATCATTATGGCTTAAAGCTTAATCCTAAGAAATGTGTCTTTGGTGTTACATCTGGCAAGCTTCTAGGTTTCATCATCTCTAGACGAGGCATAGAGATCGATCCTAAAAAGGTAAAAGCAATAACGAAGATGCCTCCACCAAGAAATCTCAAACAGCTCAAAAGCCTACAGGGCAAGCTTCAATCAGTTCGACGGTTCATCTCGCAACTAGCAGACAAGTGCCAACCCTTCTCACATCTCTTATGCAAAGACACCAACTTCAAGTGGGATCCCATATGTCAAAGAAGCTTTGATAAGCTCAAGGAGTATCTAGCTAATGCTCCAATCCTAGTACCACCAGTTCCAGGATGCCCACTCATCCTTTACATTTCAACAACAGCTACAGCACTAGGGGCACTCCTAGCACAGCATGATGATGAAAACAAAGAACGAGCTGTCTACTACATCAGTCGTACTCTTGTGGGCTATGAGCTTAACTATTCACCCATGGAGAAAGCATGCCTAGTAGTGGTCTTTGCCACTCAAAAACTTAGACATTACATGCTTAGCCACACAATCAAGCTCATATCAAAGGTGGACCCTCTTAAGTATCTATTATCAAGGACAACCCTCACAGGCTGTATGGAAAAATGGGTCATGTTACTCAGTGAATTTGACATTCAGTATGTAGATCACAAAGCAATCAAAGGGCAAGTCATTGCCGATCAACTAGCAGAAGCACCACTGGTGGATGCCTATCCACTAATCATGGAATTCTCCGATGAACATTTGTGCATGATTGAAGAGCAGCCCATGTGGAAACTATACTTTGATGGTTCCAACACATCCCATAGCTCTGGGGCAGGAATCCTATTCGTCACACCTCAAGGTGACTATATTCCAAAATCATTCAAGTTGGGATTCCCCTGTACCAACAACATTGCAGAATATGAGGCACTCATCTTAGGTCTCAAAATAGCTATCCAATGGAACATCACAGAACTACAAGTCTTTGGAGATTCACAGCTCATTATCAAGCAAGTCCTTGATGAGTATCAGACAAAGGATGACAAATTGCTACCCTACAAGCAACTGGTGGATAAACTGAAAAAGCATTTCCTACATCTACAATTCAATCAGATCCCAAGGCTTCAAAACAAAGCAGTAGATGCAATGGCAACCATCGGATCCTTATTGGAAATCCCACGTGACGCAACACAATATGAATTTCTAGTCGAGCAGCTACACTTGCCAGCTTATGAGAACACCGATGTAAACATGGTGTGTGTCTTGGTTGGTCCCCAATCCCCATGGTACCACAACATCCATGCATATCTAAAAAATGGTATCATATCTCCCCATCTCACCAATAACCAACGCCAAAACCTTATTCGCAGAGCTTCCCGCTACACTCTTGTAGCCAACACCCTATATCGTCGCGGGTATCACAATGTCCTATCTAGATGTTTAGATTCAAACAAGGCCATCCTGGCCTTACAAGAAGTTCACGCTGGAATTTGCGGTGCCCACACGAGTGGCATGGTTCTAGCAAAGCAGCTGCTTAGAGTTGGATATTATTGGCCAACAATGGAACATGATGCGTGTGAATTTGTCAAGAAATGTCTCCCATGTCAACAGCATGCCAATTTGATACATGCACCAGCACAGGATCTACAGCCTATTGCACCACCATGGCCTTTTTCATGTTGGGGCCTCGACCTCATTGGCTTGATCACCCCCCTCTCTTCGGATGGACACAAGTATATCATAACAGCCACAGAGTACTTTACCAAATGGGTTGAAGTGATTCCGCTCACCCTTACTACTGGCATCCAAATATCCAAGTTCATCCTCTACCATATCATTTGCCGCTTCGGCATACCATCTACCATTTTCACAGACCATGGCACACCTTTTGAAAACCAGCATGTGGATGATCTATGTGCCAGGCTCCACATCCATCACCATTTCTCTAGTCCATATTTCCCTCAAGGAAACAGCCAAGCTGAGGCAACCAACAAAACTATCTTGAAAATCCTCAAGAAGGTTGTCAATGATTCTGGTCGTGACTGGCACCTCCAAATCAATCCTGCCCTTTGGGCCTACCACACTTCTTATCGCACTCCCACAGGCACCACCCCATACTCTCTTGTATATGGTGCTGAAGCCGTTCTACCGATCGAGGTTGAGCTCCCATCCTTGCGCGTCTCCATGAAGAACTATACAACTGATGAAGACTATCGTGTGGCCCGGCTCACACAGCTAGATCTGCTAGATGAAAAGAGACAGAAAGCTTACGATCACCTGGTGGCATACCAAAATTGACTCAAAAGGAGTTATAACAAAAAGGTCCATCCTAGACAATTTCAGGTCGGTGACATGGTCCTTAAAGAAAATCAGAAGGTCCTAGCAAATAGAGAAAAGAAAGGCAAGTTTGAGCCTACTTGGTTGGGCCCCTATGTTGTCACCGCATCCTTCAGCTCGGGAGCCTATCAGCTATCAACACCAGAAGTTAAGCCCTTGAATGATCCTATCAACATCATCCATCTAAAGAGGTTCTATGCTTGAACCTGATCCTGCATATATCAGAAAATCCAAAAACATTCAAAAAAGAAAAAAAAGCAAAAAAGCAAAAAAGAAAAGAGAAAGAGAAAATAATCGTCCAAACGGTGAAAACTTGGCAATTCAAGCACCTTGGACAAGTATGTTGGTGAAAACCTGGTAAATAGGTGCCAACATAGTAAACTGGGCTATTTATCTATTCAGTTGTCCTTTCAGCTACCGTCCTCTTCCTCCATCCATAACAGATCTCCCAGCAGTTCCATCTCCCCTATCCTCCAAGCATTCGGCTTCCATCTTCCTCCAACCCATCTGCAATCCATATCCTATTCCAAAGCTTTGTACCATATCTTGTACCATATCCCTTTCCCTTTCCTGTACAGGGCTTTCCTCCCTGTATTTATCCTTCTTGTCTCTGTCCTAGTGAGAGTCCCACCGAGTGTGATCTTCCTATCCCCAATCCTGAGCTTCTGTACATATCCCTTGTGCATATCGTTCCTCCTTGTTGTACATAACCTTTGTCCGTCCTGCAGCAGCATTTGATCAAATATCTTGTCCCATCCCCAGCCTCAAAAAATTTGTAGTCCCACTCTGGCCTTGTGCTTCAGCAACATCAATTGATGACTTATCCTTGCTCATCCTGATTATTCCTTGAACTTCAGCTTTTTGCCAGCGAACAACTACACTTATTCTCTCACCAACCCATGGGTCCTTGAGGATATATCATTCCTCCTGTCTGACCTAATCTTCCATCCTGGTCCTTGAGGATATATCGTTCCTCCTGTCCGACCAATCTTCCCACCATCAATCAAACCTAATCTCTCTCCTTGGCAAAGGATGTCTTTTTGGAGTTATCATTTTGATCTTGGATTTTTTGTCCTTTGGGTCTTGTTAATCTTTTTGGCTTCTCTTTATCCCACCAGGGTCACCACGATTCTTTATATCACGGTGTGCTACGTGTGCGGATAATCTGGGGCAAGGTCTTTTGATCTTTCGCTTCTGCCTGTGAGTCAGTTGTGTGTTTGTGGTTCCTTCAGCATCGGATCCGCCATGTCGCCTCTGCGCTTCATGTGTGATGTTGGGGAAACCCTGTGTGTTTGTTTAGCGTCAGTCCTCGTCAGTCCTCTGCGACATTGTTGACAGGCCTCGTGATCCCAGTATCTTTGGCAGGTCTCTAACATAGCTATATTAAATCTAGGTTGTGCACTCCCGTTTGCACTTGGAGCTATCTGGTCCCTTGCATTCATCATATAGATTAATCTTGCATCTTTACATATAGCTGCATCTTGCATCTTGCATTTCTATCTCATCTTGCATTCACCCATCTTTGCTCTTGGAAGCTTGGTAATTTATCTCCCCTACTTCCTCAGTCGTTCCTTCTCTGTTTCCTTTCGAGAAAATTCCACAATGTTTACTCCTTGCGTTATTTTCTCGAGGGGGCACAATCCCTTATTCCTCTAAATTCTAGCTTGGGGCATCTTATTTTCTTGTCTTTGAAGCCATGCCACTTGCGGCATCGCATCAAAGAGGGGCAAAATGTAGACACCTAAAAATCTTTTAAAAAATAAAGTATTTTTATTTTCTGAAAAATCCCTGATGACATCATCATTTATTAATTAATTAATTATTTAATTTATTTATTTATTTTTATGTCATTAAATCCCTTTTTCTTAATTAAAAATATTTAATTAAGAAATCCCTCCCAAAAATGTTTAAATCTTATTTAAACATTAATCCCCTATTTATTAATTATTTTAATTAATAAATTGACCAAAAATCCCCCAAAAAATAATTAATTTATTTTTTGACCAAAAGTTGGCCTTTTTTCCTAAAACCACTAACCTCTTCCAAAATCTTCTAATCCCTTCTTAATTTCGATTAAAAGGCTAATCCCATCTTTTCTAACCCTAATCTCAACTCAAAATATTTAATTAAGATTAAATATTTAATTTTCATATTTATTGAAAATATTTCAATAAATTTTCCCAAACTTAAGCTTTTGGAATGAATAAACTTTTATTCCATAAAACCTAAGAAAACTCTAGACTCTTCTAAAAACTTCTCAACCCAACCTCTTCACCCATCCTAATCCTAATCCCCTTTCTAATCTTGTCACATTCCATTAGCAAAAGGTTTACCAAAACTTATGCTAACCTCCTCTTAGTCATCCTCCTTAGTCAACAAAGATGGCCACCTCTTGGCCACCTCTTGCAAATGCATTTAAGGATGCATTTAAGCCTTCCTTATCTTTTTTACATGCATTCATTATGCATTTAAGACCTTCTTATCCCTTCCTTGCCACCTCTTGGCCTTGGGCACATTTACCAAATTGTGCACATGCCCTCAAACTTTCAACTCAATCCTCCCTTGACACTTGTCAGGACACTTGTCCTTGACTCAACCCTAACCTTAGCCCTAACTCTGACTCATCCTTTTTAACCAAGCCCTTCCCTTTTCCTATAAATACCCTCACTTCCTAAGGCAAATCATCTTTCAACTCTCAAACTCAATAGCAAAGTTATAATGCCATTTTCATTCTAGCATAAGCATAAACTCATCATTTTAGATCATTTTCAAGCTTAAATCACATTTAAATTAGCTTAATTGGATTAACATAGATTCATTTCTTGTTTAATCAATCTTAGTTCATCTTTTAGCTTTGCATATTTGTGTGTTCTTGAGGCCTTTGAGGCATAATAGGTTCCTCATACCTATTTTGTGTCATTTTGAGTCTTTTTGATCCTCAAATCATCCTATTTGCATGCTCCAAGTGCTTGAGTTTGCACACCCACATCCATTTATATCCAAGCATATCAAACGGTGCATGGGCGCATCCGTTTTAGGCTTAAACTGAGGTGGCTTTGATTTTAGTTTGTTTACCATTAAATTTGATTTGATAATATGCTATGACGTTTGTTTGTCTTTGGCCTTCAAAACAGGTTTAGGTGCACGCTCAAATCCTAGTCTACACATATTACGTGCATAGATGTTACAAATTTAAATGTGCATACATAAACTATAAATTTAAACATACATGTTGTATCATCTTAAAATGGAAGCACTTCCATGATAAGAGCGTTTAGCCCTTCGAGTAAGTGGTTTGTGGTCATGTTGAACACCTTGAATGGGTACTTGACTTGGATCTAGCTTTTTCCCCTGTTCTACCCCATTTTCCACTTCTTCCTGGCATAATTCTTCTATCCTGAATTGAGAACCTGGGATTATTAACCTCAGGGTCAAGGTCAACCTCGACCTAGACCTAGGTTAGGGATGACCTCGACCCTGACCTATGTCTAGGTCGACCTCATCTTTGACCCTAGGGTCTGGGATCCTTGGGGTTTGCTTCTTGTTTCAGGATTTCATCAAAATCTTGTCTATTCCCTCTTTGGGGCCACTATTTTGCGGATTAAGTGTCAAATTCTCAAATTAATATTTGAGGTAGACCTTTCTTGAGATTTGTAGAGGATTCCTAATTTATTATTGGAGATTAGCCTTTCTTGATTTTTGTGCCTAATGTTCAAATTAACTTTGGGGTTGGCCTTACCTTGAATTTTGTGACAAGGCTCTTCAATAATTATTTTTATTTCTATATTAAGGGTGGTCCTCATCTAGATTTTTGTCAAGACTTTAATTTAATTTTCTCTCCATGTGCACGTCTCTAAATTTTTGTGTCATGGGCCCTTAATTATTATTTTATATGAGGCCCCTCTTGTGCCTAGATCACTATAAAAGGGAGCCTTCCTCTCTCATTTTCTCCTTCAAGTTTTCATATCTCATCTCACAATCTCTCAAGCTCTCAAGAAATAAGATCAAGCATTCAAGCATTCAAGCCTTCAAGCATTCAATATCCAATTCATTATGGAGATCCATTAGTAGCCATTGAAGGATTCAAGCTCTATGGAGCTCTCTTGTTGAAGATTCCTCCATTTCCATTCAAGCCTCTTCCTAATTCAAGATCCATTCAAGATTGGTGTTGAAGATCCAAAGAAAATTGATTGGATACATCCTACATTCAATTCTACATTCATTTGGAGCATCCATGCTTGTGGATTCAAGGATTCAAATCCTCCACAAGGGTTTTCAACATAAGCAAGATGAATTGTTTCATTTACTTTCTTTATCTCTGAAATTTTAATTCAATTTCAAGGTTAATTCCTAAATTAGGGTTTGACTAAGGCAAACTCCTCCCCCCCAACAAACAAAACAATTTTTCTTGTAGGTACAAGTGTAGGATAGCAAATTGAAGTTTAGATTTGGATACCCTTTTCACCAAACTTTCGAGATCTACGAACAAAGTCAAAGTTGACCTTCATTTTTTTGAGGTCATCTTTGACCTTTTATGGGGGTCAAAGATGATCTAACCTCAGATTGGAAAAATATTTTTGGGTTTTGTAGATCTCATAGTTTCGGTCTAGACTCACAAAAATTAGTAGTTTTTGAGATTGTAAGTACTTTTATTTATTAATCTCAATATTAGTCATCTATATTTACTTTTCATATCAATACAATTTCATGTAAGCATAAAATATTGGCTTTGGGGTCTCTTTTATGTGTAAACCATTGTCCTAGGACCCCATCCTTATTTTATCCTTTACATTTTGGTGAACCTGACAAGCTTACCCCTTTTCTTTTGTGGAATTAGATGCCCTATTATGTTTGTTGTATTATCTTGTTCACCTTTATCCGTTACATTTTGGTGAACCCATTTTACGAATGCTCTTTCTTTTGTGGAATTTGATGCCCTATTGTGTTTGATTTCCTTTTCAAATTTCATTTGAATGCATTTGGATATATCTAGATCTATTTGTTATCATGTTGCACAAGTTGTTTCATATGTTTTCCAAAAATTTTGGGATTACACAACATCCTCCTCTTACCTTACCATTGCATGGCATTAAACCTAGAAAGAATTCATTTAGTACATGTGATGTTGCTTTGTCCTCTTTTGAATTACCTTATAAGGATATATTAGAGTAAGAAGATGACCTTAATCTATATCCCCATCATATTTCTCTTTATGGAGATGAGTTGAGGATTGATGTTAATTCTTCTCCTAATAGATGTCCTTCTTCCCCCTCTAGGGATCAAGCTTTAGTGAATTATGGTGACCCTACAATGTTCTTTATTGGTAGGGATGATAATCCTCCTATTTTCAATGAACCCTTGGATAAAGACGTTGATTATCCCCTCATCATGAAGAATATTTGATACAAGAGGGTGATTTATTAATGGATGACATATTAATACATAATGGTAATTCTTTTTCTAAAACACACTCCCCTTATACAAATAGTTTAGTGAAAGAAGATGACATTATAGATTCTTTGCCTTCATTTGAGATTCCTTCTAGTAATGAGGCATTAGCGGAGAATGATATAAATTCCCTTAATTTTTTCCCTCTTAGTGATGATCTTATGGATAAACAAGATCTTACCTCATCTCCTCCTAGTATGTCTTCCTTGCTTCCTTCTTGTGAATCTATCTGTAGCATTGAGACAACTAATATGGTGTTTCTGAAACCCTTGTTGATTGTCAAAGGTTGTCCTGCATTACTATCAAAGGTAAACCTATGGAGTCTTTGCAGTCTTTCAATGATCAAGATTCAATAGCTCGCACATATCATACAAGGAATAACCTTCACCCTAATTCGATGGTTTCTACTTCTTTACCACCTTCTCAACCTATTATTCCTCCTCCACCATGTCTTCCTAGTAAGGAGTATGATTTGATAAACCAATTGCAAATACTCCTGCCAAGATTTCTTTATGGGAGCTTCTTCAAACTTCACCTACCTACCATGAAGCCTTGCAAAAAACTCTAGAAACTCTTCCCACTCCACCTCCTAATCAAGAGAACATCAATAATTTCTTACAATGCATGCATGCTACCCTGGGTCCTCCTAACATTGTATTTACTCAAAAATATTTACCTTCTAAAGAAGTTCTGAATCAATATGATGCTCTTATGGTTGTTGTTTCTATCAATAAAAGTATCATTCGCAGGACCTTGATTGATAATGGATCTAGGCTTAGTGTTTGTAGCATGGACATGCTCAAAGCAATTAAAGTTGATCTTTCAACTATTCAACCTGGCAATGTTCCCATACGTGGCTTTGATAACTGTTGCCCAAAATTTCCTATTCTATACAATTTGGCTAAATCTATCCCAAGGTCTACATTTTTATCCTACCAAGCATCCCTAAAAATTTCACGGCTTTAGGTTTTGTCTTCTGGCCTCTGCAATTCTTTCTATCCCCTGGTCTGTAATTTAAAAATTCATAAAAGTAGCCGTTGGGCCAAATAAACCCTAAAAACCCTAAGTCATGTTCTAATTTGCTGTTACTTTATCAGCCACTTAAGTTCTAAAATTCCCATGTTCATTTTAATTCCTTTGGTCACCAGTTCTCTAAGTTCTTCAGTGGTGATCTTTCTTATTCGGTGAACTGGCGACTACATTGTTCACGTAATATCTCAATGTTTAGTAGTTAAGTCTCAGCAGTTAGCAACTCAGTGAATGGCTTATTACTTCCTTCGGTCATGTAGTCGCTAAATTTTTGGCGGTCTTAGTATGTGGGGTCCCAGTTTAGCAAGATCAACAATCATCGTAAGTTCGTGAAGGGTCTGTCAGAGGCTTGCAATCTTGTGACAATAGTTGATCCTTCCTTATGATGCAACACTTCAAAGCTTTAGTGGGTCCACTACCATTTTGTCCTATGTGGAGGCTTCCTATTGGTCAGTTGGTGATGATTTGTAAATTATTTCAGAGTGGGCCTAGTAGGCTGTATCCCTTTTAATCCTGCAGCTGGCGTATGATCTCATGGATTGTGTCAGAGCCATGAGATCTTACGCCGACTGTCGATCTTGCTTTATTATTGAGGCTCTATCAGGTGGGTCCTTATTTGCTGATGTGCTTGAATATGATTGGTCTACGTAGTGATGACTACTGTTGTAGTGGGTCTGTGTGTCAGAGGGGTCGCGACTTAATAAGATCTATAGTGGGTGTATGATCTGAAGGAATATTCGGAGGCTATGAGATCATACGACCACCATCTGATTGGAATCTTGGTTGCAATGGGTCCATTGTTAGAAGGTTGCTGAGGTGCCTACTGATAAAGCGGTTGGAGCAAATAGAAAAATGACAGGTGGAAAATGGGCCTAGGGTTAGAAGGTATTAAGCGACTCTACAAATGAAGGATTTCTCTTGTTCGCAAAGTTTAACCATGGGTCAATGAAAGACTTAGTGATTTAGCAAAATGCCTTGTTCACTGAATCACTTGATCAGACTAAGGTTAAGTCAAAGTTCTTCACGGCTTAGAGAAAGGTCTTCAGTTGCGCATTCGCTGAGTGACTTAAAGGAGGAAAGTCAAAGTGGGTCTAAGCTAGTAATATGTCGACGTGCTAAAGTTTCATTGGCTGCAGTGTGTCGAGGTGGGCCAATGACTTTTCCAAAGGGTTTTATAAATGTTTTTGGGATAATCTAAGTTTTTTGACTAACAGGAGATAAAAGATATCAATGGCTATGTTTTAAAAATAACCTATTCGCCGTTGATTTTCAAATTTAAATATCTCTGCCAAGGTTCTTTGCCAGCGTTCGATTCAACAAGCTACGGCTGCAGAGGTAGCTAAAAAATTTATGTCTTCAGGACATTTATAGTTGGGAGGATGATGAGGAGGTCTAAACAACCATCATGGGTTGATTCTTGTTTCCTAGGAAGTACCATTTGAGCATTCATGGTGAGACTTTGTGCAGAAAGGTAGATGGATCAAGGTTGCTTGTCCACGGGTAGATGCAGTACAGGATGGGCACACAAATATCTGATCGGCCATGATGTTGCAGAGCTGAATTTATGATCAAACTTGATAGAATTAGGGTTGAATATTATTCTAATGAAAATCCATGTAACCCTAGTTAGGTTTTGACTCCTACCTGTGTGCAAAATAGGAGATGTATATATTGTTTTTTGAGAGCTTTAGAGCTTAGAGTTGGACAATTGTAAAAGGAAGGAATTCCTTTCTTAAGAGTTATCTGTGGCATTTTTTCATCCCTCTGGCTTCTATAGTTGTAAATCTTTCATTGATTATTTAGACAGTGCAGAGGTATTTTGTGACATCTTTAATGTCCCTAGCTTCCTTGTCTGAATTCTCTCTTATTGAATTGAAGTATATGTATGTTTTCAGTGGTATCTTAGGGTTCTTGATCCCTCTCTCTTTCTACAATTTATGTGTATTATTGCAGGTGATCTGATTTGAATACTCTTGTGGGTATACCTCAACCCCCTAACAATCTGTCTCATTCCTATACTGAGTTGCAGAGGTGAATGTTTGTTTGTAGGTTGTAGATTGTGTCTAAATTCTTAGGAATGCTATTGTTTGTGAAAGTTTCTCTCTTTCCCTGAATAGCCTCTTTCTATTGCAAACCCTTCTATGAAATATTTATGCAAGCCTATTCAGTGAGTTGTGATCTCCTAGACCTAGGTTTATTCATCAAACTCATCCCCTATACTTTGATTCAAACCATCATTTCGGTGTATCACCTAGTAGGTAGTTTTCTTTCAAGTCATTTCTCTTTCAAGCATTCCTTCTATCCCTTTTCCCTCAAGAGTTTTACTTTCCTATCAAGAAGCAAATTAAGGTGATTATCCAAGAGGAACCAGCCTAGAACCTGGAGGGCTCATCTTAGTTAGCATAGGTCCCACAACTTGGAGATGACTCCCATGTTATACTAAGTTATCAAGACTACGAGAGCTTGAAACAAGGGTGCAAACTTAGTGTATAAAAATTCTGGCATGCCCAGTGGGACTAAAGATTAGATTGAGGTTCAAAGGTGCTCTTGTTGGTTCATCTACAAAAAGATCAAAGAATTTCAGTACACAAGAACTATCAGTATAGACTTAAGCTCAAGGATACCCCACCTTGGTGCCAGTGTATAACAATTTTGGCATGCCCGGTGGGACACTAAATATCAAATTTAACTCCAAAGGTGTTCTTGTTGGTTCATCTACAAAAGGATCAAAGAAGTTCAATACACAAGGACTATCAATACAGACTTAAGCTCAATGATACCCCACCTTGGTGCCAGTGTATAAAAATTATGGCACGCCCAGTGGGAGTACAACAAAAGGTTCATTGTTTGAAAGTTATGTTGTCTCTGATATGCTGATAACATACTATAGACCTAGAAGAGGTCATTTTGCTACATATTTGGTGACTCTGGAAAGTCTACTAGTTTCAAAGATCAAGTGCTGGTATGTTTCAAATCTTTCATATTCAAATTCTAGCTAATTGCAAGAGTAGACATGTCAAGTTATTATGGATAGTCAGGTTACCCACCATCCTATTATGAGAATAATGCTCAATGGGCTAGTTATTAGCCTTATCAAAGCCACCTAAAGCCTATTTTTACCCCAAGCTTCCATACTATACAAGGCTATCAATATATCGAGCATGCTCCAAATGATTTTGCCCTTGTGCAAGATTATGAAAGGGCCCTCTGACAAGAAGGATCATGGGCACAAAGGGTACAACAAGAAATGAAATGCCAACTACCTCATCCTACTTACCACCCACCCCCCCTTCTTCACCTAATTGGCAATAGACTTAGAGCTCAGACTTCATGAAAGAGCAAGAAAAGACAAGGAATATGTTGCTTGATTTAATTAAGCAAGTGTTTGAGATCAGGGAGTAGCAGGATATGGAGGCTCAAAGTTATGAACAAGGGTTCATTTCCAACCAAATAATAGAGGCTCTTGTTGATGAGAAACAAATGAGATAGTTTCAAGAAGAGATCAATCGTCGAGCTGATATTGAGACAGCAAGGTTGATATCACAAATTGCTCAACAAGAGGCTCCTAGACCTAAAATCCCAAGCTAGAGGACCCATTTGTCTCAAGAGCCTACACATGAACAGCCTACAAAGCCTTCATTTCCAAGCTTCATGATAGGTATGCATTCTTTGTCTACCCCTGGGCCCCCTCAATTTTATATCCCAAGTTTTAAGGCAAAAAATTCCTTCCAAGAGCTTTTACTTGAGATTCAGTCTACCACACTGCAAGAGCAGCCTATTCAAGAAATTTTTTTATCCCAAGAGGCCCCTCTAGTCTCTCAGGATGATGAAGTGTTGTGGATACCCCAATGGACTCTGCCTTCTGGCTGTCAGATGCCAAATCTTTTCAAAGATACTAGTCTAGTGTCTAAGCAAGGACCTATGGTAAATAAGATTTCATTTGAAGAGCAGGAGAGAAAGTCTGAGGTATCAGTGCTGAGTGATGACTGTGATGAATTAGAGCAACAAGATGAGGAGGTGGAGATTGATGCCTAGCTTGAACTCTTGGTTGATTTGTGTAAGAATTTGCCTAAGGCAAAGAGTAGAAACCAAGATCTAGAAGCTAAAGAGATAGCACAAGAGAGACAAAATATGATATGATCAAATGATCAAATAATGAATAATAGATTGATTGATTGATTGATTACATACAATGTAGAAATGCCTCAATATATAGGCAATGCAAGATAGCTAGAAGATATGCAAGTGATAAGATCACAACTAGACATGGTGGAATCATATGTCCACCAAAGGTGGATCATCCTCCATTCTACATGAAAGTATGTGCAACAATGAGAGGATGATAATGTGATAAGGGCACTAAAGGTGGATCTCACACACAAAGAGGTATGTGATGACAACTATCACACCTAAAGTGGAGATTCTCCTAACCATGTGCTAAAATGAAATGCAAACTCCTAGGTGTCTCAAAGACAACTAATATGAAAAAGCATTATCCTAAGTAAACTTAAGTAAAGTGTAATTAGTGAATAATCAATTACACCAACACACCCCCTTAAGTGCAACTTAAGGGAATGCACTTAAGCTCACAATGCAAGATGGGTCCCGGCTACTAGGCCATGTTAGGTACCCATGTACAAAATGCAAGAACAATGCAATCTCTCATAAAGTGGAGAAAGAGGGAAAACCTCATGGGAAAAACCCTCCCCCAAAAAGAGAGATGAATACAAGATGCATGCATGGATGGAGTAATCAAGACCCCCCAATTATGACATACATCATGCATATACAATAAAAAATCCCCCCAAAGGAAGGAAACAAGGAGACATGATATCCCCCCCATAATGAGTAATCTCCTCCAAGGATGGTAAGTACTTGAAGACAAAACATCGTCCAATGCCTACAAACAACATTTCTCCTCTTAGGAAGAAGATACACCAAGTATAGATGTAAGAAGGCTTCCCATTGTGGATAGGAAGTAGGAAGGGGAATCCAAATGAAGTATGATGTCTTTGAAGTATGCCCAAGTGTCTCCTTGTCCTTGGTTGATGAAGATGCCATGAACCAATCAGGAGAAAGCCCAATAGAAGAAGGTGGCATACAAGGAGCCAATGATAATTGATCCATGTAAGAATTTGGATCAAACTCCAAAGACAAAGATGCCTCCTCAAATGAAGTAGGAAGAGAAGCAAGAAAATCCCCCCTCAATGTAGAATGTACACCCATGATAGATGCACTTGGATCAATGTAGAAACTCCACCAAGAAAATTGAATGATGTTCCTCCCCTTAGGAAGAAACAAGTCCATAGGTGGATCAATGAATCCTCCCCAATCTCTAGGAAGAATACTCAAAATGTATGATCTCTCAGGAAACTGAATAGGAATCTCCAACACATGAGTATGATCAAACTGAACCATGCAATGTGACATCTCAAGTGAAGTTTGAGACTCATGAAAACCAATCTCCAAAGACTCAAATGTCTTCTGTGAAGTTAAAGAGACCTCCTCCAAATTTTGTATCAAAGGATCCATAATCATGTCAATCTTGAAAGAAGGATCAAGTGGAGAATGAAGCTGAGGGTCAACATGCTCCCTCACAACACCTGAAGAAGCATCATCCTCAACAAAGAGAAGATGAATGTCATCAATGAAGTCTCCCAAATCTGAAATGTAGGACTCCACAAACAAACTTGCAATGTCTGTCAAGTAGTCATCCCATGGAACAAAGTCTAGAAGACAAGGAATATCTTGTTGCACTGAATCACAAGATTCAATGGCTATAGGAAGACATGCATCATCAAAAGATGTGATCTTAGAAGGAGGAGAAGGAGCTGCAACTGGAGGTTCTGGATGTTTTGGAAGTGGAGGAATATGTGGATCTCCATACAATTCCCAAAGAACAGTCCAAAGACTAGGAATATTTTCTATCTCATCTTCATAGTCATCAAGGGAATCTATAACATTCATACCCATATTCAAATAGATAACCTTAGCAACTTCTAAGTAAGAGTCACAATTGAAAGAAGGATTTTTAGGTCTATACTCATACAAATAGGGTAATAGGTTATGCTCACTAAAATGAGCAAGAACCAATTCACTCCATTTCTTATAGTTCCATCTTGTTAACTTAATGAAACCATCCATGATGTACTCACATAAAAAAATTTGCCTAATGCAAAGAGTAGAAACCAAGATCTAGAAGCTCAAGAGATAGCACAAGAGAGACAAAATATGATATGATCAAATGATCAAATAATGAATAATAGATTGAATGATTGATTGATTACATACAATGTAGAAATGCCTCAATATATAGGCAATGCAAGATAACTAGAAGATATGCAAGTGATAAGATCACAACTAGACATGGTGGAATCACATGTCCACCAAAGGTGGATCATCCTCCATTGTACATGAAAGTATGTGCAACAATGAGAGGATGATAATGTGATAAGGGCACTAAAGGTGGATCTCACACACAAAGAGGTATGTGATGACAACTATCACACCTAAAGTGGAGATTCTCCTAACCATGTGCTAAAATGAAATGCAAACTCCTAGGTGTCTCAAAGATAACTAATATGAAAATGCATTATCCTAAGTAAACTTAAGTAAAGTGTAATTAGTGAATAATTAATTACATCAACAATTTGTTGAATGAGCTTCCCCTTTTTGTTGATGATGAAGAAGAGACCATGCCATTACCTATGAGTGAAGGTAAATTAGAACAATAGGTCCACCATCAATAGGAGGTTGATATAGAAGGGGATGCTATGCTTTTATTTGATAAGCTATCTGGTTTTGTTGTGCAGGATGATAAAGATATGATCATAGCCACCTTTGTGAAGTTGCAGTAGCTAGAAGAGATTGATCCACAGGATATGTTGATTCATGAGCTTGATCTCATCTTTGAGGAGGAGACTTCCCAATGTGCAGAGGATAACCAAAGCCTTGGGGAGGATTGTTTGGAGCACATCATAGGAGGCTTGTGTATGGAGCTTGATTGTAAAGAGCCAGTCATTCCTAGGGATCTTTAGGATATTGACAACTTTCATGAGCTCTTGGCTTGTTTAAAAGTAGAGGATGACAGTCCCTTGTTGATAGATGATGAGTTGACATGGCTATCCATGATGGAGGGAAACCATGAAGATAAAGAAGAAGCCATCAAGGAAAGTCCTACCTTAATAATTTTAAGAGGCTGCCCTATCAGATACTTGGCTCAGAAGTAGTTTACTGAGACATCTACATATGATCAATTAGAGGAAGGTAAACTTGATCCTATTTTTGCAGAGGTAGTTAATAATTATTTGACAAATTTTTGTGTGCCTCATATCTTTGTAGCTATTCTCATGTGTCCAATGCAAAATATCCTAATAAGGAAAGGTAGCTATTTTTCACAACCAGTAAATGGTTTTGTTTGACTAGGTTTATGTAACTGGTTAGTTTAGGATAGGTTAGGTTTTCCTACTTTCTGTCCCTATTTTCTAGCTTAGTTCCCTATTTTCCAAGAAGTGCTCAAGCACAGTTTTGTTCCAAGTTTCTCTGTCAAGAGTTTTGTGTTCTAGTAATGACCCCATGCCCAATAAATTACTTAAAGGCCACTAGTTTTCCATATCTAGCAAGCTGACATCCAGCATAAATCGCCAAAATGTTGCCCAAAATTTCCTATTCTATACAATTTGGCTAAATCTATACCAAGGTCTGCATTTTTATCCTACCGAGCATCCTTGAAAATTTCACAGCTTTAGGTTTTGTCTCATGGCCTCTACAATTCTTTCTATCCCCTAGTCTATAGTTTAAAAATTCATAAAAGTAGCCATTGGGCCAAATAAACCCTAAAAACCCTAAGTCATGTTCTAATTTGATGTTACTTTATCGGCCACTTAAGTTCTCAAATTCCCATGTGCATTTTAATTCCTTTGGTCACCAATTCTCTCAGTTCTCTAGCGGTGATCTTTCTTATTCGGTGAACTGGCGACTTTATTATTTGCGTAATATCTCAATGTTCGGCTGTTAAGTCTCAGCAGTTAGCGACTCAACAAATGGCTTATTACTTCCTTCGATTGCACAATCGCTAAATTTTTGGCGGTCTCAATATGTGGGGTCCCATTTCAGCAAGATCAACGGTCATTGTAAGTTCGCAAAGGGTCTGTCAGAGGCTTGCGATCTTGCGACAATTGTTGATCCTTCCTTATGACGCAGTGCTTTAAAGCTTTAGTGGGTCCACTACCATGTTGTCCTATGTGGAGGCTTCCTATTGGTTGGTTGGTGATGATTTGTAAAGTATGTTAGAGTGGGCCTGACAAGCTATATCCCTTTTAATCCTACGACTAGCATATGATCTCATGGGTTGTGTGAGAGCCATGAGATCTTACACTGACTGTCAATCTTGCTTTATTGTTGAGGCTCTATCAGGTGGGTCCTTGTTTGCTGATGTGATTGAATATGATTGGTCCATGTAGTGATGACTAGTGTTGCAGTGGGTCTATGTGTCAGAGGGATCCCAACTTAATAAGATCTACGGTGGGCGTATGATCTGAAGGAATATTCAGGGGCTATGAGATGATACGCCCGTGGTCTGATTGGAATCTTGGTTGCAGTGGGTCCATTGTCATAAGGTTTCCAAGGTGTCTCCTAATAAAGCGGTTGGAGCGAATAGAAAAATGACAGGTGGCAAATGGGCCCAGGATTAGAAGGTATTAAGCGACTCTGCAAATGAAGGATTTCTCTTGTTTGCTAAGTTTAACCATGGGTCAATGAAAGACTCAGAGATTCACTGAAATGCCTTGTTCATTGAATCACTTGATCAGACTGAGGTTAAGCTAAAGTTCTTCATGACTTAGAGAAAGGTCTTTAATCATGCATTCACTGAGTGACTTAAAGGAGGAAAGTCAAAGTGGGTCCAAGTTGGTAATATGTCGACATGCTAAAGTTTCATTGGCTGCAGTGTGCCAAGGTGGGCCAATGACTTTTCAAAAGGGTTTTATAACTATTGTCAGGATAATCTAAGCCATTCGACTACTGGGAGATAAAAGATATCAATGGTTGTGTTTTAAAAATAACCTGTTAGCCATTGATTTTCAAATTTAAATATCTCTGCCAAGGTTATTTGCCAGTGTTCGATTCAACAAGCTGTAGTTGCAAAGGTAGCTAAAAAATTTATGTCTTCAAGAAATTTGTTGTTTAGAGGATGATGAGGAGGTCTGAACAACCGTCACGGGTCAATTCTTGTTTCCTAGGAAGTACCATTTGAGCATTCATGGTGAGACTTTGTGCAGAAAGGTAGATGGATCAAGGTTGCTTGTCCGCAGGTAGATGCAGTACAGGATGGGCACACAAATATCTGATCGGCCATGATGTTATAGAGATGAATTTATGATCAGACTTGATAGAATTAGGGTT
This sequence comes from Chamaecyparis obtusa, assembly GCA_027943335.1. Lineage (NCBI taxonomy): Eukaryota > Viridiplantae > Streptophyta > Pinopsida > Cupressales > Cupressaceae > Chamaecyparis > Chamaecyparis obtusa. The sequence continues at coordinate 738,212 of BSBK01004136.1, forward strand.
GAATATTATTCTAATGAAAATCCATGTAACCCTAGTTAGGTTTTGACTCCTACCTACATGAAAAATAGTAGATGTATATATTGTTTTTTGAGAGCTTTAGAGCTCAGAGTTGGCCAATTGTAAAAAGAAGGAATTCCTTTCTTAAGAGTTATCTGTGGCATTTTTTCAGCCCTCTGGCTTCTATAGTTGTAAATCTTTCATTGATTATTCAGACAGTGCAGAGGTATTTTGTGACATCTTTTCTATCCCTATGCTTCCTTGTTTGAATTCTCTCTTATTGAATTGAAGTATATGTATGTTTTCAGTGGTATCTTGGGGTTCTTGATCCCTCTCTTTCTACAATTTATGTGTATTATTGTAGGTGATCTAATTTGAATGCTCTTGTGGGTATACCTCAACCCCCTAACAATCTGTCTCATTCCTATACCGAGTTGCAGAGGTGAATGTTTTTTCGTAGGTTGTAGATTGTGTCTAAAGTCTCAAGAATGCTATTGTTTGTGAAAGTTTCTCTCTTTCCCTGAATAGCCTCTTTCTATTGTAGACCCTTCTATGAAATATTTATGCAAGCCTATTCAGTGAGTTGTGATCTCCTAGACCTAGGTTTATTCATCAAACTCATCCCCTATACTTTGATTCAAACCATCATTTTGGTGTATCACCTAGTAGGTAGTTTTCTTTCAAGTCATTTCTCTTTCAAGCATTCCTTCTATCCCTTTTCCCTCAAGAGTTTTACTTTCCTATCAAGAAGTAAATTAAGGTGATTATCCAAGAGGAACCAACCTAGAACTTGGAGGTCTCATCTTAGTTAGCATAGGTCCCACAACCTGGAGATGACTCCCATGTTATACTAAGTTATCAAGACTACGAGAGCTTGAAACAAGGGTGCAAACTTAGTGTATAACAATAACATCACTCATAACACTTTAAGAATCATTACCTTACCTATCAAAGTAGGACTAGTCATCCTAAATACACCTATTCATGTTATGCCTAAACCTCTCAATTATAATCTTATTTTAGGTAGACCTTGGTTGCATGATATGCATGTTGTTCCTTCCACCCTTCACTGTAAAGTCAAGTTTATACATAACAACAAGGTGTATACACTTCATGCAGATGATGCGCCTAATCCTTGTTTGAATATTCAAACCCACACTACTACTACTCCTAACAATAATTCTTCTTCCTCGAATGCTCTTCTTGACGATGATTGGGGAACCTTGGATTTTAATCCTACCTTTATTGGAGAGTATAAGGTTAATGATCTTGATTTTATGAAGCAACAAAGACAATTTGAACATCGATTTTTTACTTCTAAAGCCCTTCGTAGTTACTTTTCCACTGCTTCTACCCACAATGAACCTATCAAACCTACTAATGATGACATAGTGACTACTGAAGTTCCTTTGAAATCTTTTGATATGGCTTCTCGTTATGGTCCTGGTTATCATTTCCTAGTTAAACAAGGATTTAATAGTCAAGGATGTGGTAAGCATAAACATGGAATTCAAATTCCCTTACACACTGGGGAGCATGAGCATTCTTATGGATTAGGATTTAATCCTCAACAAAACATCAATGTTAACAACATCTCAAATAACACTTCAAAACATGATGAAATTATGAAGGAATTTGACCAAGAATTTCTTTTGCCTAAACTCCTTCATGCTAAGATGATTACTAGACCTAAACGCAAAAAGAAACGTAGTCCACATATGAAGACTCTTCCTTTATATTTATATCATAGATTTCATGATCACTCTACTAATGAATGTCAAGCTTTACATTATAAGATTAGGCAACTCATTGATAGTAAGGTTATTTATATATCATGTGGCAATGAGTTTTATTTCAATCTTGTTTTCTCTAAATAACATATATGTTCCTATTATGGAGCTCCACATTATGTAAAAAATATTAGCCTAATCCTTGGGGGCTTCTTGTCTTGTATAGTGTTGTGAGCGATATAATAGGTCCCCTTCCGTTCTTACACTTGGGGGGTAAGTATGCCATCTCCTTCTCTTCTATCTTTCCGGGATTCACCTCTTTCCTTGGTTAAGCAATATCTATCTATTATGTGATATCCAATCATACATGAACATTTTTGGTTTGCATTGAGGATGTTTGTCCTTGATCACAACCTCTCTCATTGTTTGACATTTGGTTTCCATGGTGGATAAATCTCTCACCTTGGAAACTGAATAGTGTGCTATCCCTCACAAGGGTTACTTTTTCACTTCTTGCATGATATCACTTTGTATTCGTCCCGTCCATGGCCTCATAGGAGCTATGACCTTCTTGGCTTGGACTAGGTGTTGTCTATGGATATTGTCTTGATGTTGAAGAAGGCTTTATCCTTGTTCTTTTCTTTCCTTAACATGTCAAAATAGTATGTTTTTTCCATATTAAGGAGGGGGGTTATATATATGGCCTCCCTCGTTCTGTATTATGCATTTTTGTTCTAACCTTTTGTTTTGCAACATGCTAAATCTCGGAAGGTAACACACATAAGTTGCTAAATCCTAAAGGGACACACATTTCCAGTTTCAAATATGCTAAATCTTGGAAGGTAACACACATAAGTTGCTAAATCCTAAAAAGACATGCATTTCTAATATGCTAAATATTCTGAAGGTAATGCACCTAAGTTGCTAAATCCTGAGGAGACATGCATTTCATATTCATAGTGATACAAGAAGGTGGATCTATGGGTATTCCAAAAGCCATCAGAAGACACACTACATACATGCACAAAGCCACCAGAAGGCACACAACATTATGGGGTGACTATCAAGTCTTTTCTTGGTGGGCCATCCTATCCTTTTGTGGTTCATGGTGAGATATACACATCTTACTAGGTGAGCTAGCCACTCCTCTCTTCTCTTTTCTCTCTTTTTCTAGTGATGTCTATCTTGTTACAATCTTGGATTTGATGAAGACTCAAGTCCATGGGGGCTTGAGGATTCCTTTATTCCTTTGATTTCAATAAGATTATCATTTCCATTGTGATATTTTTTACCAAGAGTTTGCAATGAGTCCATACTCTTGCTAAAGTGGGGGCTTAATGTATCATCTTAAAATGGAAGGAATTCCATGATAAGAGTGTTTAGCCCTTTGAGTAAGTGGTTTGGGGTCATGTTGAATGCCTTGAATGGTTACTCAACTTGGATGTGGCTTTTTCCCCTATTTTGCCCCATTTTCCACTTCTTCTTGGCTTAATTCTTCCATCCTGAATTGAGAACCTAGGATTCTTCACCTCAAGGTCAACCTCTACCCTAATCTAGGTCAGGGATGGCCTTGACCTTGACCTAAGTCAAGGTCAACCTCATCTTTGACCCTAGGGTCCAGGATCCTCGGGCTTTGCTTCTTGTTTTGGGATTTCATCAAAATCTTGTCTTTTCCCTCTTCAAGGCCACTATTTCTTGGATTAAGTGTCAAATTATCAAATTAATATTTGAGGTGGACCTTTCTTGATATTTGTATAGGATTCATAATTTATTATTGGAGATTAGCCTTTCTCTAGTTTTGTGCCTAGTGCTCAAATTAACTTTGGGGTTGGCCTTACCTCAAATTTTGTGACAAGGCTCTTAAATGATTATTTTTATTTCTATATTAAGGGTGGTCCCCTTCTAGAGTTTTGTGTCAAGAATTTAATTTAATTTCCTCTTCATGTGCACCTCTCTAGATTTTTGTGCCATGGGCCCTTAATTATTGTTTTCTATGAGGCCCCTCTTGTGCCCTAGATCACTATAAAAGGGAGCCTTCCTCTCTCATTTTCTCCATCAATTTTTCATATCTCATCTCACAATCTCTCAAGCTCTCAAGAAAGAAGATCAAGCATTCAAGCAATCAAGCATTAAATATCCAATTCATCAAGGAGATCCATTAGTAGCCATTGAAGGATTCAAGCTCTATGGAGCTCTCTTGTTAAAGATTCCTCCATTTCCATTCAAGCCTCTTCCTAATTCAAGATCCATTCAAGATTAGAGTTTAAGATCTAAAGAAAATTGATTAGAGACATCCTACATTCAATTCTACATTCATATGGAGTATCCATGCTTCTGGATTCAAGGACTCAAATCCTCCACAAGGGTTTTCAACATAAGCAAGGTGAATTGTTTCATTTACTTTGTTTATCTCTGCAATTTCAATTCAATTTCAAGCTTAATTCCTAAATTGGGGTTTGACTAAGGCAAACCCCTCCGCCTAATAAACAAAACCATTTTTCTTGCAGGTACAGGTGTGAGACGATGAATTGAAGTTTAGATCTGGAGACCCTTTTCGCTGAACTTTCAAGTTCCATGAACAAAGTCAAAGTCAACCTTCATTTTTCTAAGGTCATCCTTGACCTTTTATGAGGGTCAAATATGACTTAACCTCATATTGGAAAAATATTTCTGGGTTTTGTAGATCTCGCATTTTTGGTCAAGAAATTTGGAAATCAATAGTTTCTAAGATTGTTTCACAGGGTTTTCAGTCGATTCTTTTTCGGAGGTAAGTACCTTTATTTCTTAATCTCAATATTAATCATCTATATTTACTTTTCATATCAATACAATTTCATGTAAGTGTAAAATATTGTCTTTGGGGTCCCTTTTATGTGCAAACCATTGTCTTAGGTCCCCATCCATGTTTTATATTTTACACATGTTAGAAATTTAAGATGATCTAGTTTAAAAATGAAATCTATATATACATGTACATACAAATTTAATAAACATATTAATCCTATTAAGTCTTAAGGGGTCGTATTAATCGTGTTACCTATATTAATTGGTCATATTAGTCACATGTTAAGTATTAATTAGTCTTAATTGGTCAATTAATAGGTCCTAATTGGTCAAGTATTAGTCACATGTTAGGTCTTAATTGGTAGGACTATTAGGTCTTAGTAGGTCATATTGGACATAATTGGTCAAGTATAGGTCCTATTAGTTCTTAAGGGTGGACTATTAGGTCTTATTAAAGTAGGTATTAGGTCTTATTAGGTTGTATTAATCAGTTTAGGTGTTATTAGTCATATTAGTCACATGTTAAAAGTCTTAATTGCTCAATTAATAGGTCTTAATTGGTTAAATATTAGTCATTTGTTAGGTCTTAATTGGTTAGGTATTAAGTCTTAATTGGTTTCTAGAATTTTTGTTTATGTTAGTTTCTAGTGTTAGAGTTTAATAGGTCTTAATTGGTTTCTAGAATTTTTGTTTATTTTGCTTATGTCGTATTAATCCTATTAAGTCTTAAGGGGTCGTATTAATCATTTTACCTATCTTAATTGGTCATATTAGTCACATGTTAAGTCTTAATTAGTCTAAATTGGTCAATTAATAGGTCCTAATTGGTCAAGTATTAGTCACATGTTAGGTCTTAATTGGTAGGACTATTAGATCTTAATAGGTCATATTGGACCTAATTGGTCAAGTATAGGTCGAATTAGTTCTTAAGAGTGGACTATTAGGTCTTATTAGTAGGTATTAGGTCTTATTAGGTAATATTAATCAATTTAGGTGTTATTAGTCATATTAGTCACATGTTAAAAGTCTTAATTTCTCAATTAATAGGTCCTAATTGATCAAATATTAGTCACTTGTTAGGTGTTAATTGGTTAGGTATTAGGTCTTAATTGGTTTCTAGAATTTTTGTTTATGAACTAGTTTCTAGTGTTAGATTTTAATAGCTTTTAATTGGTTTCTAGAATTTTTGTTTATGTTGTTTATGTCGTATTAATCCTATTAAGTCTTAAGGGGTCATATTAATCGTGTTACATGTCTTAATTGGTCATATTAGTCACATGTTAAGTCTTAATTAGTTTTAATTGGTCAATTAATAGGTCCTAATTGGTCAAGTATTAGTCACATGTTAGGTCATAATTGGTAGGACTATTAGGTCTTATTAGGTCATATTGGACCTAATTGGTCAAGTATAGGTCCTATTAGTTCTTAAGGGTGGACTATTCTAGGTCTTATTAGTAGGTATTAGGTCTTATTAGGTAATATTAATCAATTTAGGTGTTATTAGTCATATTAGTCACATGTTAAAAGTCTTAATTTCTCAATTAATAGGTCCTAATTGGTTAAATATTAGTCACTTGTTAGGTCTTAATTGGTTAGGTATTAGGTCTTAACTGGTTTCTAGAATTTTTATTTATGTTAGTTTCTAGTGTTAGAGTTTAATAGGAAAGATTAATCATGTTAAGAGTCCTATTAGATGTTAAGAGTCTTATTAGGTTTTATTAGATCTTAAAAGGTCCTATTACATCTTCTTAATTTCATGTTAGGTCTTAATTGGTTAGAGAGAGAAATTTTATTATAGTTTCTACTGTTAGAGTTTATGTTGCTTCATCTTCTAGTTTCATGTTGGTTTAATGTTAAGGTTCATGTACATTTCATATTAAGGTTTATTTTTTAATTATGTTAAGCGATCTTTTTTTAAATTAGGTTTCTGGTTAGGGTTCATGTTTATTTAATGTTAAGGTTTATGTCAGTTTGAATGTTTTAATATCATGTTTCTAATAATTTATATACATTTTCCTAATGTTTTGTAACATTTTTGTAATATTTTAAAACATATCTAATAAAAATAAATTAATTAAATAACTAACACATTTTATTAACTGAAAAAATATTATATTAATTAACTAACTAAATCTACATAAAATCATATTATTTAATTTCTACAATTAAAAATAATAAAACTACATAAACAAAAACAACTATTAAATTAAAACATTTTTATTTAAATTAAAATTATCTAATATTAAATAAATAAAAATAGCTATTAAATAAACATTTTTATTTAAATTATAATTATTTAATATTAAATAAAAAACAACTTTAAAAACTTTTTAAAAACATTAAAAAACATTAAAATTAAAAAATTAAAAAAATGACCTACCTCTTTTGGCAAAAATACCCGCTGAGCTCTCCGCAAAATTCGAAAGCCGCTCAAACCAAATGAGCCGCATGTTGGAATTTTTTTGTTTATATAGATTTTTAGGGGTTCGGTCAGACCCCTTCCGGCCGGAACCGTTTCGGCCAAAAGGGATTTGACCGAAACCCTCGTGCCACATAGATGCCACATGGTGCCTAGTGGGTGCCACATAGTTCCGGCCGGAACCCCTAAGTTTGTCCTCTAGTGCGACAGAGTTTTGTACTTTTACCCATAGAAAAAATGTTATGTATATACATATAGCAATAGGAAGTCACTATAGAATCCATTATCCTTGGTGTACCTTCAGAGAGTTTCTTGTTACACCATAGAAGAAGATAATATATGGTTAAAGAAAGTATTGGTTACTGTCTAAATTCCAATCAAACAAAGACATCCCATGCATTCTCCACTACCTCTCATCATTTCTAGCACTAGCAACCGCTCACTGCTAGTGGCCACTCTATTCTTCTAAGATTGTTCTCTTATACACAACCACCACTCAATCTATGCTAGACTCATTTATGTTTGATACAGAGAAGACATATGCACTGATTGGGATTTATCTCTAAATTTCTCCCCTTCCCTGTTATCCTCTTTGTCGATAGGTATCTAGTTAACTATGCATGAAGAGGTCACCAAAAAAATTAGGTTTTCTTAAGACTTGAGTAGACACTAATTTTTTATTCAACCTCATTTATGTTAGCTACCTTGTTTGGCGTTCCTCCCCATATGGTGTGCAAGTAACTTAAAATGGATATGAAAACTCACTATATACATGACTCAACATGTCCTTCATGTTTTTGGCCTCTTCCCAATACTACATGAAACATCTCATCAAGTTGTGTTAGTTGGAAAGGGAAGGGACAATAGTCAAAAGCCAAGGGTGTGTTGTTTGAATTGTTGACTTGGAAAGTGCAAATTACGCAAGTTAGCTAGTTAGGGTTGAATTGTGTTTCTCTATAAGTTATTTTTTTATGGTTTTGTATTATTAGGCTTCTAACATTTTTTAGCTATTTTTTATTTTTGTTTCGTAAATTTAATGTTATTAATTACTTAAATTTTTTGCAATAGAAATTAAATATTCAATTATATATATTGCAATCGATGTAACCATTACACTTTATTTTCATGCAAGTGCTAGTATTATAATACAACTCTATTTTCATATTAGTTTCCTTAAGATCAGTGTTCCCCTTTGAAATGATAGTTCATAGGAAATTGCTATCGACAACAAGGATGCACAATGATAATACACTAGACACGACACATCATACATAGGTAGTCAAATGTTACCATGCAGAATTTGGTAGGTAGGCATGAGTAATTGGGGATTGTCATCCAAGAGTATAAACAAAAAATTGGCTTTGATACAAGATTGGTCATTTGATTATCTCCAAATTTAAGGTCGCCATTAGGGATATTACATGTATGCTCAAACATGTGGGGTCAAGTGGAGTTGATGCTTTCTACTTCTCATCACTCAAATGCCACAAGTCAAGTGTACCAAATCATATATATACAAATAGTTGAAGCACATACATCATCAAATTACAATAATTGGTGAAAGAGAACTTTAGAAGTATAATCATTCTATGAATGCTAAGACACCGTCCCTTCTCATCTAAAATCAACATATATCTAATTTTATTAAACATCATTAACTATTGTTAAATATTATTAATTATTATTTAAAAAACATTAATATAATATCATCTAAACTAAGATATTATCCATTGTCAAACATTATCAATAGTACAATTTGTCAGTGGATCCTCAACATAAATCCCCAAAATACAATAGCAACAATAGAGAAAAAAACACCAAATCACACATCATGGAAACACAATCATTACCAAAATTATATGTGTGTACACATACATATTTCTATACAAATACATACATACATACATAACCAAATAAAAATCATTAAAATTTATTTTCCAATTTCTATAAAATTTTTTCTATAAGATCTTAAATCAATTTCATATATAGTATGAATAACCATAACAATTAAAAATGCTATACAATTTAAATAAATCATATTCAATATAGTCAATCAACTTATTCAACATTACTACAATTCTAAACTAATGATGATTATTGACTATATAATTTTAAAGTGTATTCACTCTTAAATAATAAATATATCTTTCCCAACATTCACATGTACATGAAATTGCAACCAATAAGTATTTTTTTAGAATGTCATAGAACGGGAACATTAAATCCTTTTTTTCAAGATTGTCTTCCAAGAAAATTTAGAAAAAAAGCTATCATTAACCACTTTCATATGGAATCCATGAATTTTTCCGTAATGAATGTTAACTTTTCCAAACACGTGTCAAAGGAAGGTTAAGGGGACTACTAGTCACACAATGAATAAAAGTAACATCAATACGAAGTCAATTCAAAAGATGAAGCCACCAAGATCATACTATGAAAGAAACATTAAGATGAAGCCAATTTAAAAGCACCAACAACAAGATCATAGACGTGGAAAATAGTGACTCTTTTGATGTTTGAATTGACGAAGAATGAATTTATTAGAAAGGTGCGTGAGGATTAATTATTATAATTTAATTAATTTAATTAGAAATTGCATCTTAAGAAGGTGCAACGGTTACATCGATAGAAAGATATACTAAAACAATATATTGAAAGGCAAGAAGTAAAATTTCAAGTAATTTTAATCTAATGTAAGAGGACAATCAAGTTAAATCTTACAAGACGTGTTCATCATTAGTCCCATACATTGGACATGTGCAATACATTTGTTATTGTTCATTGTCTTGAAGACCTAAAGAATAATAGTATAATGATACTTGAGTATTTATCAAAGAGTGAGTGGTTCATCCAAAACATGCACTAGATATAGAATCCAAATGAAGCTACTCAATGTCAAACAATTATTTCATTCAACAAAGTGTGTAGCTATCACCTAGGGTTCAAAAATATAAATCCTAAAATAAAAATGGGGAGAAAGATTAAATAAAACCCTATGCATACCATCTAATCATCACATTCCATGAGATGGCATCTCTTTTGTGACATTCTATCAAATAAGTCATGCACCTTATTATGCTTCTCTATTTTACATGCATGTCTTCTACGACAGTTGTGATGACAATATCTAATAACAAAAATTATAATGGTGATTCTAAATTACCTTGCCAAATGCATTAACAAAAGACCAAGTAGATCTCAATACAATGGCATCCAATGGCACAATTTTTTACATACCTAAAAATGGATCATCTTCTGATAATGCTCACCTTGGTCAAAAGTCTCCAATCAACAAGTTTTGTAGCTGGAACCCTAGTTGCCTCCCATGACCTGACTGGTGAAATAAACTAATCAAATAAACAATGAATAAAATATAGAAATTAAGAGAGAGAGAGAGAGAGAGAGAGAGAGAGAGAGAGAGAGAGAGAGAGAGAGCAATGATGAAAACACAACCAAAGCATACCAATTTCACATCCTTTGACATTGTTGTCATGGGCCTACATCAAAGCAAACCTCCCAATAAAAAAATAAAAGTAAATACAGATTATATGCATATAAAAATTGTTTTGTATATATATATATATAGGAAGTGACTATAGAATACATTATCCTTGGTTTTCCTCCAGAGAGTTTCTTGTTATAACATAGAACAAGAACATCCATGGTTAAAGAAAGTATGTGGTTACTCTTTGAAACCCAACTAAACAACGATGTCTCATGCATTTTCCATTACCTCTCATCATTGCCACCACTAGTGACCTCTCATTGGCAATGACCACTCTATTCTTCTAACATTGTTCTCTTCTACACAACCACCACTCATTCTATACTAGATTAGTTTATGTTTGATAGAGAGAAGACATATGCACTAATTAGGATTTATCTCTAAATTTCTCCCCTTCTTTGTGATCCTCTATGTCGATAGGTATCTAGTGAGTTTTGCATGAAGAGGTCACCAAAAACATTAGGTTTTATTAAGTTTTGATTAGACACCAAATTTTTATTCAACCTCATTGATGTTAGCTACCTCATTTAGTGTTCCTCCCCATATGGTGTGCAAGTAACTTAAAATGGATTTGAAAACTTACTATATAGATGACTAAATATGTCCATGTTTCTGGTCTCTTCCCAATGCCTAGTCAAATATCTCATCAATATGTGTGAGTTGTAAATGGAAGGGACGATAGTCAAAAGCTGAGGGGGTGTTCCTTGAATTGTTTACTTGGAAAGTGAAATTAGGCAAGTTAGTCAGTTAGGGATGAATTGTATTTCTCTATAAGTTGTTTGTTTTTATGATTTTGTATTATTAGGCTTCTAATTTTTTTGAACTAATTTTATTTTTGTAATTTTAATCTTATTTATGATTTAAAATTTTTGTAGTAAAAATTAAATATTCAATTATATAAATTACAATCGATGTAACCATTGCACTTTGTTTTCATGCAAGTATTAGTATTATAATAAAACCCTATTTTCATAGTAGTTTCCTTAAGATCAATGTTCCCCTTTAAAATGATAGTTCACAAGAATAATTCTTGCAATTATAATTCATAGGAAACTTCTACCACCAACAAGGATGTACAATGATAACACACCAAATTCTTCACATCATATATAGGTAGTCAAATGTTACCATGCATCAATTGACATGTAGGGATAAGTAATTAGCAATTGTCATCCAAGAGTATCAATAAAAAATGAGCTTTGAGATAGGATTGGCCATATGTTTATCGCCAAATTTAACCACTATTAGGGATATTATAGGCATACTTAGATATGTGGAGTCAGGTGGAATTGAAGCTTTCTACCTACCATCACTCAAATACCACAAGTCAAGTGTACCGAATCATATATACATAAATAGTCAAAGCACATACATCATCAAATGATAGTAATTGGTGAAAGATAATTTTAGCAGAGTAATCATGCTATGAATTCTATAACATAATGCTTTCTTGATGAAGGGTGCTCCCCTTAATACCACAAACACATAACAGAAATAGAGAAACGACAACAATATGCAAGAATAGAAAATTGGCTTCTTATTATCTCCACAAATGTGGAATTACAAACTTTCAGAATTACAATATGCAAAGCCACATGGGCATTCCCTTACAATATTCTGTAGGACAAAGCCTCGAACTATTACCCAGATCTACTACCCAGAACTATTATGAACTGCCTAAGACAATAATACAGCCTTCCTTATATAGGCAATTTTCCACCGCCTGGGAAGGTTCCAGAATTTTAGCCAATAAGGCCGACCAAACTTAGAATTATTTTATTTTACATTTCATTACATCATAGTCGGCTCAAGATAACCTTTGAAACCCAAACAAAAAGTTTGAAGAAAATTATTTTTCGCCATTTCAGGTGGCCCAACTTTCGAAGACCATAAGTCATCACCAGTTGACCCGATCAGCTATTATAACCCCATTTCAGAAACGCCACAAAGCGCTCTACAGGCTTGACCCGCACAAGCACCCATCACCCAAATTTTTGACCTCATCCGGGGCCTCTAAAGCCTTCAAAACTGAGTTCAAAGTTTCTGTACCCTGTTGCCAATACCGAAAATCTTCAATATCTTCCAATATACACTTGATCTGGCAATGAAACTTTACTGGCAGACTTGTATGACCAAAATGAACCTCCAAGAAAGAAATCAGATCATTCTGAGCACATACGAAAATTACCAAAAAATAGTAACTTTTCATAAATAGCAGCTCTGCACAAAATAGCCCTTATTGAAAATAAAAATAGAAATATTTTTGGGTGATGCAAGATTGCTCTTACACCCAGGATGCTCTTGCATCAGACACCCGGGGTAATTTGAGAAGTGACCCTGTCACGACTCAGGTGTGTAGAAGAAAACCAAGACGGCTAACCTCCTCCTTTGTCAGCCATGATGAATCTTCAACAGGTCATCCTTTCCACTTGACCAGATATTCTTCATATGTCTTGTTCCTTGTGCTTCTGCCAACACGACTGTCTAGTATATCTTTGATCTCCTTAGTGTTTGAACTAGTTGCTGGAATACTCCACTGTGCTGCTGTGATCTCATCTTCAACACCTCCTTCATGATACTCTGTCAGATCTGAAATGTTAAAAACTAGTGAAATATTTAGCTCAGTAGGCAAGTCTACCTCATATGCGTTTCCTAAATCATGTTTCTTCAGTATCCTACATGGTCCAAACTTCTTCATTTTCAGCTTGTTATATGTACCAACTGGAAACCGCTCCTTCTGCAAATGAACCATGACTTCATCACCAAGCTGAAATTCCTTATACCTCCTTTTCTCATCTGCCTTAGCCTTATACTGTGCGTTCATCTTGGTAATATGCTTCCTCACCTCCCCATGGATGTTCTTCAAGTGTTCTGCAAAATCCTCAGCTTTAGCACTACTTATTTCTCCTTTATCTATCTTCCTCAATTCAGATGCATTTCTTGGACTACTTCCATATACAATCTGGAATGGTGATTTACCGGTGCTCCTGTTGACAGAATTATTATATGCAAATTCCTCCTGTGGTAAAATCAAATCCCATCCTGTTGGCTTATCTCCAACCAAACATCTCAGCAAATTTTCCAAACTCCTATTCACCACCTCTGTCTGTCCATCAGTCTGTGGATGATGTGATGAACTGAACTTCAAATTTGTCTTCAACTTCTTCCACAATGTACGCCAGAAATATCCAACAAACTTAGTGTCCCGATCTGAAACTATGGTCTTTGGCAAACCATGAAGTCTCACTACTTCTCTGAAAAATAATTCTGCTACATCAACAACATCATTAGTCTTCTTGCAGGGAATGAAATGTGCCATCTTTGAAAATCTATCAACCACTACAAAAATTGAATCATGTCCCCGCTGAGTCCTCGGTAAACCAAGAACAAAGTCCATGCTGATATCCTCCCAAGGCTTCTCTGGTATGGGTAATGGCTGATACAATCCTGTATTCTGCTTCACTCCTTTCGCCATCTGACATACTCTGCAACTCTGTACAAACTTCTTCACATCTTGCTGCAACTGTGGCCAATAATAATACTCACTAACCAAACCAAGGGTTTTATCACGACCAAAATGTCCAGCCAATCCTCTGCTATGCTTCTCCTTGATGAGATTCTCCCTCATAGAACTTCATGGAATGCACAACTGACTCCCTCTGAATAGCATATCATCCTGGATGATGAAATCCAACCATTTTGTCCTATCTAGAGTAACAGGTTCTATACAAGCTTTCCAAGCTTCACTAAAATCAGGATCCTCTGGATACAAATTCTTGAGTTCCTTGAACCCAACCACTTCAATCTGCATTTCTGTCAGCAATAGTTGCCTTCTGCTAAGAGCATCTGCAACCCTATTAGACTTTCCACTCCTGTGTTTCAAAACAAATGTATAACTCTGCAAAAACTCAACCCATTTCAAATGCCTTTGATTCAATTTTCCTTGACTATTCAAATATTGCAAAGCTTGATGATCAGTATACAAAACAAACTCCTTAGGAAGCAGATAATGTCTCCACTTCTTTAATGCCTAAACTATAGTATAAAATTCCTGATCATAAATAGAATATTTTCTCTTGGCATCATTTAACTTCTCATTGAAATAAGCAACAAGTTTACCTTCTTGGCTCATAACAGCTCCTATTGCAGTACCACTAGCATCACAATCTACTTGAAACACCTTATTAAAATCTGGAAGTGCTAAAATAGGTTGTTCTGTAACTTTTTGTTTCAACAATTGAAAACTCTTTTCTGCCCCATTAGTCCACTTAAACTCTTTTCTATCCCCTCTCATTGTTTCAGTCAAGGGTCCACAAATACTGCTAAAATTTCTGATAAACTTTCTGTAAAAGCTATCTAGACCATGAAAAGATCTTACCTCAGTAGCACTCCTTGGAGTAGGCCATTCAAGGATAGCCTGTACCTTCTCTGGGTCCATTTTTAGACCTTCTCCTGAAACTACAAACCCCAAATACACTAACTCTTTCTTCACAAAACTGCACTTCTTCAAATTAATCAACAATTTCTCTTCTCTCAACTTCTCAAATACCATACGAATATGCATCATATGCTCATCCAATGTCTTACTAAAGATCAAAATATCATCTAGGTAAACAATGACAAACTTACCCAGAAATTCTTTCAGAACCTCATTCATGAGCCGCATGAAAGTGCTCGGTGCATTGGTTAGCCCAAAAGGCATGACTAACCACTCATATAGTCCTTCCTTTGTCTTGAAGGAAGTTTTCCATTCATCTCCTTCTTTGATCCGAATCTGATGATATCCACTCTTCAGATCTATCTTTGAGAAATACACAGCTCCACTCAAACAGTCCATAATATCATCCATTCATGGTAATGGAAACCTGTACTTGATTGTGATCTTATTTATTGCCCTAGAATCTGTACACATACTCCATTCTCCATTCTTCTTTGGTGCTAATACCGCTGGTATAGCACAGGGACTCAGACTCTCACGGATCAATCCTTTTTGTAACAGTTCATGTACTTGTCTGTTCAACTCCTCACTTTCTGCAGGTGTCATTCTGTGTGTTGCCTTATTCGGCAAACTCACTCCTGGGATCAAGTCCATCTGATGACTGATCTTCCTGACTGGTGGTAATCCATCAAACACATTATCGGATACAATATCCTGAAACTCATTCAACAAATCTGCAACTTCTACAGGAACATCTTCTACTTCCTCTTTACTAGCTTTTGGAATTAAAGCAAAACATACATGCTCATGCCTCATACCATCTAGGAAATTTCTTCCATCAACAAAAGTTATCCTTTCATTACCACATACCTTTTCTTCAGTCTCCTTCAATGGTTTTAGCTTATGTCTCACTCCATCCTTTGTCAGGGAATAGGTATTCGCACGACCATCATGTACAGCACATCTATCAAACTGCCATGGTCTACCCAACAACATATGACATGCATCCATAGATATGATATCACACAATACCTCATCTTGGTATCCGCCAATCTTGAACTTCACTAGGCATTGTTCATTGACCATGACCTTGTGGTCATCCTATACCCAGGCAATCCGATATGGATGTGGCTATTTCTGTCTCTTGAGCTTCAACTTTGTCACCATCTCTTCTGACACCAAATTGTTAGTGCTTCCACTATCAATAATCACATCACAACATTTACCTTCACACTTGCACCTGGTACGAAACAGGCTCCTGCTTTGCTCAGGTTCATTCTCACCACTCAACAGGACTCTTCTATTAATCAATGTTTCTCCTCTTTCAGCATCTTCAGAATTTGATGATCTGGCATCTTCATCTACATGTGCAACTCTGGCCTGGCCGTCATTTCTCCTGTCTGTTCTGCCTTGGCACTGAGGACATTCAAATGCCCTATGACTTTCTTCTCCATAATGAAAACATGTTCCACGGAAGCCACCTCTTCCAGATCCTTGTCCTCTTCCTCTTCCTCTCTGATCTCTATTATTCTGATCCTAGAAGCGATTGGAATTATTTTCTCGCTGATTCTGACTGCTACTGGCCTCATCCTTCTTTTTCGAATCTTCATTTCGGCCACCATATGACTGTCCACCAGATCGTCCACCGCAACCTCTTCCATTTTGTCTGCTCTCAAACTTCTTGTTCAGCTTTTCCTCTACTTTTAGGGCAAACTGGTATGCCTCTTCAATACTGTTCATTTGAACCAGATTCAGCTCCTCCTGAATGCTTGGCCTTAACCCATTAAGGTATCGGGCAACTTTCTCCTTATCAGCTTCTGCATGGCCCGCTCTGATGAGAAGTCGATAGAACTCCTCTGTATACTCCTGAACAGATCTTCCTGCTTGCTTCAAACTCTGCATTTTCTTCAGTAGGTCAAGCTCATAATCAACAGGAATGAACTGTCACTTCAATTTATCCACCATCCGATCCCATCTCGCGATTTTCTCCTTTCCCCTTCTATTTCGCTCTAACTGAATCTCTTGCCACCATATCTTCGCATGACCTTTCAGTCTGGCCTTTGCAAATTTGACCCTGTCAGGATCCTCAACATCTTCATACTCAAAATATTTCTCACATTCATTAATCCAGTTGATCAATTCCTCTGGGTTAAGATTTTCAGAAAATGTAGGAACCTCAATCTTAGGTCTTTTCCCAATCTTGGAAATCACCCGAAAAAGTCTTTCTTCCTCCTAGTTCACAATTTCAACTTCTCCTTCTTGATATTCTTCTTCGGCTTCATCCTCGCTTTCATCTCTAACATTAAGATTCATTCCTCTACAAATCTCTTCTTGCAATGCTCGCACTTATCTCTGCAGCTCTCTAACCTCAGGTGTCACAGTACCAGCTCTTTCACCACGTTCTCTTCGTGGAGGCATTTTCGTGATGCGCGCTGAAACCCTAACCATGGTCCTGGTGCAAACTACCTCACAGTCGGTGATCTATTTACACACTCAAGAAAACCTGCTCTGATACCACTTGATGAAGGGTGCTCCCCTTAATACCAGAAACACATAACAGAAATAGAGAAATGACAACAATATGCAAGAACAGAAAATTGGCTTCTTATTATCTCCACAAATGTGGAATTACAAACTTTCAGAATTACAATATGCAAAGCCACATGGGCATTCCCTTACAATATCCTATAGGACAAAGCCTCGTACTATTACCCAGATCTACTACTCAGAACTATTATGAACTGCCTAAGACAATAATACAGCCTTCCTTATATAGACAATTTTCCACCGCTTGGGAAGGTTCCAAAATTTTAGCCAATAAGGCCGACCAAACTTAGAATTATTTTATTTTACATTTCATTACATCATAGTCGGCTCAAGATAACCTTTGAAACTCGAACAGAAATTTTGAAGAAAATTATTTTCCACCATTTCAGGTGGCCCAACTTCCGAAGACCATAAGTCATCACCAGTTGACCCGATCGGCTATTATAACCCCATTTCGGAAATGCCACGAAGCACTCTACAGGTTTGACCCACGCAAGCGCCCGTCACCCAAATTTTCAACCTCATCCGGGGCCTCTAAAGCCTTCAAAACTGAGTTCAATGTTTTTGTACCCTGCTGCCAATACCGAAAATCTTCAATATCTTCCAATATACACTTGATCTGGCAATGAAACTTTACTGGCAGACTTGTATGACCAAAATGAACCTCCAAGAAAGAAATCAAATCATTCTGAGCACATACGAAAATTACCAAAAAATAGTAACTTTCCATAAATAGCAGCTCTGCACAAAATAGCCCTTATTGAAAATAAAAATAGAAATATTTTTGGGTGATGCAAGATTGCTCTTACACCCAGGATGCTCCTGCATCATTTCTTGCCTAAAATCAACATATATCTAATTTTATTAAACAATGTTAACTATTGAAATAAATGACATTAATTATCATTAATCATTTTTTAAATAATATATTTATGTTTATGTGTATGTGTGTATGTGTGTGTACGTATGCATCCATGTATGTAGCATATGTATATGTATATATATATATATATATATATATGTATGTATGTATGTATGTATGTATGTATGTATGTATATATTGCTAGATAACTGAGAGTGGGGTGAATTAGTTAAGTCCAGTTATCCTACAATCCCAAATACTCATAGATGTATATAACAATACTTTCAAATCAATTAATCAACTTAGTAAAATATCAACTTTGCCTTTCTCCTTATATACCAATTACCAGTAAATTAAACATTTTTTTACCGATCAATCCAGTTATAGTAATGTGTAAAGTAAAGTAACAATTCAACGCATTCATACACATATAACACTTATATTTTTAACATGGAAACCATGTTAGGGTAAAAACCACCTCAGACCGGTAATCCAAAATAATTCACTCTTCTGAAGTGAGCTCGGTTAGGAGCCAACCCTGTTAAAGGTTACAAAACACACTGTGAGGTGTGAATTGGTTAGAGGATTCTTCACTAATAGTTCCCCCTCCACCAAACATTCACTATGGGGTTAGCAAGAAAACAATCAACATTCATGGAATGTCATATTGAAATATAACGAAGTTGTTAAGTCCCACTTGGTTAAGATATTTATTTGTAGAAATGGTAAACTAATACAGTAATGATCTGATTCAAATACAACTTGATTTGAAGATCTTCATATCTATGCTAAGCTCAAAAATACCTTTGTGTAATATTCTATTCAATCTCTCTGTTTCCTCCAACTATGTTCTTCTCAGTAATTTCTTACTATGTCGCTCGGTGTTGTCTGCAGAATTGCTTGGTTCTATCTTCAACCAATTTGAATAGATTTGCATGAAATCAATATTTTCACATAAATTCTCTTGTCCCAATCTCAATAATGAATATATTATCTCTTTATATAGACACCTTAAACCCTTTTATTTCCATACATAGATTTTTTCTCTTAATCTTCACCGTTGATTTTTCTGCTTTAACCTTCCTTGACAATTGTGTCAATAACACATTTCATTCTCCTTCATCTAATCATCCTTCAATTTCATCAATCATTTGATCATCATAAAAAATATTATCTTTTACCTCGGAATCATAAACAGTTGTCCATCTCACCATCTTTAGTCTACAGTCATAAGATCCATTTATTTCTTTCACTTGATCAATACCATAATGCGTCAATGATAACTAGCTTGGTTAACACTATACTTGGTATACACTACACTTGCTTAGTGTATACTGAATTTTTCATTTACCGACCACATAAACTTGTTCATTCTTGATCTTCGATCCATAATAGATTCATGTAATACAATAAAATAACTAATATAATGTCATAGACTCATCAATAAGTTACCCAATGAATAACATATCCATAAATTTATCATCCATATCATCTTTATGTAGATATCTCATTCCTTCATCATTATTTCGTTCTTAAGATGTTTGTAACCATCATGATAAGTACACTCAAAACTAGTTGACATCAATGATAATATATTAACTGATTTAATGTCTTAAAAACACATTAGTAGATTGGTGATCATCTATCACTGTCTTTCCAATATCCAATTCATTGTCAAATTCTCCCTCAAGATATTCAATCGGCTATAGTTTATCTATCTCTTCCTTTGGCATTAATGAGAACATAATATGAGTTATGCCATAGAATACCAAACATTTGTTCTACAACTTTGTATGCAAATTGTAATGCCTCGCCAAACAACCCAAGAGAAGTTAACCTAACGCATGCTACTAAGTTTGGTGAATAATTTTTTTTTCTAAAGTTAACATACAAGATAAACAATAGTGCAGAAGCAATTACCATTTACTCACATTGAAACAACATCCAACACAGATTACAAATCTTGAGGGTCCCATGATGTAGAACTACTTAAGAACAAAACACAACTAAAGAATGAAAATAAAAGATTCCATAACATATAAATTACAATTACATGATATAACAATATACTACATTTCTCATGGACATCCATGACAAATAAATAAACTAACATCCACTGCACATGTGGCAAGGTATGTAGTAATAAATCTAACTATAAAAGTACAATGTCCAGATTAGGTATCACATGCGATACACTAATACATGATTATAAATAATCAAGATATGAAAGAAACATCAAAGAAGCATAAGGAATCCAATTGAAGAATCACCATCGAGCACCGACACCAGGACAGTGAATCTCAAATGGTAAAGAATCACTACCACCCGTCCGTGTAGAACCACAAACACCTACCCCACCATGCTGAGGAGATAACAACAAACCCCAATCAGATAAGGAATACAAAACAAGGATAAAACCCTAAGCAGAAGGAACCTGAAAGAACTCTAACTCAAGGTACACATCATAAAGTAATAGGTACAACTCAATAATCAAGAGGCAACTGACACATGTAGAATAACCAAACTATGCATAGGAAGGTGTCATCATGTATGTCTAACCCTTGAGTTTTATCCTGGTAATCTCTCTAGATCCAAGCACCCAAGCGACCATACATGGCATCAATGACCTCTCGTATAGACAAAGTCATCAACTATGCCAACTCATCCCTTTAAAGGGGGCTAGTCATATTCTCAACACCATCTTAGTGTGTACTAGCACTCAAGAATGGGTGAGGACTCATATCTTATTAGGTTCATTTAAATACCCCTTAATTATATTAGGTTATCACTTGATTATTGATACTTACAATAAGTGATCTTGGTAGCCACTTGTGGGCCCCGACGCTTATTGCAAGTCACCCCCTAACACATATCTAGCTAAACTACCCTAGGCTCATAGATCTCTCCTAGATCTAACATAGACAAAATTAGATAGTCACACTTCCAGAATCATCATAGGAATCGGGAAAGACTATAGATACATAATCATGGAAACATAATCCACAAGAGCCTATACAGTCAGATAGGGATAATAAACCACAGTACACTCATGCAAAACATAAACAGACATCATGAACTTAGAAAACCATTTCCCGGCCTCTGTACTTTTACCTAGGGCATCTATTGCCCATTAAGAAGATAAACTCAACAATTAGGAAAAAATCAAATTTATTTAACATAAAACAGCCAATTTTAGTACACATAAGTGCATATTCTCAAACAAGATAAAACATGCATATTCAATATTATGCCAACGACCAAATAAACTTTTAAGGAAAGCACATCTAGAATAAAATTTATATACCTTATATAACAAATCTAGACTAAATTAGAATGATTATCTCAAAATCAATTAATTTATCTTAATCTAATCTAATTTTCCAATTGGAATTCAAAGTTCATCAAATCGATTAATTAACTCAAAATTTCATAATAGCTTAGTTCATATTTCCAATTCAGACTAAGTTAATTACCAACAATTAAGCGTAACCTAATTATTATACAATTCTAATTTAGTCAAATAAACCAAATTATTTAAACTAAATTAAATAACTATTAACTATATAAACTAAGCAATCTAATCTAATTGACAAAATAATTTATTTTACAAAATAAAATAAATTACCTATTAAATCAAATAAACTTTACATATTAATATCATTAAATAAATTATATATAAAAATTACTATCAATAAATAAAATTAATAATATGATTTACCGATATAAATTAAAAAATTAATATAATATAAAAAAAATATTCATGTTTATGCAAGTGGGGGGCACGTGGCCCTCACCCCACTGTTTTCGCAGTGGTACCTGCAGGCCCACTGCAGTCTCGTGCGCTGCACGACAGCTGCAAGCCCATGCTCACATGGATTGCAGTGTCCTACTCACACGACCCTACAGGCCCGTGCACTGCATGGTGCAGGTAGGGATAGGGGGGTGGGGGATTGGTGGCCCCATCCCCTTATAAACTTTATATATATTTTTTAAATTAATTTTTAAAAAAAAATTGCCAATCAACATATAGTTACGTGCCATTCAAAAATATAAATAAACTTTTTTAAAAAAAAACAACACTAATTAAATATATACAATCATTTGACAAAAAGCACTTTTTTTTAATAAATAAAATATTTCCAAAAATGGAAATTAAAGAACCTATGGGTTTTTTTCAGAAAAGGATAAACACAACACTTTGCCCAATGAACATGTAAATTTGTCTTTTTCTCATTTTTCTTTTTTTCATCTATTCTTTGCAAACACATTTTTCATTTGATATTGAAATTTTCCTTTCATTTGTAAACAATCCTATTTTATTGTGGTAATATTTTTTTAACTGGCATTTTTTTAACAGAGATTGGGTTTTTTACCCAGAATGTATTTTTTTCAAGCCAAATTGGTTTGTCTCAATTGCCCATTAATTTATTTCATCTACTCAATAGTTTGTACTATAGCTAGTTTTATTTTTGATTTTCTAACGTTTCTATAGTGAATTTCCTCCCAAAATTTTGACAGCATAACCCTACTATGCCAAGTCATAAAATAAACTAAAATCCATAAATCTAAGGGTTTACTAACACCCAAATTGAAAGCAAAATTGAAAATAGATCTATAACAATAAATCAATTGAAGCATAATAAAATACTAAAAATTCTACACATAAAACTACAGGAAGGTTTCTTCAAACCCTACCTCAATTCCAATGCTAGAAATTGTAATAGAATGCCTGTGAGATGATGAAACTCCCAGATCTGTCTATAGAAGAACTCAACCCAGCAAATCTAAATCATAATGTATGCAAAGCCCAAATCCAGATGCAAGCAATCCTCTCCAAAACAATCAAGCACACACAAAACTCAAGAATCTCAAGATGCCAAAGAATTTCCAAGAACTCTCTCTACCAATTTCCAACAACCTCCCCCTCCAAATGAATGCAAATTCCCCCTATTAGGGATTCAACTCTACCATTCATGCAAACCCTAAATGACTCATTAGACAACTCCTATTCAAACTCCCACTCTTAAGTTGAAAGAAATTGCTAATTATTAATTAAAAATATCTTTTAATTATGCACAACTCAACTTAGACTCCTAAAGACAAGTTGTCACCTTTTTTAAACAAATCTCATTCAAACTTAATAAAGCACATGTTATTATTATAATCTCTCATTAAATAATTTAATATTCAAAACACCATTAAATCATGCAATTCAATTATTTAATATCTAATGGACATTATTAATCATATTTCACACAATTAATTAATTAAATCCAAATATCCTAATATTTAATTTTTAATTAATTAATAATCATATAGAATCATAGGAATTAAATTTAATATTATTTTCCAACTATAATATTAATTTTCATGACTATTGAAAACCACATACTCAAAAAGCAATAAATCAAGATCATCATATAAAACAATCAAGCTCAAGGAAGGGATCCACAAACTATGTCAACCTCAAAAATTTGGGTAAGGTAGTCAACAGATACTTATCCAATACCTAGGATAAATAGGCTTAGGTTAGGGTTTTGGTTATGTCTGTTACCTCCCCTCTTTACCATTGAGATGATTATTTATGGGCACACTCATTCCTGCCAAGTAAGGGAAGTCAATGTCCTGTACCTACAAACCTGTCATCACAAAACAAAGCATGTACATACAATATATAAAAAACAATGATAGGGTATGGTCGGTCGTGTGGATCTTGATTATGCAAGTAACTACACTTATGTCCTCTACCACACAAATACATCAAACAAATGCAAACACATGATAACCATACAAATGCTAGTATGGGGTCAAAACTATAAATCAGTATAAAACATACACATGACATCATACAGATATCAACCTCTAATCTATGCAATAACAAGATGTACATATAACGAACAATAATCCATAATCATCATTTATTAAAACAATAACTGATCACATCAAAAGTGACCTAAAATAATTCGATCAAACAACTGAAATAGAAAGAAACCTAAGAGAAACCTACGGGTGTGGTACTACATCCACCCCCCCTAGGATTAGGCTTACTCCTGAAAGCCTAGAACAAGTAGGGATGTAAGTCCCATAAACCTAACTGCACTGAAAAGAAAAGTAAAACAAGAATCACTGAGTAGGTCCCATCAGACCCTTTCCTTCCTGATGGTTCGAACATTGAGGATCGTTCCCTACTACAAAGCCCCTATGAGATCTACCTGCATCACACAATAGTAGGCTCAGAAACTAAGGGCCTCTATCCTGAATGCTGAACTGAAAACTGGGGACAATTGTACGATTTATGACCGAGTTGGCAACAAGTGAAACAATCTCCCTTGAAAACCCTCTCTGCTGCAGGAGTATTGGCCTGCTGAAAACTACCTCCACCAAGATCTTGATGTGAACTCCAAACTCATGGATCCTCTTGATTGTGCACACTATGCTGCCAATTGCGATAGTTCTTTGATCGAGAACCACCACCATTACCATTGAAGAATTTATTTTCCTGTTGATTCTAATTACCTTTCAAAAAGGTAAAAGGATTATGAAAATTCCCATTCCTCTGAGACCGATTCCCCTCATAACTGCTAGGCTAAACACCTCACTAACAACCATAACCCAATGCTAAATTTGCCTTTGTAAGAGTAGCCTTAATGACTACTTCTTGGAGGGTCTTAGGCTCAAAGAGTAGGAATTCCCCAATAATGCATGCATTAAGCCCCCTAAAAAAGTGATGAACTAGGAGAGTTGTATCCTGTTCAAAGCCATCATATTGTTTGAGCTTGAAGAATCGGTGCTCGTACTCTCCCACTAACAAGGTCAACTATCTCAGATTGTGAAATTCATCTTCTCTCTGTTGCCTTCACTGATTTGATAGGAAGCAATTTTGAAAGTGTTCCAAAAACAACTCCCAAGTGACGGTATCTATTTGAAACCCTAACTTCTTATCCTCTATCTTCCACCATATAGCTGCAAAATCTGTAAGCTTCATAACAGCATACCTAGTTTTAGTATTACTACTAAAGGGATTCATCACAAAACACTTCTCTAAAGCTATCATTGAAGTCTCTACCTCTAATCCAGTGCCTTTCCCATCAAAGAGAATGGGTCACCCTCTCATCAAATCCCTCATGTGGTTAGCTACCACAACTGTAGGATCAACTATGAAGCTCCTCCTAGGAGGACTCCTAGATCTCTACCTCTCTCTCTCATCCCTCTAAGAATGATGGAAAGCATCTTGTCCTACCTAATTCTACTCAGGACCAAGATGATTAAGAATTGCTTGTAAGAGATGTCTCATATTTGGACCATCCTGACAATCCTCTCTCTGATCACCCCTAGACTATTGGTGGTGACTCTCCTGACTGACACTTGTAGAAGGGATAGGTTGTCTACCCCTTCCATAGTTACCGGCATGACCTCTACCATAAACTCTAGTGGATCTAGTCACAACCATAATTCTTGCAACATACAAAGATCCAACAACAACTCTCAACAAAGGTCTTAAACAAAAATAGAAGGAAGCATAATCATTAAAAAATGGTCTGAAAGCAAAATGTTATGTCTATGTTTATTTTCAAGTTTAGACTACATAAAACCTAATAGGCATACATACCCAGAGCTCCTAGTGTAGAAAATCTGCTTTGATACCAAATGTAACACCCCACCAAGGAAGCCAAGAGAAGTTAACCTAAAGCATGCTACTAAGTTTGGTGAATATTTTTTTTCTAAAGTTAACATACAAGATAAACAATAGTGTGGAAGCAATTACCATTTACTCACATTGAAACAACATCCAACATAGATTACAAATCTCAAGGGTCCCATGACGTAGAATTAGTTCAGAACAAAACATAGCTAAAGAACAAAAATAAAAGATTCCATAATATATGAATTACAATTACATGATATAACAATATACTACATTTCTCATGGACATCCATGACAAATAAATAAACTAACATCCACTGCACGTGTCACATGGTATGTAGTAATAAATCTAACTATAAAAGTACAATGTCTAGATTAGGTATCACATGCGATACACTAATACAAAATTACAAATAATGAAGATATAAAAGAAACATTAAAGAAGCATAAGGAATCTAACCACAGAATCAGCAGTGAGCACCGACACTAGGACGTTGAATCTCAAATGGTAAAGAATCACTACCACTTGTCCATGTAGAACCACAAAGGCATACCCCACGGTGCTGAGGAGATAACAACAAACCCCAATCGGATAACCAATAAAAAAACAAGGATAAAACCCTAAACAAAAGGATCATGAAAGCACTCTAACTCAAGGTACACATAATAAAGTAATAGGTATAAATAACTAATCCAAAGGCAACTGACACATGTAGAATAACCAGAATATGCATAGGAAGGTGTCATCATGTACGTCTAACCCTTGAGTTTTGTCCTGGTAATCTTTCTGGATCCTGACACCCAAGTGATCATACATGGAATCAATGACCTCTCATATAGACAAAGTCATCAACTATGCCAACTCATCCCTTTAAAGGGGGCTGGTCATCTTCTCAACACCATCTTAGTGTGTACTAGCACTCAAGCATGGGTGATGACTCATATCTTATTAGGTTCATTTAAATACCCCTTAATTATATTAGGTTATCACTTGATTACTGATACTTATAATAAGTGATCCTGGCAGCCACTTGTGGGCCTCGACACTTATTGCAAGCCAGCCCCTAACACATATCTAGGTAAACTACCCTAGGCTCATAGATCTCTCCTAGACCTAACATAGACAAAATCAGATAGTCACACTTCCAGAATCATCACAGGAATCGGGAAAGACTATAGATACATAATCACGGAAACATAATCTACAAGAGCCTATATAGTCAGATAGAGATAATAAACCACAATACACTCACGCAAAACATAAACAGACAGCATGAACTTAGAAAACCATTTCCCAGCCTCTATACTTTTCCCTAGGCCGTCTAATGCCCATTAAGCAGATAAACCCAACAATTAGGAAAAAACAAATTCATTTAACATAAAATAGCCAATTTCAATACACATAAGTGCATATCCTCAAACAACATAAAACACGCATATTCAATATTATGCCAACGAGCAAATAAACTTTTAAGGAAAGCACATCTAGAATAAAATTTATATACCTTATATAACAAATCGAGATTAAATTAGAATGATTATCTCAAAATCAATTAATTTATCTTAATCTAATCTGATTTGCCAATTGGAATTCAAAGTTCATCAAATTGATTAATTAACTCAAAATTTCATAATAGCTTAGTTCATATTTCCAATTCAGACTAAGTTAATTACCAATAATTAAGCTTAACCTAATTATTATACAATTCTAATTTAGTCAAATAAACTAAATTAAATAACATATAACTATATAAACTAAGCAATCTAATCTAATTGACAAAACAATTTATTTTACAAAATAAAATAAATTACCTATTAAATCAAATAAACGTTACATATTAATATCATTAAATAAATTATATATAAAAATTACTATCAATAAATAAAATTAATAATATGATTTACTGATATAAATTAAAAAATTAATATAATATAAAAAACATTCATGTTTATGCAAATGGGGGGCACGTGGCCTGCACCCCACTATTTTCGTAGTGGTACCTATAGGCCCGCTGCACGATAGTTGCAGGCCTGTGCTCGCACGGATTGATGTGTCATGCTCGCATGACCCTAAAGGCCCGTGCGCTACACGGTGCAGGCAGTGGTAGGGGGGGTGTGGTATTGGTGGCCCCATCCCCTCATAAACTTTTTATATTTTTTAAATTAACTTTTTTAAAAAAAAATTGCCAATCAACATATAATTACGTGCCATTCAAAAATATAAATAAACTTGGTTTTAAAAAACAACACTAATTAAATATATACAATCATTTGACAAAGAGCACTTTTATTTTAATAAATAAAATATTTTTGAAAATGGAAATTAAAGAACCTGTGAGTTTTTTCTAGAAAAGGATAAACACAACACTTTGCCCAATGAACATGTAAATTTGTCTTCTTCTCATTTATTTTTTTCCTCTATTCTTTGCAAACACATTTTCCATTTGATATTGAAATTTTCCTTTCATTTGTAAACAATCCTATTTTACTGTGGTAATATTTTTTTAACTGTCATTTATTTAACAGCGATTGGGGCTGTTACCCAGAATGTATTTTTTTCAAGCCAACTTAATTTTTCTCAATTGCCCATTAATTTATTTCATCTACTCAATAGTTTGTACTATAGCTAGTTTAATTTTTCATTTTCTAAGGTTTATATAGTGAATTTTCTCCCAAAATTTTGACAGCATAACCCTACTATGCCAAGTCATAAAATAAACTAAAAGCCATAAATCTAAGGGTTTACTAACACCCAAATTAAAAGCAAAATTGAAAATAGATCTATAACAATAAATCAATCCAAGCATAATAAAATACTGAAAATTTTACAGATAAAATTACAGGAAGGTTTCTTCAAACCCTACCTCAATTCCAATGCTAGAAACTATAATAGAATGTCTGTGAGATGATGAAACTCCCAGATCTATCAACAGAAGAACTCAACCCTGCAGATCTAAATCACAATGTATGCAAACCTCAAATCCAGATGCAAGCAATCCTCCCCAAAATACTCAAGCACACACAAATCTCACGAATCTCAAGATGCCAAAGAATTTCCAAGAACTCTCTCCACCAATTTCCAACAACCTACCCCTCCAAATGAATGCAAATTCTCCCTATGAGGGATTCAACTCCACCATTCATGCAAACCCTAAATGACTCATTAGAAAACTCCTATTCAAACTCCCACTCTTAAGTTGAAAGAAATTACTAATTATTAATTAAAAATAGCTTTGAATTGTGTACAACTCAACTTAGACTCCTAAAGACAAGGTGTCAGCTTTTCGAAAAAAATCTCATTCAAACTTAATAAAGCACATGTTATTATTATAATCTCTCATTAAATAATTTAATATTCAAAACACCATTAAATCATGTAATTTAATTATTTAATATCTAATGGACATTATTAATCATATTTCACACAATTAATTAATTAAATCCAAATATCCTAATATTTAATTTTTAATTAATTAATAATCATATAGAAACATATGATTTAAATTTAATATTATTTTCAAACTATAATATTATTTTTCATGACTATAGAAAACCACATACTCAAAAAGCAATAAATGAAGATCATCATATAAAACCATCAAGCTCAAGGAAGGGATCCATGAACTATGTCAACCTGACAAATTCGGGTAAGATAGTCAACAGATACTTATGCAATATCTAGGATAAATAGGCCTATGTTAGAGTTTTGGGTCTATTTATTACGTCCCCTCTTTACCATTAAGATGAGTATTTATGGGCATGCTCACTCCTGCCAATTCAGGGAAGATGATGCCCTATACCTACAAACCTGTTATCACAAAACAAAGCATGTATATACAATATATAGCAAACAATGATAGGGTATGGTCGGTCATGTGGATCTCAACTATGCAATTAACTACGCCTTTGTCCTCTACCACGCAAACACGTCAAATAGATGCAAACACATGATAACCATACATATGCCAGTATGGGGTCGAAACTATAAATCAGTATAAAACATACACATGAAATCATACAGATATCAACATCTAATCTATGCAATAACAAGATATACATATAATGAACAATAATCCATAATCATCATTTATTAAAACAATAACTAATCACATGAAAAGTGACCTAAAAGAATTCGGTCAAACAACTGAAATAGAAAGAAACCTAAAAGCAACCTACAGGTGGGGTACTACATCCACCCCTCCTAGAATTAGGCTTACTTCTAGAAGCCTAGAACAATTAGGGATGTAAGTCCCATAAACCTAACTACACTGAAAAGAAAATTAAAACAAGAATCACTGAGTAGGTCCCCTCAGACCCTTTCCTACCTTAGGGTTCAAACACTGAGGATCATTCCCCACTAAAACGGCCCTATGAGATCTACTTGCATCACCAACAGTAGGCTCAGAAACTAACGGCCTCTATCCTGAATGCTAAACTAAAAATTGGGGACAATTGTACAATTTATGACTGGGTTGGCCACAAGTGAAACAATCTCCCTTGAAAACCCTCCTTGCTACAGGAGTACTAGCCTACTGAAAACTACCTCCACCAAGATCCTGATGTGAACTCTAAACTCGTGGATCCTCCTGATTTCCCACACTATGCCACCAATTGTGATAGTTCTCTAATCAAGAACCACCAACATTTCCATTGAATAATTTATTATCCTATTGATTCTGATTACCTTTCGAAAAGGTAGAAGGATTCTAAAAATTCCCATTCCTCTGAGATCGATTCCCTTTGGAACCGCTAGGCTGAACACCTCTCTAACTACGATAACCCAATGCTAAATTCACCTCTGTAAGAGTAACCTTAATGACTACTTCTGGGAGGGTCTTAGGCTCAA
Organism: Chamaecyparis obtusa; assembly: GCA_027943335.1. Taxonomy (NCBI): domain Eukaryota; kingdom Viridiplantae; phylum Streptophyta; class Pinopsida; order Cupressales; family Cupressaceae; genus Chamaecyparis; species Chamaecyparis obtusa. Next base: position 768,984 of record BSBK01004136.1, read on the forward strand.
AGAGTAGGACTTCCCCAATAATGCATGCATTAAGCCCCCTCACAAAGTGCTTAACTAGGAGAGTTGTATCCTATCCAAAGCCAGCATATTGTTTGAGCTCAAAGAATCAATGCTCGTACTCTCCCACTGACAAGGTCAACTATCTCAGATTATGAAATTCATCTTCTCTCTATTTCCTCCACTGATCTGATAGGAAGCACTCTCAGAAGTGTTCTAGAAACAAATCCCAAGTGACAATATCTATCTGAAACCCTAACTTATCCTCCTTTATCTTCCACCATATAGCTACAAAATTTGTAAGCTGCATAACTGCATACCTGGCTTTAGTATTACTACTAAAGGGATGCATCACAAAACTCTTCTCTAAAGCCTTCAGCCAAGTCTCTACCTCTAATCCAGTGCCTTTTCCATCAAAGAGAATGGGTCACCCTCTCATCAGATCCCTCATGTGGTTAGCTACCACAACTGTAGGATCAACTGTGAAGTTCCTCATGGGAGGACTCCTAGATCTATCCTTCTCACTCATCCTTCTAGGAATGATGGAAAATATCCTATCCCACCCTATTCTACTTAGGACCAAGATGATTAAGAATCACTTGTAAGAGCTATCTCATATCAGGACCATCCTGATGATCCTCTCTCTCCTCACCCCTAGATTGCTGGTGGTGACTCTCCTAACTAACAATTGTAGAAGGGCTAGGTTGTCTACCCCTTCCACATTTACTAGCATGACCTCTACCACGACCTCTAGCGGATCTAGTCACAACCATAATTCTTGCAATATACAAAGATCCAACAACAACTCTCAACAAAGCTCTTAAACAAAAACAAAAGGAAACATAATAATAAAGCAATGGTCTGAAAGCAAAATGTTATATGTATATGTTTAGTTTCAAGTTTAGACTAAACAAAACCTAATAGGCGTACCTACCCAGAGTTCCCAGTGTAGAAACTCCACTCTAATACCAAATGTAACACCCTACCAGGGAACCCAAGAGAAGTTAACATAAAGAATGCTACTAAGTTTGGTGAATAATTTATTTCTCTAAAGTTAACATACAAGATAAACAACAGTGCAGAATCAATTACCATTTACTCACATTGAAACAACATCCAACATAGATTACAAATCTCGAGGGTCCCATGACGTAGAATTACTTAAGAACAAAACACAACTAAAGAACAAAAATAAAAATTCCATAGCATATAAATTAAAATTACATGCTATAACAATATACTACATTTCTCATGCACATCCATGACAAATAAATAAATTGACATCCACTCCACATGTTGCAGGGCATATAGTAATAAATCTACCTATAAAAGTACAATGTCCAGATTAGGTATCACACACAATACACTAATACAAGATTACAAATAATGAATATATGAAAGAAACATCAAAGAAGCATAAGGAATTCAACTGTAGAATCACCAGCGAGCAATGACACTAGGACGTCGAATCTCAAATGGTAAAGAATCACTACCACCCATCTATGTAGAACCACAAAGGCCTACCCCACCGTGCTGAGCAGATAACAACAAACCCCAACAAGATAACCAATACAAAACAAGGATAAAACTCTAAGTAGAAGGATCTTGAAAGCACTCAAGTCAAGGTACACATAGTAAAGTAATAGGTACAACTCACTAATCTAGAGGCAACCGACACATGTAGAATAACCAGACTATCCATAGGAAGGTATCATCATGTACATCTAATCCTTGAATTTTGTCCTGGTAATCTCTCTGGATCCCAACACCCAAGTGACCATACACGACATCAATGACCTCTCATATAGATGAAGTCATCAACTATGTCAACTCATCCCTTTAAAGGGGGCTAGTCATCTTCTCAACACCATCTTAGTGTGTACTAGCACTCAAGCATGGGTGAGGACTCATATCTTATTAGGTTCATTTAAATACCCCTTAATTATATTAGGTTATCACTTGATTACTAATACTTACAATAAGTGATCCTGGTAGCCACTTGTGGGCCCCGATGCTTATTGTAAGCCACCCCCTAACACATATCTAGCTAAACTACCCTAGGCTCATAGATCTCTCCTAGATCTAACATAGACAAAATCAGATAGTCACACTTCCAGAATCATCACAGGAATCGGGAAAGACTATAGATACATAATCACGGAAACATAATCCACAAGAGCCTATATAGTTAGATAGGGATAATAAGCCATAGTACACTCACACAAAACATAAACAGATACCATGAACTTAGAAAACCATTTCCCAGCCTCTATACTTTTCGCTAGGCCATCTAATGCCCACTAAGTAGATAAAATTTATATACCTTATATAACAAATCTAGACTAAATTAGAATGATTATTTCAAAATCAATTAATTTATCTTAATCTAATATGATTTGCCAATTGGAATTCAAAGTTCATAAAATTGATTAATTAACTCAAAATTTCATAATAGCTTCATTCATATTTCCAATTCAGACTAAGTTAATTACCAACAATTAAGCTTAACCTAATTATTATACAATTCTAATTTAGTCAAATAAACCAAATTATTTAAACTAAATTAAATAATAGTTAACTATATAAACTAAGCAATCTAATCTAATTGACAAAACAATTTATTTTATAAAATAAAATAAATTACCTATTAAATCAAATAAACTTTACATATTAATAACATTAAATAAATTATATTTAAAAATTACTATCAATAAATAAAATTAATAATATGATTTACCGATATAAATTTAAAAATTAATATAATATAAATAAAACATTCATGTTTATGCAAGTGGGGGGCATGTGGCTTGCACCCCACTATTTTCGCAGTGGTACCTGTAGGCCCGTGCTCGCACAGACTGTAGTGTCGTGCTCACATGACCCTGCAACCCCATGTGCTGCACGATGCAGGCAGTGACAAGCAGGTGGGGGATTGGTGGCCCTGTCCCCTCATAAACTTTTTATATTTTTTTTAAATTAAATTTTTTTAAAAAAAATTGCTAATCAACATATAATTACTTGCCATTCAAAAATATAAATAAACTTTCTTTAAAAAAACAACACTAATTAAATATATACAATCATTTGACAAAAAGCACTTTTTTTTTAATAAATAAAATATTTCTGAAAACGGAAATTAAAGAACCTGTGGGTTTTTCTCAGAAAAGGATAAACACAACACTTTGCCCAATGAACATGTAAATTTGTCTTTTCTCATTTTTATTTTCTTTCCTCTATTCTTTGCAAACACATTTTCCATTTGATATTGAAATTTTCCTTTCATTTGTAAACAATCCTATTTTACTATGGTAATATTTTTCTGTCATTTTTTTAACAGAGATTGGGTTTTTTACCCAGAATGTATTTTTTTCAAGCCAAATTGGTTTTTCTCAATTGCCCAATAATTTATTTCATCTACTCAATAGTTTGTACTATAGCTAGTTTACTTTTTCATTTTCTAAGGTTTCTATAGTGCATTTCCTCCCAAAATTTTGGCAGCATAACCCTACTATGCCAAGTCATAAAATAAAATAAAAGCCATAAATCTAAGGGTTTACTAACATCCAAATTGAAAGCAAAATTGAAAATAGATCTATAACAATAAATCAATCCAAGCATAATAAAATACTAAAAATTCTACAGATAAAATTATAGGAAGGTTTCTTCAAACCCTACCTTAATTCCAATGCTAGAAACTGTAATAGAATGTCTGTGAGATGATGAAACTCCCAGATCTGTCAACATAAGAACTCAACCTTGCATATCTGAATCACAATGTATGCAAAGCCCAAATCCAGATGCAAGGAATCCTCTCCAAAACACTTAAGCACACACAAAGCTCAAGAATCTCAAGATGCCAAAGAATTTCCAAGAAATCTCTCCACCAATTTCCAACAACCTCCCCCTCCAAATGAATGCAAATCCACCATTCATGCAAACCCTAAATGACTCATTACACAACTCCTATTCAAACTCCCACTCTTAAGTTGAAATAAATTGCTAATTATTAATTAAAAATATCTTTTAATTGTGTACAACTCAACTTAGACTCCTAAAGACAAGTTGTCACCTTTTTGAAACAAATCTCATTCAAACTTAATAAAGCACATGTTATTATTATAATCTCTCATTAAATAATTTAATATTCAAAACACCATTAAATCATGCAATTTAATTATTTAATATCTAATGGACATTATTAATCCTATTTTACGCAATTAATTAATTAAATCCAAATATTCTAATATTTAATTTTTAATTAATTAATAATCATACAGAAACATAGGAATTAAATTTAATATTATTTTCCAACTATAATATTAATTTTCATGACTATAGAAAACCACATACTCAAAAATCAATAAATCAAGATCATCATATAAAACAATCAAGCTCAAGGAAGGGATCCACAAACTATGTCAACCTGACAAATTTGGGTAAGGTAGTCAACAAATACTTATCCAATACCTAGGATAAATAGACTTAGGTTAGGGTTTTGGGTCTGTCTATTACCTCCCCTCTTTACAATTGAGATGAGTATTTATGGGCATGCTCACTCTTGCCAATTCAGGGCAGATGATGCCCTATACCTACAAACCTATCATCACAAAACAAAGCATGTACATACAATATATAGAAAATAATGATAGGGTATGGTCAGTCATGCGGATCTTGACTATGCAAGTAACTAAGCCTCCATCCTCTACCATACAAACACATCAAATAGATGCAAACATATGATAACCATACACATGCCAGTATGGGGTCAGAACTATAAATCAATATAAAACATACACATGACATCATACAGATATCAACATCTAATCTATGCAATAACAAGATATACATATAATGAACAATAATACATAATCATCATTTATTAAAACAATAACTGATCACATGAAAAGTGACCTAAAAGAATTCGGTCAAACAACTGAAATAGAAAGAAACCTAAAAGTAACCTATGGGTGGGGTACAACAAAAAATTTCTAACTCAATAAGCTCTCCCTAGCTTGTACATTTAAGATGTTTAATCACTACGTCCAACATCAATGCTTTCTATGCAATCTCTCTCCCTGTAGATTTTTCCTAAATATTTCATCATATACATTTATCTCCTTTTGACAGCAATGTGAAAATGAAAATAAATAGCTCTCCAGTAGCCAAATGAATATATATATATTCTTTGGTGCAAATCAAGTACCTTGCATGTATTGATATGCAGTTTCAGTATGTCTTCCATCTTTTAGTTTTCACAACCTCAAGAAACCCAAAGTGTGAACATTGTGCATCAACATCATTTAATATTATAATAAAGTATAGGTTGATGCAACCTCCTAATCGCATTAGTGTAATACCCTCTCCGATGATTATACTTTGACTCTTTGATTTGGACATTTTGCATTATGATGATTAGAACTATATGTTCACATTTATGTTTATGGATAATGATATGCTTATCAGATGGTTAGATACACCCATTTATGATTATTGTTTAATGTTTATTAATCATTTATCTTTATATGTTTATGAGGAAGTAGAGCTAACCCAAGGATTTGAATCTAACCATTACTATTTATGATGTCTCATGTTTCATATGTGATTGATGTGTTAGTAATTATGTTTTTATGAGCGTATTAGTTATAATCATGATTCTATTTATTTTGATGTATAATGTGGCTTTAGATAAATATAATAAATGCAAAGTGAATAAATAAAAATAATAAACATAATATAAAAGTAAATAAAACTAATTACCTACTCCTATATTTACTCCTACTTTATAGACTTTCTCTCTCTCGTATGTCTTGTTAGTATAGAGGGTGGGAGTGGAACTCGAGACCTCTAGTTTGTAAGGGGCCCCAAGTTTCCATTGGGGTAGTGACTTCTTTGGGAAGCATACCCAAATATATTATATTTATATAAAGATTAGTTTTTATTAATTATAAAATAATAATAAAACTATATAAGTGGAGTTAAATTATTTAATATTCTTTTTGGGGTAAGTTAGTACAAGAAGGGTTGGTAAGTTAGTTTTCACAATGGGTGAAACTACCTACCTAATTAATTAAATTAAATAGTTATTAATCTTACCCGAACATTAGAGAAGGGAAGTTGCTCCACCAGAAGCAACTCCCCCAACCTCTACAACTATTCATAAGATTATATAATTAGGATCGATCCCTATAAGTGAGAAAAAAAAGGAGAAGCCTTGAACAGGAGATCTGAAATTATTCTCATTGGAAAATATGATTTTATTTATTTTTATATAAATTTTATTTTTTTTGAGATTCTTTCTTTGTGAGATCCGGGAAGTGGAATTGTAAGAGAGGAGGACTGGATTGGAAGAAAAGAGGCCATCCAGTTCAACCATTAGTCTCTACAAGATTTTGAGGTAGGGTTTGGAGCCCAGGAACATCCTTTAATTGCTTGACTATGTGTTTCTTGTTTTATTGACTTTAAATTTGAAAGTACAATCTGGAAATGAATGTGAAATATGATTTTCTTGTGAATTAATGTTACCTATCCTTTTCTCTACAAAATCATAAAATCTGAGGCCGGATTTATTTAATAAGAACCTTTTGTATTTCATTGTTTGATTAAAGGTTAACATTGATTATTAATAAAAATAAACTAATAATAAACTTTATAAAATCATTATTGTTTTATGTTGTTAGAATGATAAATAGAATTTTATTTAAAACAATAAAATGTTATTTAAATTAATTTTATTTGTTAAAATAAATAAAAGATTAGAGTGTATATTTAAATATAAATGCAAGGAGAAATTATAGGAAGGAAGAAAGATAGAAGAAAAAGAATGATAAATTATAAGAGGAAAATAAGGAGAAACCATAGGAGTAAAATAAGGAGAAATCATAGGAGGAAAATAAATAATTAAAAAGGGGTATTATTTAATAGAGAAGGGAAGAATATGGAACCAAAACTATTAAAGTGGGAAAAAATTATTTAATAAAAATATATATTATGCATAATAAATTAGTATTATTATAAAATAAAATTTATTTTACCTATTAATTATTAAAATTTATAGATATAAATGGTGTATTGTAAATATATATATTTATGACTACACATAATCAATAGATAATGAAAATAAGAGAAATTGGTTAATAAATAATTAAAGTTGTTTAAAATTTCAAATTTTAAAATTAGAATTGGTCTATTTATTATTATTATTCTATTTCATTTAAGGTGATGTATAATTTAAATCATAATGTAATTTATGGTTATATTTTAAAAGGTTAACTTTAGTGTATATTAAACTATTTTTATTTATTTTGAATATGATTTAATATTAGTTATATTTATTTTCTTTCTAAAATTAAGTTCCTAGATCAATATTGCTTAAGAAATATTATTATTCTTTGAAAATAAAATAATGAAATATTAAATAGACTTGGCTAAAACTTTAATCATTATCTAGAATCTTATGCAATTGTCACGCAGTTCTAAAAGGTGAAATGTTGTATTAGTGTGAATAGTTAGTTAAAAACTAAATTTTTGTAGAGGTAAATTTTATTAAAGTTGAATATAAATATCTCTATAGGAATCTATAACAAATATATTTTATATTATTAAGATTAAAATGAATCATAAAATAACCAATTAAGTATACTTAAGTTACAATAGTTTAATTGATGTGATGTATTAAATGTGTTGTATTTACAAGATGAAGATGGTGCCCGTATACACTTAAAAATGGCTTCATTAATTAATTAAATATTCATTATTTAATTGATATTGACTTGATAAATTAATTAAATATTTATTATTTAATTAATAATATTTATTCCTCTATTTATTAAATAAATTATTCAATTTATTTAGTAAATTCACTATAGTTTATTCCTCTATCCTAAGTCTTCTAATTAGTCTTATTAAAGTGATTTAATTAAACAAACAATCACCTAAATATGACTAAGTCCCCTAGTCCACCTCATCTACCTAGTCACTTGACACATCATCTTGGCTAAAATAAATTATTATTATTAATTATTTATTCATAATTATCCTTGCCCACACATGTCATATTCTTAAGGGCTATGTGGCCTCATAGGACTTAGTCTCATGACCACATGTCCTCTCAACAACCAAGTCAAGAGACATTCCCTATTCCTAAGGGGCTTCTCAAGCCACCTCTAAGGGTCAAACGTGACTCATGGGACACTTGTACAAAGAGTCCTCATGAGGAAAAGGTCTCTCCTCTTTCTATCTTTGGTCTTTGTGAGACACTTGGCATGTGTCTTCCCATTCCACCTTCTCCTCCTCCATGTCAATGTGAGAGGAACATCTTCCCTATTCTTCCTCTCACATTCCAACTACATCCCGCTTTCTCTCAACTCCTTCAACAAAGTCAATCATAGCCCTAGGATCTTCCACCTTTCATTCTCCACTGTAGGATTGTGCCACCTAGGCCTAGGTCTTCCAAAACTCTATAAAAGGAGCCTCATTTCCCCTTTGTGAGCTAATAATCATTTTGGTGAACAAGCATTCAAGCATTCAAGCAACCATACAATCTTCATTTCATTTGCATTTCATCCACTTGTTGCATAAGCTATTGAGCACTCATTTCATTCAAATCTCCACACTTTGGTGACATCTTGGACAAGGAGCTTCAAATTGGAAATCTGAGAGCTCAACATATCCAAGAAATCAAGGCTAGGAGGACAATGGAGACAAGTTGCATTGGTAGGTGAAGATAATTTAATTAGTTTCATCATTTTATTGTTACTTTGCATTCTTCATTATGTTGCATTAGATTGATTTATTAGCTTTCAATAGTTAATTTATCATCTCTATTAAGTAGACATCTAATTTGCATACATTTTTGGTGCCCACCATGGGGCATCCCACAAAATTTCACTTTCTATTTTCAGTTTTCCGTGTGCATATTTTTCTACAGGTTGTTTCTACGCATTCATCCATGATTCCTATGCATCCATTCATTTCTGCTGTGCATCCATTTTTTTGCAACCATAGTTACAATTTCCACTCTGTATTTTCACTTTCTGTCAAAACGTTGCGCATTCATTTAGTATTTTTGTGCATATATACGTTTCTGTTGCGCATCAATACTTTCTACACATCTACATCATCTTGTTGCGCATCTGTATCTTTCTACTACGAATCCATATTTTTTGCACTTTTATATCTAATTCCTGCGCTTTCATTCACTGTCATTGTGCATTCATTTCATAAAGTAGATTGCATTCAGTTTTTCAAAGTTATTTTCTTTTTTTGCTAATCTTTAACAAGTGTCTGTTCGTTCTAGTAGTATTTAGGCTATTTTACAGGACGTAAAATTTGAAGACCCCATTGCCAAAATTCCTAACAATTTTTTTTACAAATTCTAGCGGGGTTTACAAAATAAACCATAATCTTGTTTGGGTTTTTAAAATAAGACATGCTTTTGCTTTCTGTGTCTTCTTTAGCATAGATTTGAGTGTTTGTTGTGTCTTGATTAATAGCTATTTGTAATCCCAAAATTATAACAACGTATCCTCTCCCCTCACTATTCATGGACCTTGGGTGTAAGAGAAACTATTATAATTTTTTGAGGGTGGTCTTTTGTGGGAAAAGAGGTACTCACCCCAAGGAACGACCCAACCAGTAACAGGCTAAAGCCAAGCCCTTCCAAACCGGTATATAAAAAATACTAGTGTGATTGATCTCACATTAGATAGGTGTGAATTCATTGTGGCAACCAAAATCTCCTCCAGTAGCCTAGTGGTGCACTAAAGTCCTACTTAGTAGAGGTGAAAAGCCTTTCTTTGAAAGGATTGGGAGAGCCCCCTTAATTGGGAAAATGACTTGATCACAACCACCTGAACGGATGTACTTATTAAAAACTTGTATAGTGGCCAAAAACCTTCTATCTGCTAGCTCAAGGAGTCACCCAAGCTCGTGAAGACACCCCACATTACTCACAGTTCATAGTAGAGATAGTAGTTCTTTGGGAAGTAATGACCCATTGAATTCAGAACTTGGTGTGCCTCAGAAGTGAGTGCACTATAAGGAGGATCCTGTGCCTCCAAGTTCCTAGGCTGTCCACTGTGAATTTGCATGGCTGGATTTTATTATCCTAGTGGAGATTCAATAGATATCATCCTTTCCAACCATAGGATTGTAAGTGTGTTTGTGCATTCATATTAGATTAGTTAGATTAAAATCATTTCTGTCTTGCGTGTGTGTGTTTATACATTTTTACTTTTGTAAAAAACAAAAAACATCAGAAAAACAAAAATTTTCCAAATCAAATCTAAAAAACAAACAGAATAAAAAAACCTATGCATTTATCCTTATTTGCTTCACATTGATCACAAACTATTGTGCATCTATCACACTGCTCTGCGCATTTGAATCTGTTGGCCTGCATTGGTTAAAAGTTGTTGTGCATTTGTTTAAATTTACTGTGCAAGTATCAAACTGTCCTACGCATTTGTTGATGTACATTTACAATAGAGAGCATTTTCATAGATATTGAGAATTTCAAAATCATATTTTCAGATACCCATTTGCGTCATTAGTAAGATTCTGGACAAAAATTTGATTTACACAAGCATCTGATCTTCAGTTTAACCATTTCCATCAATTTTCATTATCTTTTCTTCATCAAAATCTTTTCTTCCAATCTGCAAATTTCCAAATTTAGTGTTGAAACATTATCTTATCTATCAGATTTTGATCTTTGTGAGTTTTATCATATTAGGATTTATCATCCTTAATCAAACTTGCTTAGGTTACTATCTCTTGGTTTTTCTTTGTCATATCATAGGAAGATCCATTATTCCTATTGACTTAGATTTGATTAAATTGTTTCATCAATTCTCAACACTATTTGAAATCACCTTTCTATCAAATCTTTTTCCATATCTTTTCATCAAAAATCTTTCATCTCATAACCATCTTTTACACATTTATGGTTCAAACTCGATCTCAGAAACTTAAACAAACCATTGATCCAGAATCCCTACGCAAAATGGAGAAGAATACCAACAATGAAGAAAATCCTTGGTCAAAAGAAAATCCTAAAAGGACTTCTTTCTTTACATCAAATGATGAACCTACTGATGAAGAACTCGGGGATGCTACTCAGGATCCTAAATTCTTTCAAGTTATGGAGAGACTTCTTGGCCTTGATAAAGAGATTTATTTTTTGATGTTAGCTCAACAAGGAGCTAAATTACCAACTGATTTTGATGTATCACATCTTAGAGAACCGTCTAATACCAATAATCAAGAAAATCTTAAGATTTCTCAAGATGCACATTCTCAAGGAGCAAAGGATACCAATCAACAATCTAATGTTTCCCAAAGCAACCAACAAACCAATGTTTCTCATGATTCTCAACAACAAAATGCTTCCCAAAATACTCAAGGGAATGTCAATTCTTTGGATCCAGTCCTAAAACAAATCCAGATGCTTCAACAACAAATTCGTGACATCCAAATTGGATCATCAACTAAGAAATACTCTTTGGATGATATATGCCCTTATCCTTTTGATAATAATTTAGCAATGATTCCATTTCCTCCTCATTTCGAGGTACCAAAATTTGATAAATATAAAGGGAATTCGGATCCACAAGACCATATTCATGAGTTTTGTGTTACTTGTATTGAAGTCTCTCACAATGATACATATCTTATGTGACTATTTCCACATAGTTTAGGAGGACAAGCCATGGAATGGTTCGCCAAACTACCCCCAGACATTAAATCTTTCAATGAACTTCTTGAAAAATTTGTGACTCATTACTCATATAATATCAAACATGAGGTCACTATGCTTGATCTTTGCAATGCACATCAAAAGAATGGAGAACCCTTCCTTACTCTTTTGCAAAGATGGTGTCAACTGTTTGCCAAATATCCATGATCAATTCCTAAACAAGAAAAGATGGATATCTTTGTACATAATCTTACACTAGAAATGACCTATAGGTTGCAATTGCAATGTCCTCCAAATTTTAACAAGCTCGTAGAAAATGGTATCAAAATTGAGGAAGCCATGGTTAGAAAAGGTGAGATCAAACTTTATTCCAAAGATAATGTTGGCTCTTCAAATTTGAATTCCAATAATTACAACAATGACAAGTCCAAATTTTGGAATAAGAACAAAAATGTTGTCAATGATGGGATTGTGGATAATCGTAATGTTAAACCAACACAACCTCTTTTGAATCTCACTAGCAAGGCTAACACTACTCAAGCTACTTATAGAAATCATTCTACCAATCAAAATACCAACAAGAATTCATCAAAACCAAGATTACCTTTCATGTCACCTCGAAGAAACTTTACTCCTTTGGGGGAATCTCTGGAATCTGCATTATGGAAGTTAATTACTAAGAAACTCATTCAGCTTCTTGAAACTAGAGATTTTGAACCTAGGGTGAAACCTTCTTGGTGGAATGATAATGATTATTGTGAATTCCATAGAGGAAAGGGAAACAAAATGAATGATTTTCAACGAGTCAAAAATGTGATTCAGGACCTAATTGACAATGATGAAATCAGTGTAGATGGACATACTTCAAATGAGTCACATACAGCTTTCAAAGATCCACTTCCTGAGCATGAAAGAGGAAGTTCTTCCAATGCTAAAGGCGATAACCAAGCCAATTATACTACTACAACCTATAAATATGTTGGTAATATCTCTGAGTGTCATCCTTCTGAATATTATGCCAATTTGATCACTATAAAAGGCAAATCAGAGAGTCAACCAGTTAATGTTACTACTAGAGCTTAGTCTAAAGTTACTCTCCAAGGTGTCACACCCAAGACAAGCAATTCTCAGAATAAACCTATTTATGTTCCAAAGTCTGTACCTAATGTTTCCAACCAATACAATCTTTTGGAACAATTAAAGAAAACACCAGCCCAGATATCTATCTTAGAGCTTTTACGTCTGTCACCATCCCATATAGAAATCCTAGAGAAAGATCTCTTAGAAACACAGGTTCCAACAACTCTAGATCATGATCAATTCCAAGCTATGGTGGGACACTTAACAACTCCACATTATCTAACTTTCATAGAGCATGATGATTTAGCTATCAACCAACCCCATAATGCACCACTCCACATAGAGGTTCTTGTACAAAGCCATAAAATTAAAAGAGTCTTGATAGATGGAGGGGCTAGCTTGAATATATGTACTTTGAAACTAGTCCTTGCATTGGGATTTTTTGAGAATGTTGCAGATCCAAAGAAGAAAATCACCATTAAAGCTTATGACAAAGAAGAGAGGTCATCTAAGGGATCTGTCATTCTACCTATCAGAGTTGGTCCTGTGATTAAAGATGTGATTTGCCAAGTTCTTGATATGGATCTTGCCTATAATATCCTTTTGGGGAGACCTTGGATTCATTCTATGCAAGCTATACCTTCAACTTATCACCAATGTCTAAAATTCCCTCATGAAGGACAAGAAATAACTATTAAAGGTGATCCTAATCCATTTCAATATTGCAACACTATGAAGACAACTGTTGATTCTTTGGTTCCTCATAACCATATTGGATCTTCTACAACTACATCTAATGATCCCAGTAATATAGCCTCAACTTCTAAGACAGAAGGGATCAAAATAGATATCAAAGAACAAGGCATGGGAGAATATATTATAGGTCAATCTTTTTGTCTCACTGAATTTCCTTTATCTCCTCATTCATATGGGAGATCTTTAATCACTGGACAACAAATGGAACCCCCTCCTACACTTGTTTATGGTAGATTTATAAGTGGGGACACCATATCACAAGAGGCAGCAGAATGAAATGCCAACCATTTGCTCGAGCCACAGAAAATTGAAGCAGATGATAAACATGAGAATATATCTCCTGATGTATATGGAAAAGGGTATGCCTTGTTACAAAAGATGGGATACCGAGGTAGCAGACCTATAGGATTACAAAGAATAGGTGTCATCCAACCAATTCTATAAAATCCCAACTATCAGAGAGACACTACAGGATTAGGCTACAAAAAGGATGAATCAAAAGAATTAAAAGGCAAAGCTAAGCTAACACCTTTCCATGAGATATCAAAGGCTCCTGCATTGCAATTCAAAAAAAATGGTATGAATGTAGATCCTAAAAAACAAAGAATCACAATGGAAATGATAGATCGACTTGGGGATCATGCAGATGATTCTGATTCTAATGACTATGAATGGGATATCTTATTTGATGGAACTATTGATAAAGGAATTGATGTTGTCCAATGTTATAATACTGATTATCATGAGGGGATGAGCTCAATGAATGATATGCTAGGATTAGTTCCATGTAATACTGATATGCTAGGATTAGTTCCATCAATACTCTTTTCTCCTTTGAGCTAGATCCAAATGATCCCATGCCACTTGTACTTCCTGACCTTATTGATTGGGATTCTCTAGATTATCCTAAGCTTGACATTTTCCATAACGATGATGCCATTATTGATTATCTTGGAGTATGGGATCATCTACCACCAGGAGATCACAAGTCAGGATTCCCCATAGAGCTTAATGACATGGCCTATTTTGGTGAGGGTGCCAATCCTTTCAGTCACAAAAATATAAAAATAATAAATAGATCTACTGGTGAAAACCAATCTGTGGCAGTATTAGATCCTAAAAAAGTAAAAAGAAATGACGCATCTGATGGTGAAAACCTCTTTGAGGTGCCTGATGATGGAAGGATTGACACTCTTCCCAATTATCTATATCAAGAGCAATCTTCCATTCTTATTGAACCAACAGTACCTCTTAACATTGGAATAGAGGAGTCTCTGTGCATCCTCAAAGTAGCAGCATCCTTGATAGCAATGGACAAAGAAGCTTTTGCAAAAATTTTCAAAGAGAGACAAGTCAACTTTGCTTGGTCCTATGTTGATATGCCTGGGCTAGACCATAATCTCATTATGCATCATTTATCTATCAGACTAGGTGTAAAATCAGTTAAACAGAAGCTCTGCAAAATGCATCCACACATAGCACTCATGGTTAAAGTAGAATTGAAAAAGCTTTTAGATGTTGGATTCATTCGTGCTATTGATTATGCTGAGTGGATTTCAAATATCGTACCTATCTCAAAACCAGATAAGTCTATCCAGATCTGTATTGATTTTTGAGATCTTAATAAGGCTTGTCCAAAAGATGACTTTCCTTTGCCTAATATTGACATTATTGTTGATCTAACAGCTAGGCATGAAATGTTATCACTAATGGATGGTTTTTTTGGCTATAACCAGATCAAGATTGCACCCAAAGACCAAGAAAAAACTACTTTTACTTATCCATGGGGTACATATTGCTGGAATGTGATGCCATTTGGCCTTAAAAATGTTGGAGCGACTTACCAAAGAGCCATGACAACAATCTTTCATGATATGATGCATACCATTATGGAAGATTATGTTGATGATATATTAGCAAAATCAAAAGATAGAGCTAGTCATCTAAAGGTTTTGAACAGGATCTTTACCAAGATGGAAAAGTATTAGATTTGACTCAATCCAAAGAAATGTGCATTCAGAGTTACATTTGGTAAACTATTGGGTAATATTGTCTCAACTAAAGGAATCGAGGTAGATCCATAAAAAGTCAAAGCAATAATGGAGATGGCTTCCCCCACTAACATCAATCAGTTAAGATCTTTACAGGGATGTCTCTAATCAATTAGAAGATTTGTTTCTCAACTGGCAGATCAAAGTCATCCTTTTCAGCATTTATTGCATAAAAACATCTTATTCAACAGGGATGATAAATGTGAAGAATCTTTCACTAAGATTAAGGAATATCTGTCAAGTCCACCAACTTTGATGTCACCAATTCCAAGCAAGCCACTCTTGCTTTATATTTGAGTGACAGAAGTTTCTCTTGGTGCTCTTCTTGCTCAGTAGGATCATGATGGAAAAGAGAAAGCCATCTATTATATTAGTTGTACCTTGGTGGGGTATGAGCTCAATTATTCTCCTATTGAAAGAGCTTGTCTCATAGTTGTCTTTGCTTCACAAAAGTGGTGACATTACATGTTGTCTCATTCTATCAAGCTGGTTGCAAAGATTGATCCTTTGAAGTATCTTCTAAGTAAGACAACATTAACAGGGAGGCTAGCTAAGTGGGTGCTGTTGCTCAGTGAATTTCACATTGAGTACATAGACAGAAAAGAAATTAAAGGACAAGTCATAGCTGATTAGTTAGCTGATTCACCTTTGAAAGATGATCAACCAATATCTACAGAGTTTCCAGATGCTCATATCCTGACATTGTCTACCCAAACCTGGAAGCTTTATTTTGATGGATATTATACTCAACAGGGTGTTGGTGCTGGGATTTTATTTATTACACCACAAGGTTATACAATTCCAAAATCTTATAAGCTGCTTTTCCCTTGCACTAATAATGTAGCTAAATATGAGGCTTTGTTGATTGGTCTTAAGATGGTGTTGCAATGGAGAGTCAATGAATTGAATGTTTATGGAGATTCTCAGTTAATCATCAATCAAGTTACTAATGAATATCAAACTAAGGATGATAAGCTATTACCATATAAATCTATGGTAGATGATTTTAAGCAATACTTCTCGGTTATCACTTTTGAGTAGATTCCAAGGAATGATAACAAAGTTGCAGATGCCATGGTGACAATTGCTTCTCTATTTGATACAGAAGATACTAAGGCACATTTTGAGTTCTTGGTGGAATCCTTGACTTATCCTGCATATGATGATCCTGACACCAGTATCATATGTCATCTTATTGGAAGTGATTCCCTGATTTATGGCAATATATATTCCTATCTAAAGAATAACATTATCCCACTTGACTTATCCCGTAACCAAAAATGAACCTTCCTTCACCAAAATTCATGTTACCTTTAAATCTCTGAAACCCTATATCGGCGATGTCTTGATGGTACTCTTTTGACGATGTCTAGAACAAGATGAGGCTCAAACTGCCTTGCGAGATGTACATGAGGGTATTTGTGGAACTCATTTGAGTGGTCCATCTTTGGCTAAGAAACTCATGTGTATGGGTTATTATTTGCCTACCATGGAAATAGATTCCTTTCATTTTGCAAGGGCATGCAAGAAATGTTAGATACATGGAAACCTTATTCATGCTCCAGTACAAGAGTTACATCCTTTTACAAAAACTTTTCCATTCAGTCGGTGGGGACTCGACCTCATGGGAACTATCAACCCTCCCTCTTCCAATGGTCACAAATGGATTATCATGACAAAAGATTATTTTACTAAATGGATTGAGGCCGTTCCACTCATTACTGCCACTGGCAAACAAATATCCATGTTTATCCTAAACTAAATTATTTGTAGATATGGTATACCTATGTATCTTATTACTGATCATGGGAAGTAGTTCCAAAATCAGGACATGGATGAACTATGCACAAAATTCCATATCACCCATAACTTCTCCACCATCTGTTATCCTCAAGGTAATGGTCAAGCTGAGGTGTCTAATAAGACCATTGTCAAAATCCTACAAAAGACTATCAATGATGATGGCCGTGACTGGCGTCACCAACTCAACCCAACCTTATGGGCTTACCATACATCCATCCATACCCCAACTAGAGCCACACCATATTCCCTTGTTTATGGCTCTGAAGCTATCCTACCCCTCGAGGTTGAGTTACCATCTCTTTGTGTTTCTCTCAAAGATTTGATTCCAGATGAAGAATACAGAATAGCATGACTAGCTGAACTAGAATTGTTGGATGAGCACCGTCAACGAGCTTATGATCATTTGAAAGTTTATTAGTAGTGCATGTCCCATCAGTACAATAGTAAGGTAAAGCTCAAAGATTTTCAGGTGGGTGACCTTATCCTTAGAGAGAATCCAAAGAATCAACAACATTGGGAAAAGAAAGGCAAGTTCAAACTCAACTGGTTAGGTCCATTTGTAGTTACAATAGTATATGGTTCTGGGGCTTATCAATTATCTACACCTGAGGGTGATCCCTTGGATGAACCTCTTAATAGCATTCATCTTAAGAAGTTAGATGCTTAAGATCCCAATGCAAGGGGCATGTATATAGTGTATATCAGGGGAAAAAAAAAGTGCAATAAAAGCATGCGGTGAAAACCTGGTAAGTAGGCACCATGTGTATCATGTTAGCCTCTCTATCTATTAGGATTCTTCTAGTGTGTTTGTTCATTGTATATATCTGCAATAAAGTGACTTGTTCATTACTATCTTTGCTTTGTACATATCATAATAAAATGGCCAGTTCATAACACCATTCACTATATATGTCCATAATAAAATCCCATCATAGCTTGGTCATATATCTTGGTCTTCACCTAAGTCTTGTCATGTCCTTCTTCATTCATAATAATTCATTCCATCACCTAGCTGGGGGCATGTCCTTGACCTAGTTTGGGAAGTGGATCTATGATAGTCATGACTCTTAAAGGACAAAAATGGAGTATTTTCACTAGACATGCAAATGCAATCAAATGTTCTCACATGATGCTATCCCTATAATCAATCATAATATATGACCTATCTTTCACAACATGGCTTCTTATTTGTACATCATCAATTGACCTGATCAACAAATCCTAAATCTATCTTTTGGAAAAAAGAAATGTATATTCATGGCAGGCATGTTAGATTGGTTTGTTGTAAATTATGCATTCATATTTGGATTTTATTGTTATTATGTTTCCTATGCTATTCTGGGATATCTTTGACATGAGTTTCAAAACTCCCATATGTCATTGATTAGAATAGCTGGGATGGGGCATGATATTTTTCTTTGATTTCTATTTGGGGGATATCTTTCCAATGAAATCGAAGGAACAAGTAATTGGGGTGTCTATGCATCAGTGCCTTCATCAATCTAATAGTCTTGACAACATACAAATCATGTTGTTTATCAAATGCTATTGATGGTGATATGCCAGGACATACCTCGACTCCAAATATTTGTTCCCCAATGGAGGGTGGGAAAGTATTCCTTGTCTGTTATAAAAACAAAACTCAGGTCATCTCGGTTCAATTATACCTAGATGCTTGTCAAGTTTGCTATATTAAACTCCATGCAAGAAGTGCTTAGGTCATCCTAGTTTAATTAGACCTTGATGCTTGCATTTCCTTGCAACATAACGAGCTCAATGATGAAAATCAAATTCTAGTAATTGTGAAGTTTCAAGATGTTACCTAAAGTTGTGGAGATAATCATTTCATACTTCATTTTGCATTGCATTTAAATCACTCATAACTCATATATCAATGTTCCTTTTATAGAATTTTTTGTAGGTTATCTTTTCTCCTAGTACATTCTTCTTGTGTCAAGTACATTTTTGTTTAACATTGAGGATATTTAGACAGCAAAAACATTAAATATTTAATCTTGCATCTTAAAATCATTTTATATGGCTCATTTAGATTCTTTGGTTATCATTTTTAGTTATCATTTTGTCTCATTATCTTTTAGGTACATTTTAGTTCATTAACATACATTATCATTTGTAATATATCTTTCCTTCATCTATCCATTATTTCCATCATTGCATTAGTAATCACATAGCATTGCATTAGAAATCATTTAAGATATACATTCATATGATAAGTATATTAATCATCATACATAGAAGTAAATTATTTGCATTATATAGTATAAACACTATGCATATCAGAGTAAAATCATCACATCCTGCATATGTTAGTATGCACATGTATACATATAAGGAAAGAAAATCATGATAGAACTACATCATCATATAGAATCACTCATATAAATAGTTCATAAAACAAGTAAAATGTCCAATATCCAATGATACAAAATATATAACCATGTATCCCAATTTCATGTCTATCAAGTCAATAACATAATGAAGCACTATAAATACAAGAATATGTGTACAAGGGGCATCTATGACCCACTGCCTCCAAACTCTGTATATCTCTATCTACATGATGCAATCAAACCACCAAAACCTGGAGCCGATGGACCTACCTGATCTCTAGATCCTATAGGTGCTCTAGGAGGCCGTGATGATATACCTCCGCTAGCCCTAGAAGCATGTCTCTGTAGTTCATCTATCCCAATTGTAAATGAGCTCTCTTTGTAGCTCCCAATCCACTGATCACATGGCACTACCTATCTATAAGCCTCTCACGAGTAGGATATCTCCTTCCCAGCACATACCATGGCTCTGAGACTATCTCCATGAGGATCCAACTCCTCTGTCCACTATAGCTCATCCAATAACATCTCTAACTCTCCAAGTCTCTCTATGGCTGCATCTCACTCAGCTCTCAAAACTACCATTTAACTCTCTAGTCTCTCTATCCATCACTCTAGACCAGGAACACGGTCTGCCTGCACCTGTGTCATTGCTAGTCGGACTAGCAATGAGTCAATATTAGGATCCTCCTCTGTAGCATCTCTCTATAAATAGGGATCCTATCCCCCGATGTCCATCCTTGCTAGCTCATCCTATGCTTGTACATCTGGCATCTGTATATCCTGATCATCCTGTATATCATCATGGATTTGTCCACCCTGTACCACTCTAACCTGAGATAAAACAACATATACCTCATCCTATCCTTGTGCTACCTACATCGGCACCTATACCTATATAGTTGGTCCCTGTACTTGGGTAGCTATTATCTGTACCTATGCTACTGGTACCTATAGTGGAGCACCTACTACTAGCTGTGTCGGAGGTTATCTCCATCCCTGTCTAGCCAGGGGTGGCATCAATCCCCTCTGCCTCACACTGCCTCCTCTCATTCATGGGCCAGCCCTATCCCCTCTCCCTCCATCTCCACCATCTCCTCCATAATCTCCTCCACCATCACTGCCACCTCCTCTCCCTCATCCTCGCCTGTCTCTCCCTCAAAGTCTACCCTAGCATCTATCTATAGGATCCCTCTTTGGTGGCCTCGCTGCTGGATCCATCAAGCATGGGACTGGAAAATCTTTGAGAAACTACTCTAAATCTACTGTCATCCCTGGGTCTATTACCCCCTGTCTCATAGTCCATGCCTGGAATGGCATGTCCAAAAAATCCTACCTCGCTACATTGAAAGAAACCATAGGCCCCTAGTCCCACCTCTCCTGATGCATCCTCATAAACTTAGTAACTCCCTGAGGCATGCCCTGGATCCTACCAAACTGGCACAGGACCTAACTAACCAGTTGTCACTGTATAATGAAGGGCATCCACCCTATAAGCCATCGTGACTCAAAAAAAAATCCCAGCTATCTCTCATCATCCCATGGCTCACACCCTAGGTATGGTCTCCATGTCACTATATCTAGCATGTCAAAAGTATACTGCCAGAACTCTAAATGTCCCAGTTTTACCTGAGATAAAATTAAGGAGTATAAATGTATGTAAGGCTGACCTACACCCCAAAATCTGATCGCTACTAGTTGAGTAACTGAAATATGCTCCCATGCCCATACATGGAGCAATGTCACACCTGATGATAAAGATGCACCCCTATCTTACACCACCTGATGTAAATCATGATATAGATGTACTAATAAACACACACCCCAAAAAAATTGGGTCCCATCCATCATCTGCTATAATGTGTGGCCCCATCCCACTACAAATCTGTGTGACCTATGATCAGGGCATACAAATCCCCCAATCACACCTGCTAGAACTACTGGTAGAGGCTCATATAAATCCACCATGTCCTCCCAGCTAATCTCTCCCTCATCAATATCATCATCCCCAAATATAGCTCTACACTCTGTGACTCTATCGTGCCGATCATAATGTACTAACTCCCCTATGATAGGAAGCCAGAGGATGCAGTATACATCCTCTAGTGTCATTTTCATCTCCCCTATCGGAAGATGGAAGGTACTCATCTCCGAGTGCCATCTCTCTGCTAAGGTAGTCATCATACTAAGATTCACCTGAATCTCAGGCATGTAGATCACAAGGTACAGCCTAGATGCTTTGATCAACAATCTGTTAGTCTCTAACAGTGTTGGTCTCAGGTTCTGTGTGACGGGATATCTCTCCCATGACATCAGAATATTGGTGTTATCCTCCTATCCAAGTCAACAAAAATCAAGCTATCAGATTTCGATAAACTGATCAATCAATCTATCTATCATATCATATCATATCAATTTCAAACATGTTTTATCATGTGTTTTAACAGATGATTCTATCAATTATCTACATTCAAGACTGGTTAACTAGCGACCATGCTATGATGTTGCCTATCTTGATCAAATCGATCAAAATCAACCACCGACAAATCAAATCAGCTTATCGACATCAAGTTTAACCTACTTGACTATCTACTTTGACCAAATTCAAACATCTAAAACACATGCACAACATTGAAACATGCATGTACAGCATCCTTTAACATTTGCGTAGGTTTTTACATTTGCGTAGTTTTACTACATATTTGTGCAACAATTCTACACAAATACGTAGAAAGAACCAATGCGCACTTTTAATTCATACTTGCGTAGTAAATAATTTCCTCTAATATATATGCGTAGCTACCCTAAATGAATGCACAGAAGTTTAAATTTTCTACACAAACATTGCTAGTTGTTGTGCATTCATGTGCCATAACTACGCATTCATTTCCGGGCCAAGAACAAATTTTTTCTAAAATTCTAACCTACGATTCTACCTACTATAACATGCTAAATCCTATTCTAACATGCATCAAATCATGAAATCACAACAAGGATCGAATAATGCCGGCTCTCCTAAATCAGGTGACCTGTTGAAGCGTCTGACCCTCTCAAGTCAGTGATCTAACAGCGGGAATGACATCTTCTCAGATCTGCTCTGCTCTCTCCACTAGCTCCAATCTCCAAATGACAAGTGTGCACAATGACTCTATTGTGGAGCCCTTTTCCCTATTTATAGCCTGTGGACCCAATATACTTGGTGTGTGTAGACCCTATCTCCTGTTTCCCTTTTGTTTCACTCCATTTTTATGCATCTTTTCTACCGTACTTTCGTGAGATTGATTCTCCAACTAGACCAATAAAAATTAAATTAAATTAAATCAAATGAAAATTCAAAATAATCTTTTTTGTCAATCAATCTCTCGAGGGGGCATGCATAGGTCGTCTGAGACATTGTCTGGGGCAGGGGCAAAAATGCTTGATTTTTCTTCGAAACAATGTGACCAGCACATTCTTTCAAAGAGGGGCAAAATGTATACACTTAAAAATGGCTTCATTAATTAATTAAATATTCATTATTTAATTGATATTGACTTGATAAATTAATTAAATATTTATTATTTAATTAATAATATTTATTCCTCTATTTATTAAATAAATTATTCAATTTATTTAGTAAATTCACTATAGTTTATCTTCTATCCTAAGTCTTCTAATTAGTCTTATTAAAGTGATTTAATTAAATAAACAATCAACTAAATATGACTAAGTCCCCTAGTCCACCTCATCTACCTAGTCACTTGACACATCATCTTGGCTAAAATAAATTATTATTATTAATTATTTATTCATAATTATCCTCAACCACACATGTCCTATTCTTAAGGGCTATGTGGCCTCATAGGACTTAGTCTCATGACCACATGTCCTCTCAACAATCAAGTCAAGAGACATTCCCTATTCCTAAGGGGCTTCTCAAGCCACCTCTAAGGGTCAAAGGTGACTCATGGGACACTTGTACAAAGAGTCCTCATAAGGTAAAGGTCTCTCCCTCTTTCTCTCTTTGGTCTTTGTGAGACACTTGACATGTGTCTTCCCCTTCCACCTTCTCCTCCTCCATGTCAATGTGAGAGGAACATCTTCCCTATTCTTCCTCTCACATTCCAACTACATCCCGCTTTCTCTCAACTCCTTCAACAAAGTCAATCATAGCCCTAGGATCTTCCACCTTTCATTCTCCACCATAGGATTGTGCCACTTAGGCCTAGGTCTTCCAAAAATCTATAAAAGGAGCCTCATTTCCCCTTTGTGATCTAATAAGCATTTTGGTGAACAAGCATTCAAGCATTCAAGCAATCAAGCATTCAAGCATTCAAGCAACCATACAATCTTCATTTCATTTGCATTCCATCCACTTGTTGCATAAGCTATTAAGCACTCATTTCATTCAAATCTCCACACTTTGGTGACATCTTGGACAAGGAGCTTCAAATTGGAAATTTGAGAGCTCAACATATCCAAGAAATCAAGGCTAGGAGGAAAATGGAGACAAGCTACATTGGTAGGTAAAGGTAATTTAATTAGTTTCATCATTTTATTGTTACTTTGCATTCTTCATTGTGTTGCATTAGATTGATTTATTGGCTTTCAATAGTTAATTTATCATCTCTAGTAAGTAGACATCTAATTTGCATATAGTACCTTAAGGTAGTTATAATACTACACTATATGCTTGTGTGAGGTTACATGGTCGTATATATTTGTATCTCTAATTGAATTATACATTAATAGAAATTCTTACAAGTTTGAATTAGAAATTGTATATTTTTCATTCCTTCTCATAGATGCCTATGGTTATGGTTGTGCACTTGTAGACATGTCCTTGGTTCTCGTATTCATTCTAAGTCTAATTGTGGACAACTTTTTATTTATTTGATTTCATTTCATCATAACTAGGTCGATCATTAGGAATAGAGGAGGTATTAGGCTTATGTCATGTTTTCATGTGATTGTACACACACTTAGGGATTGTGATGTTTATAATGATTATCCTAATTTAATGATGTTAATTATGATGATGATTTTAATGTACCAAATTATGATTATCCTAAGATTTGGTTGTATTTCATTCCTATGTTTGGTTGGAAGGCACTTTAGTAAATACTATAATTAGGCACGTTTCATGAATACTATATTAGTGTGAGTTAAACTCTATTTTTGAGTTATGGAATTAGTTATCAATTTTAAGTATAGGACTTTGTCCCTCTTCCACCTAAGTGCGTGGCAACCAAAGGGAAAACTATCTGGGGAACAAGACCCTAGAAAGGGTTGCATACCCGCTTTCTTGATTTTATAAATAGATAGTCTAGAATGGGGAGAGTCAAACTACAAAGTCTCTGAGCATGAACATAGGCAAGGCCATCAATGATGAGCCCCCAAGGCTTAGGTCCAGTCCCTTAGGGTTTTTCTTTAAGTTTATAATGTAATGATTTCACTTCTTCTTAATAATGATTCTCATAGCTAAGCTATTAATAAAGCATTTATTTATGATAGAATATATCTAATGTTTACATCTAGTTGTTTAGACATGTGTGTAGTTACAGGTGTTGGACATGGTGGTCATCATGTAAAAGAAAGTTAGAAATATTTAGGTATGCAAGAATAATAATTTGTTAATTGAGAAAGACAAGTAGTATAATCTCTTTATTCTCTTGACTTTTAGTAACATTAACTAAATCAAATTAGATTATGTTCTACTACTTTATTTTTATTTTTTAAAATATTGTGTATGACTTAAAGAGTATAATGTCCTTGAGCCAAGGGTTCCTTGGCGGGGCATTACAATTAGTGACCAATAGACAAGGGATGGACCCCTAGTCTACTTTTCAAGTACTCAAATGTGTCCTTAGATCAGGTTTTAGTAAACATATTTGCAAGTTTCTCTTGTGATTTCACATACTCCAGTCTTACTTTCTTTTATTATACTTGTTCCCTCAAGTACTGATACTTTATAGATATATACTTTTTTTTTGCATGCATCACCATATTCTTAGATATGTTTATTGCACTAGTATTATCACAATATATTATCACTGGGTCAGTGATCCCTTCATTCATATCTTCCAAAAGTTGTTTTATCCATGCAATATTTGAAGAATTAGCAACAGAGGCATCATATTCTACTTTTGTAGTGGACTAATAAATGAATCCTTGTTTCTTACTTATCCAAGTAACTAATCTTTCTCCCAAAATGAATTCTCCGCTAGTAGTCTTCTTTCTATCAGCAATGTTTCCATCCCAATCCGCATTTGTGTAAACTTTCAATTCAAAATTGACTTCTTTCTTGTATCAAAAACCATAGTTTTCAGTGTTCTCCAAGTATCTCAAAATTATTTTTACAATAGTCATATGTGATTATTTAGGATTAGTAGAGAATCTTGCTATAATTCCAACTACATGGGAAATATCTGGTCTAATATGTGTGTGTGTGAAAATTGTACCTGATCTGTAGACACAACACTTCAGTAAAACATTAGAGGTTAGCAAAAATCATGCAAAATTGAAATCTAATCTAACCAAGTGATTTACTACCTTCTAATAGGTGCGAGATCGATGTTCTCAGATTGCTATCAAGATCAGTGACCTAGACGACACCTAAATGAAGGATTTGAATGTAATTGATCTAGATATGAAATATGAATGCAAGGTAATCTATTTTTTTGGTATTTTCTATGCAATGATATGATGAAAACTTCATGTGAATCTATGCTAATATGGAAATTGATATGCTAAAATGATCTAACAATAATATGAAAACTAATATAATATGAATGCAAATGAAATTGATCTCACAATAGCCTTGAGTCACAATAAGCTTTTGATTCTTCGTCCTTCAATTCGACAGCGCGAGGATGCAAAATTATGAGATGCTTTGAGATGAGCTAAAGCCTTAATTTATAGAAATCCAAGGCTTTGGAGGTGCATGAAAGAAAGCCATAAATCACTCAGATTAACTCAGCTTGATTTTTGAGTTATCTGAAAATAAAGATAATTTAATTCACAAAAACATGCAAATCATGCAAAAATAGCTTTTTAACTCAAATTAGAAGTTTAGATCAACTTTAAAACTCAAAAATGATGTTGAGTTCCAAAAAGTCAATAACTTGCATTGATTTTCTGATTTGGAGTTTAACTGCTCTTTGATTGTGCACATGGATAATTATGAATTAATAAATAAATAAAGTGATTTATTCTCAACTTAACTAATTTTTTAAAATAAAACAATTGATTTATGGGTTAATCAATCATTTAATCAAATTTTTATTCAAAAATAATATCATCAAATATGACAACTTGCTTTAATTAATTAAATAAGAATTTAATCAATTAATGATAGGATTTTGGATTTATTGTCAAAATTAAATAATAATACTTAGGAATAAATACAATTAAATTCAATTAAATAATTAAGTGGCCAAATTAAATCTAATTAATTAAATATTGAGAATATTCAATTAATCAAACTTTAGGATAAATATGATTTATCGCCAAATGATTATAAAATTAAAGATAATTAAGATAAATAGGAATATTATTAGGAATATTCCTCGATGCAGAATTTAAGATAATCAATTAGGATTCGATGATGTGCAGATGTGCCTTAGGTTAGGACTTTGATGTTGATTTCATTTGATGTGTCGATATAGGAGATTAATGAACTTATAGCCCATTTTTGGGGTATTACATTTTGCCCCTCTTTGAATTACTGTGTGAAGCGCAGTGGTTCAAAGATAGTCTGTGTTTGATAAAGATATGAAACTGATTCAAAATTGATAATTGATATGAGACAAAAGCTGATTGATATTGATTTGATATGAAGATAATAGGTCCTGAATGACCAAAGATAATGTTCACTATAGCAGCGATGAACCGAGGATTGCGAAAAAAAAATGTCAAAACACCTGATTCTGAACCTTATGATTGCGAAGAAGTGAGTGACTGGTTCTAGACTCGATTGTCTTACCAGAACTAGCAGGTATCACATCCAAACCCTTCAGTTGCCGAAGAACCAAGGAAAGAACACTATGATCCGATGGTTGCAAAAAATGATATAGTTTACAAGATTAGGGGAATACTAGATTGATATGGATCTTGATGAATCTGATATGCCCCAAGTGATGATAGATTTTCCCCGAGTGATGAGGAATTTTTTGATGAATCAGTAACTAGACATGGTTGTTGTCTTGATTACTGAGGAAGATATGATTTCCATAAAGATATGATTTCAAATTTGATTACATACTTTGAATGATGTGCAATACCATGCCCCCTTCGGGATTAAAATTGAAATCTGACAAGAAAAGTCAGCGTTGATAGTTCAGAAGCATGCTAATTGATTTGAGAAGTGGTTAAACACGTTCAGGAATGCATTCTACATCATTTGGAGGTCCTGGAGACCAAGTTTGACTAGGTTAAACCATGAGTTGACCATAGTTGACCAAGTTGAAATTTCAATAGTTTGATGTAAGATAATCAGTTAAGTTGAATACTGGATTTCTGTGATGATTGAAGGTCGAATATGCAAGTAGTTAATAATATGAATGATCTCAGATTTTGATTTTGATCCTGAAAAAGGATTCTATGTGATGTTTCATTGGAGGAACCTTCATGTGAGATTCAACTCTTGTTAGATTTGAAGATGCGAGTGGAGAATTGTTTAAGCATTGAAGTTCGTTTAGCCATTGTGAGATCATGCAACATGCAAAATGAAAAGAGACATGCAAAATGAAATGCAACCTAAGACCTAGGACCTAGTCACTGATCATGTGTTGATTTGTTATCATCATTGAACTCTTAGGTAACCAGATAAATCAATACAATGCCCACTAGCTATGAAACCATAGACATATGAATATCAATTTGTATGCGCAAGAATCAATACAACACCCGCTGGTCAACAACCATGGATATATGAATATTGATTTTGTTTTTCAGAATGTTGGAATAGATAGAAGCACCAAGGCACAAGCACCAGGATGACCTGAATATCATGTCCATTTTGATATAGCAATTTGTATAAGCATCAAAACATCAAACAGTCAAGAGATCATTCTAAATCCATTGTGAATTACCCATAGTGACCCTTTATCGTTCACATCCTTAGGTAAGATCGTGTTTCACAGGAGGAGAAAGAACTCACTCAAAAAGACCATAGTTAGATCAAAACTTCCTTCATTCTTCTGGGTATCAATGGTTGAGGTACGCATGGCCATCCAATTCGAGATAGAGGCTCTTACAGTCGGACACCATTTCAATCTAGAATTTCCAAAGTTGTTAGATTTTCACATACAAGCAGAAGACAAAGAAAAGATTATGCCCCTAGTCATCACTCTCTAAATCCTGTAAAGGACATCATCGAAGAGCTCGAAGGGACACAATATGCAAAAATCTCAATGTGAATCAATAAGCATACAAGGAGATAAAAGCATGTAAAAAGCATAGATTGTTTTCAGTTTGAGTTTGATGTTTGATGTTGTAGATGCAAAAACCTTTCTAGAGACGAGACTGATTGACTGACTCACATGAAGCTTCAAAGGACTCTGACTGGATATGATACATCTAGGATACATTGGAGGCCATAGGATATGACATTGATTGCCCCCAAGTTTGAACATTGATAGGATACAGACACTTGAGCTGATTGGTGTACAAACTGACTTATTGAAAAATTGGAAATGCAGAAACAAACCGGGAGATATATACAAACTAAAGCAAGACTGAAAGTTGGGAAAGACCAAGATCATGCTGATAGATGGAGCATTTTGAAACAAGTGGCACCTGTTTGCTGGGTTTTCACTATCTTGGCAGAGATTCTTTTTTTGCTACCAAGGCGCCTGTTTCCAGGTTTTAACCAAGGCACTTTTTCTTCTTTTTTTTTTTCATTTTTTTGTATTCTTCATTTTTTAATTTTTTTTTTGTACTTTTGATATTTTTCACTTTTTTTGTGAATCATCAAGGTGCCTATTGCTAGGTTTTCACCAAGATGTTCATTTTTTCAAGACTTTTTCCAATTTTTAAGATTTTTTCAGGACATTTTAGCATAGACGGAATGCCTTAGGCATAGAATTTCTTCAGATGGAGAATGTTGATTGGTTCTCGAAGCTGTTCTCCTTCAGTCATTGAGATTTGATAGGCACCAGAGCCAAAAGTAGCAGTGATTACAAAGGGACCCAGCCAGTTGGTTTCAAACTTCCCCTTGCATTCTCAATGTGATTGATTTTTAAGATTTTCTCTCAAGACTAGATCACCAACCTAAAATTCTCTATGTCTGACTTTCTTGTTGTAGCCTCTAGACATTCTCTTCTGATATACTCTGAGATGATCATATGCTACTTGTCTACGCTCATCTAGTAGTTCAAGTCCTTGCAACCTAGACACTCTGTAGTCATCATCAGTTACTAGACCATGCATTCTGATTCTTAGTGATGGGATTTCAACCTTAATAGGCAATACCACTTCAGACCCATAAAATAAATAAAAAGGTGTAGCCCTAGTAGGTGTTCTGATACTTGTTCTAACACTGGTTCTGATACTGGTTCTGATACTGGTTCTGATACTAGCTCTGATACTGGTTCTGATACTTGTTCTGATACTTGGTATACTTGATAGCATCTTTTTCCATTGTAAACTCCCAAGCAAGATCATATCGTGCAGTCCCGATGTTTAGCAAGGTGGAGAAAAAGAGGGATTAGCAAGCTAGTGGATGAGATGGAAGATGAGAGAATGAAGGAGAATGAAGGGAAGAAATCCTCAAAGGTCAAACTCCTCAAGAATACCCAAGCTAGGGAAAAATTGTCATGTAAAGCACATTTGGACAAGCAATGAAAGGTCAGCATAGGATAAGTCACAAAAGCGTAATGCCAAATAAGGAAAGGATGTAGTCCAAAAGAGTAGACATGTTAAGAGGCTTCATAGCACTGTGTTTTACTCTTCTTCTTTTTTTCTAGATCAAGACCAAAGGTAAAAAGGATAGCGATAGATATGAAGGCTAAACATGAAAGGAATGAAAGCAAGATCATCATAAGATAGCTCAAAAGATAGCCAAATGTTCATGTATAGATCAACATTGTCAAGATCAAAGAGAGAAGATGGAATGGATGAAATATGTAGAAGAACTACGCATGATGCCTGATTGTCAGGTTTTCATCATGGTACTTATCCAAGGTGCCACAAGGGAGTGGTTTTCACCTTTGGATACATCTTTTATTTTTACTTTTGTAGGTTCTGAGACTGCCACAAAGTGGTTTTCACCCTCAAAACTCTTTTTCTTTTTCTTTTTATTCTTGTTTTTCTAAATAAGATATTTGATGTCTGACTCGGTCATGCTGACACGCGGTTCACTGATGGAAGTACTCATAGGCTCAACTGCATTGAGGTAGCAAGCAAGGGCATAGTCATTCAGGAAGGTATAAATACCATGGCTTGGATTTGTGGAGGTTTGATCAATAAGTTCTGGATATTGGATAGTCAAAGTAGGGAAAGATTGGGAGATAGTGTTTACAGATATGGATCTGTCATCATTGGTCCTAACCCGACACTCGAGTTCAAAGGTGATATTACAACTTAAGACATTCAATTCATGAATAGGTTCAATGTCATCGTGGGAGTTCAATTCAGCCATAGGTGGATCAGACTCGATAGGTTCATAATTTCGCTCTAGACTCACATTGGGATTAGGTACATATTGGTGAACAATATCAACATGTTTCTCTATAATAAGCTCATCTTCATCTGGTTCTGGAATGGCTCCCCATTCATAGTCATTTGATTCAGCTTCTGATTCAAGATCTCTAGGAAATCTTAGAACATGAGTAAAGTCAAGGTGAATACCCCAAGAAGGGTTACCCTCAGATTCTGGTTTGAATTCATACTCATGCGAATCTATCTCAGAATCGCTACCACTTCCGTCTTCTTGATTGTTTTCAAGATTAGCTAGTTCTTGTGTTGCAACTATCTCTTGATTTATAGTAGGTTCTTGTGTTTCTACTACATTAATTCTTTTGATTAGATCATCTTTATCATCAAGAAGGTCTTTGATTTCCTTAGGAAATTTTTCATAGGAGATGAGTTCTGAGCTATCTGAATCACTATCTGATGGTTCTGTTTCTTCTTTCTTAAGAAGAGATTCTCTTGGTGCGATCTACTCTATGACATGGGAACAATTACCTTTGAGGTGATATGGTTTCTTCTTAAATCCTAAGCCAACTTTGTTTTTATTTTCTCTACCAGTATGTGGGAGAGGTGCCTCAAGACCTTTTCCTCTGATTCCTAGAGGTCCTTTACCTGAATATCCCATCTTAGCTATTAATTTATCTCCTGGACCATACAACTTAGAAGGGAGTTTGGATACTGTAGAGTCACTAGTTTGAACAACTTGAGATTCAGGTTCATCTTTGTATAGCCATGATAGCACAGCTTCATCCTCTTCAAATTCTTGCTTGGATACTTGTTCTGCTACAAAATTCTTTTTATATGCTTCAGGAGGTTCTTTAGAGTCTGGTTTGGATTGTTTCAAAGATTGCCCATAAGACTTAGGCGAGATAGGGAGAGATGTCAAAGATAAGACTAGCTCGATAGTATATTCTCCCATACTATTTTCTTTGATATTAACCTCTTTTGCAAGATCTTCCATTTTAGATGTGGATGTTTCTTTAGTTGGTTCAATGGAAGATTCTCTGTTATTAGGTACAAGCTTATCTGCACTTTCCTTCAAGGTGTTGCAAGTTTTATTTAGATCTGCGGGGATAGTAACCTCTACTCCTTCATAAGGAAACTTCAAACATTGATGGTATGTAGAAGGAATAGCTTGCATTTCATGTATCCATGGTCTCCCTAGAAGGATGTTGTAGGCCAAAGGTAGATCAAGCACTTGACAGATGGTATCTTTGATAACTGGACCCACTCTGATAGGTAAGATAATGGTGCCTTTAGAAGATCTTTCTTATTCATCATAGGCCTTGATAGTTATTTTCTTTCTAGGATCAATAGCCAATTCTGAAAATCCCAATTGTGTGATCAAGCTGTAAGAACAAATGTTTAGGCCAGTGCCCCCATCTATCAACACACGTTTGACTCTACGGTTTTGGATCAAAACTTCTATATGCAAAGGCTGATTATGTGGGTGACTCAAGGAGTTGTCATCTTCCTCTAAAAAATAGATATATTGCAGAGATGTAAGATGTCCAACCATAGTCTGGAACCTATCTAAATCAAGGTCATCAGGAACATTGGAACCGAGCAAAGCTTTATCGAGAATGGATCTATGAGCTAGAGATATTCGAAGCAACTCAAACATGGAGATTTTTGCATTAGTGTGTTGGAGTTGTTGAACAATGCTATAAGATGTAGGCCTTGTATCCTTTTGATTGGAAGATTTGGAAGCAGCCTTCTATTTAGAAGTAGATGAAAGATTGAAGGGCACCTTAGGGACATTCGATTAATCTGGGATTTGTCCTTTCAAATGTGTTGGATCTTGTGATCAAGTAACTGCATTAGCTGAGGAATGATCTCTATCTCTTTGTATAATTATGATGACATTGCAACTTTTAGAGAGACATGGTTCAACCATATTGATGACAACATTATTTTCAGGGTAGGCATAGTTGACTTTTGCCCCCATATTAGGCTGAGAAGTTGAAACTTCTTGACCATGTTTTGGAAATGGTTCTGTGAATGATGTATGATCATTATTGCTCTGGGGATTGTCAATTATGATGTCTCCACTATCGATCAGATCTTGAATGGTATGCTTCAAGTGGTAGCAATTATTAGTTTTGTGACCTTTACTTTGATGGAAATCACAGAATTCATTTCCTCTCCACCATTTCAGTTTGGGGTCCTAATAATTTGGTTGGATTGGTGGTAAAGAGATGATCTTATTAGCTAGTAGAGTTTTCATAGCTGATTCTAAAGACTCTCCCAGAGGAGTAAACTTTCGATGTTTATCCCATCTTTTGTGTTCTGGCTTCTTTTGAGATGGTTCAAAAGACTTTCACTCTGAAGCTTTAATGGCTTGAGTGCCAAGAGTGAGATTGTAGGCACAACACTTCAGTAAAACATTAGAGGTTAGCAAAAATCATGCAAAATTGAAATCTAATCTAACCAAGTGATTTATTGCCTTCTAATAGGTGCGAGATCGATGTTCTCAGATTGCTATCGAGATCAGTGACCTAGACAACACCTAAATGAAGGATTTGAATGTAATTGATCTGGATATGAAATATGAATGCAAGGTAATCTATTTTTTTGGTATTTTCTATGCAATGATATGATGAAAACTTCATGTGAATCTATGCTAATATGGAAATTGATATGCTAAAATGATCTAACAATAATATGAAAACTAATATGATATGAATGCAAATGAAATTGATCTCATAATAGCCTTGATTCGCAATAAGCTTTTGATTCTTTGTCCTTCAATTCGATAGCGCGAGGATGCAAAATTATGAGATGCTTTGAGATGAGCTAAAGCCTTAATTTATAGAAATCCAAGGCTTTGGAGGTGCATGAAAGAAAGCCATAAATCACTTAGATTAACTCAGCTTGATTTTTGAGTTATCTGAAAATAAAGATAATTTAATTCACAAAAACATGCAAATCATGCAAAAATAGCTTTTTAACTCAAATTAGAAGTTTAGATCAACTTTAAAACTCAAAAATGATGTTGAGTTCCAAAAAGTCAATGACTTGCATTGATTTTTTGATTTGGAGTTTAACTACTCTTTGATTGTGCACATGGATAATTATGAATTAATAAATAAATAAAGTGATTTATTCTCAACTTAACTAATTTTTGAAAATAAAACAATTGATTTATGGGTTAATCAATCATTTAATCAAATTTTTATTCAAAAATAATATCATTAAATATGACAACTTTCTTTAATTAATTAAATAAGAATTTAATCAATTAATGATAGGATTTTGGATTTATTGTCAAAATTAAATAATAATACTTAGGAATAAATACAATTAAATTCAATTAAATAATTAAGTGGTAGAATTAAATCTAATTAATTAAATATTGAGAATATTCAATTAATCAAACTTTAGGATAAATATGATTTATCGCCAAATGATTATAAAATTAAAGATAATTAAGATAAATAGGAATATTGCTAGGAATATTCCCCGATGCAGAATTTAAGATAATCAATTAGGATTCAATGATGTGCAGATGTGCCTTAGGTTAGGACTTTGATGTCGATTTCATTCGATGTGTCGATATAGGAGATTAATGAACTTATAGCCCATTTTTGAGGTATTACACTATGCACAACATACATCAATTTACATATCATTGGTCTATACAAAGTCTAATTTGCCTTGGTTGACTTGCCATCCTTTGTCAATTTTCATCCAGTGACCATTGGTGTGCCGACTAGTTTTGAATCCTCCATACCAGATGTCTTCAATACTTCTTTTATGTACTTTGATTTAGTAATGTATATGTCTTCATTCAGCTGTAACATTTACAAGCAAAGAAAAAATTTAATCTCTCCAAACATTGACAGTTTAAATTATTTTCTCATTTCATTAGCAAATGATTTGCATAGGTTATCACGTCCTCCAAATATGATATCATCAACAAAAATTTTAACAATAAGAATCTTGTCATCAATTTCACCTTTCAAATACAAATTATTGTTGTCACTTGTTCTAACAAATCCAATACTGATAAGATAGGAATGTATTATTTCATACCATGCTCTCAGTGTTTGTTTCAGTCCATATAGTGCTTTGTGCAACTTACATACCATATTCCTCTTATAAGGATCAACAAAACCTTTAGGTTGTTCAATGTATACCTCTTCTTCAAGTATTCCATTCATAAATGCAGATTTAACATCCATCTGATAAAATTTAAATCCTTTGTAAGAAGCCTATGCAAGAAATATTCTAACTCCTTCAAGTCTAGCAATGGGTGAAAAAGTCTCACCATAGTCGATACCTTCTTCTTGTGCATACCCTTTGCATACTAGTCTTGCCTTATTCCTAGTGACATCTCCATTTTCATTCAATTTGTTTCTGAATATCCATTTAGTTCCAATCACATTCTTGTCTTTTGGTCTCCGTACCAATGTCCATATTTTCTTTTTCTATATCTTCTTAATTTCTTCATTCATGGCCTTATTCCATCCATCATTTTCAAGTGCATCTCTAACAGTTTTAGATTCAAATTCACAAACTAAGCATGTGTTGTTTCTCAACGTAGTGTCATCAAGCCAACTTTCTTATCTCCAATAATCTAATTTTGTGGATGATGTCTTCTTACATATCTTGAAAGTATAGGTTTAGTTTTTTGTTCTTCATTGTGTTCTCCACTTGGTGAGTGATCACAATCTTCATCGGTAATAGTTTGTTGATTCTTGGTCTGTATAGACTGATGCTCGATAGCATTACCATGTTGCTCGGTAACTCTAGGTTGTTGCTCGGGTAGAGTGTTAGGTTTCTCAATGTAAACAAATCTACCATAGTCTTCTGATTCCTTTTCTATTTCTTCATCATTCTTCTTATAAAATTCATCAACTCTCACATTTTCACTTTTATTCATCTTGTTAGTAGCCTTATTCAAACATTTGCAAGCTTTTCTCTTAGTAGAATATCCTAAGAATATTCCTTCATCACTTTTTGAATCAAATTTCCCATTTCTATCATCTTTCAAAATGTAACATTTGCTTCCAAATATTCTGAAATAACTTACATTAGGTGTGTAACAATACCATAATTCATAAGGTGTCTTGTTTGAATATTTCTTTAGTTGAACTTAGTTCAATGTGTATACAATAGTACTAATATCTTCTCTCCAGTATATATATGCCACATATTTTTCAATCATTAGTGTTCTAGCACAATCTACAATAGATCTATTTCTCCTTTCAACAATCCCATTCTGCTGGGGTGTCCTCGGTGCAGAAACTTATCTCTTAATTCCATGCTCATTACAAAATTTAGTGAACTCATCAGAAATAAATTCACCACCTCTATCTGATCTCAAGCATTTTAGTTCTTTACCA
The DNA here is from genome assembly GCA_027943335.1 of Chamaecyparis obtusa. NCBI lineage: Eukaryota > Viridiplantae > Streptophyta > Pinopsida > Cupressales > Cupressaceae > Chamaecyparis > Chamaecyparis obtusa. Next base: position 805,735 of record BSBK01004136.1, read on the forward strand.
CTTTATTTTTCCACTTTTTCTTTATACCATTTAAACATCTTAAAAGCTTCAAATTTTTCTTTCAAAAATATGAAAGTCATCATTCTAGAGAATTCATCAACAAACAAGATAAAATATCTGTCTCCATAATAACTCTAACTTCTCATAGGACTACACAAGTCAATTTGAACTAACTCCAAAATAGCATTAAATGAAATTTTTTCTCTTAAAACTAGATTTTGACATCTTTCCCATTTGACATTGTTTGCACATAACATGGTTAGGTTTAGCTATGCTCGGTAAACCTCTAACTCTCCTTTTCTTACTAATCTTAACCATGTTGTCAAAATTCACATGACATAATCTCTTATACCATATCCACACATCTTCATTTTTAGCCAATAAACAAGAAGTTTCAACATTGTCAAGATAAAATAGATTACCTTTAGATTGTTCACCAGTATCGACCAACTTTCTAGTCTCATCATAGATTTTCACCTTTCTATTCTCAAATATAGCTCAGTGGCCTGTGTTATTCAGTTGTGAGCACACTCAAAAAATTATAATTAAGTCCTTTCACCCAATATACATTCTCACATATGATCTTATTGTTCAACAATATAGACCCTTTTCCCTTCACTAGACAAGGTGTATCATTTCTCATTTTAACAGATCCACCATTATAATGTTCAAGGTATTTAAATTTCTCTTCATTACCAGTCATATGATGTGTACAACCAATATCAATAATCCAAGTACCATTCTTACTAACTTTATAAATAAGTGTTGTTTCAACATACATTTCTTCTTCTTCTGAATCTTCTTTCAAAGCTACAAATACCACCTTAGTGTCTTCATCAGTGTCAGTGTCGGTGTCATCTTCATCATCTTCAACAAGGCAACATTCCTTCTTGCCTTTGTCTTTGTAAACTCAGTTACTTCTTATGTCATACAGTTAGTTTCCTCTATATTCTTAGTTATCTCTTCTATCAAACTTCCTTTCATTAGATCTTTCATTGGTTTTCTCATGTTCTTTCTTGTTAGGACATCTAGCTACAATATGGCCAATCCTTTTAGATTTAAAACATACCAAAGTTATTTTTCCTTTATATCTTCCTTTACCTTTTTGCAGTCTTCTAGCCATTGATGCTTCATGCTCATCAAGTTCATCCTCATCACTTTCACTATCACTCTCATTTATTATCATATGTTTTCTTTTTTATTTACCAATTTTCAGAGATGACATAAATGCAGACTCAATAGTACGAACAACATTATTGTCAAGGTTATTCAACTCAAATGCAGTCAATCTACCAATTATACTATCAAGTGTAATATGATTTCCAAGAGCTGATCTCAACTCATGAATTGTAGAGACTCTAATAGCATAAGCAAGTAACAAGGTTATGAGAATTTTACTTACAACAATATCTTCATCAATAATACCTCTTGCTCCTCGGATAACATTCACAACTTCCTTGACCTGGTTGCTATACTAAGATATGTTCTCTCCTTCTTTTATTCTCATGTCATTAAAATTTCCTCTAAGCCTTTTAGCTTTATCCCTTAGCACATTCACATATCCTCCATGAATTAGTGTAAGCTTGTCCCACACCTATTTAGCAGTTTTACATGCCTTAACATCTTCAAAATTCAACATCTAATAAGGAAGAAGCAAGCTCTATCATCATAGCATTGTGTTCTTGTCTTTCTCTCATTTGATCAATAGTCAAAGGTCTAGAAGGTAAGATGAACTCATGTTCCAAGTAGTACATTGCAAACTGACCTATCCCTAATAGATACAATTTCATTCTACTTTTCCATGTTGAGAAGTCTTTTTTCAACTTTGGCACCTCTCTCTTATAGATCTTGTGATCTCTAGTTTAAGTCCTTCAAAATTTTCCTTCAAGAACTCTATGCTCTGATACCAATTGTTAGATAGCTGAGAGGAGGTTGAATCAGTTAAGTCCAGTTATCCTACAGTTCCAAATACTGGGTGGCTGCAAGAAGTTGGGTCCCACTTTTGGCCAAAAAGTGGAAGTGTTTTCTCTATTTTTCAAAATTTCTGTCAATTGATGTCCAAATTTGAAGCACTTAAAGATTTAATCTTGAAAAACTTTACTAATATAAAATTTAGTGCTCAGAATCTAGTTTTCAAATATGTAATTTATTTCAATACCCACATGGTATAAATTGAATTTTAGTATGCATGTCTAAAAACCACTTTTTCAAAATGCCTGTTTCAAGACCACACTTCACACGTGTACGGACACCCTTTTTTGAAGTAAATGAATGTATTTTTGGGAATCCTTTTGGGAAAAGGTACCTAAAACACTAACGATTGATGAGAATATTTTATCTTATTTTTTTACTGAATTTTTTTTTAAAAAATTAATTTTTAATTGACTATAAAGTACATTTTTGAAACCTCTGGTGTACGGACACCATAATTTAATGATAACTTCACTTTTTTCAAATTTATTTTTTAAAATTGAAAAGAATTATATGTAATTTGATGACATATAACTCATTTTTCAAAAAACAAAAAATTAAAAAAGTTGTTAAAGTTTTAGTTAACCTTGGTATTTCAAGTTTAGGTACCATGTTGGCTTAATAAATATTGTATAAATATTAAAATTCATCATATCACTATAAAATTTATATTTTTATAATCTACACAATAAGAGCTAAAATGGGTTTTCATTTTATCAAAAAAATCATTTAGGAAGTTGTCCTAAAAATTATGGCAAGGCAAAAATTTTACTCTGTAATGCCTTAGCCATTTTTTTGCAGGGTCAAGCACAGGCTTGGTGGGACCAAGCCTGTACTGAACCAAAACCCAAGCCAGGAGGTAAGGTTCCCACCCATAGATTTACAAATCGGGTTCCCGTTATTTAAATTCAAATAACGGGCACCCGTTTTGTAAATCTAAAAACGGGCGCCCATTTTTTGAAACTAAAAATGGGTGCCCATTTCTTAAAGAGCCATTGCAATAAAAAAAACCATACTATGGACCTGATCTAATGATTGTGACTTTTCATTTTGTATTCTATCGATTGGTAGCAGACAAAGAGAATATTTCTGCCAACATTCCTTTTATTTGACTTATTTTGAATCTAACATTCAGAAAAGATTGTTTCAACTCAAATTTTGGTGCCAAAATGGGATCAAATCAACATAGAAAGAGGTTAAAGAAGAATTTGACACCTGAGGAGATTGTAGAAAATAGAGAGGAGGCAAAATGACAATGAGAAAGAAGAGAAAGACTTCGAAACCCGAATAATGTTGGAGCATCGAGTTCAACAATTGTTTCAAAAGAGGAGGACAATGAAGACACCATAATGGATGTAGAGGTTGAAGAGGCAAAATTAGGTGCATCTTCTAATCCAATATTGGATACAGGTATGTCTTCGCATCCAATTGTTACAACTTATTCTGATAAAGATGTTCATGATTTGCTAGAAGCAGGTTACAATAGAAATGATTTAAATTTTATTCCTGAAAATAGATTAACAAGTTTAATTGCAAATGAAATTTTTGAAATTATTAATGTTAATCATAATGATAAAGGAATTGAAAGTCAAACCCCAATTGAAACTGAAAATCAAACACCAATTCAAATTGAAATCAACAATGTAAATGTAGACATAGAAACACCAATTGAGAAAGAAACTCATTTGAATGATAATGAAATAAATGAACAATTTCAATTAAAATTTGATGTGTTAGATAATCTGCGTGGTTTGGTTTCATCGAGATAGATTAGGACACATGCGAGCAGATTGTTTAGACAATTTTTTTATAATAAAAAATTTGGGTTTCAATGTCAATTAATGTTACAATTAATTAAAATGTCTAAAATGCGAAAAGTGATGAAGAGGTTAGGCATTTATGTGAAAACTAAGAAGAAGGATGAGTCTCTAAAACAAGATGTATCAACTGTTGCTAGTGCCTTTGACACAATTGGAAAGAAAAGTTGTTCTAAAGATAGTAATGTAGCACGACGAGCAATAACAACAGCTTTAGTAAACAAAACTACTACTGATAAAAGAATGGTTTCAAACATAAGTGGATATCTTAATATTAATCATAAAACTTTAACAAGAGTTGTAAAGAGAAGAGTTAACTTTGAAGGTTATCTGGCAAACCATTTATGGACCTTCAGTGGAAAACTCCCCAGGTCTGACATGAAACTTACTGGTGAAGTCAAAACTTTGATTGAAAAATTTTGGCATGATAATACAAGATTATCCCCTAATGCCAGAGATGTTCTTAAATTAAGAATTGGTTCAAAAGTTTATGATCCACATCCAAAAAACCTTTTAGATATGACTCAAACAGAATTGTATAAAAAATTTGTGGATGATAAGGTGTTAACTATTAGTATTAGTCAAAGATCTTTTGAAAAATGTAAACCATGGTATGTAAGGATTAACAAAGAAAGAATCACCTATTGTTGTAAAACTCATGTTCAATTTCATTATCATTATGATATTTTTTGATCTATACATTCTACTATGCATACTAATGAAATGTTGTAGGAATGTGGTATAAATATATCACCTAAAACTATAAAGGAGTTTATATCAAATTTCTTTTGTAATCCACCTAATGAGAAATTTTATCTTTTGAATGCATGTGCTTCTAGTGTATGTGATGTATGTGGCAATCTTACATTATTAGATGAATGTTTGCATGAAAATATTTCATTTGATTTTGGACAACAATTAGTTGATGTACAAAGATTTAAAACTGTTGAGTATCCATTGAAGGATGGAAAAGTTGGAAAACAGTGTGACCTAATAACTGAAAAACTTAGTGTTACTGCTTTTATGAATGAATTTAAGAGTAAGATCATACCTAAATATGTGAAACACTCTCACAATTCTAGATGGCTTGATGGACAATTTCACATATGCAAGAATACATTTTCAATTGGTAGTATACTATCAGTTGTTGACTTTGCAGAGAACTACACGCTTGCACCACAAGATGAGATCCAACCACAATATTATAATTCAGTGCAAGTAACAATTTTTGTTCATATTGTCTATAGACATGCACCTGATAGTACAAAAGAGGATCGAAAAATATTGAGAGAGTACCATTTCTATATCAGTGATAATAAGATACACTCATCAGAGTTTGTCTAGTATTGCTTTAATAACTTTTATGAAAATTTAAGGGAGAGAGAAATTCATATAACACAACATCTAATATGGTCAGATAATTGCGCAGGACAATTCAAGAATGCTAGAATGTTTTATTGGTTGAGTAGGATGCACAAGAAAATAAATATCCAACATATCTGGAGTTTTTTTGAGGTTGGACACAAGAAGGGAGAACATGATGGTGCTAGTGCATGTGTTAAGAGAGCCCTTTGTAGAGAGAAACTCAAATTTGAGGAAAAATCAAAATTTAAAGATGCATGTGCAATTGTTGAATGGTGTAAAACAAGTTTGTCTACATGATCAAGTCAGAACTCTACAATCAGACATTTTTTCTGGCTAGTTGAAGAGAAGAATATCCTTTCAAGATATGATTGTAATACAATCAGCGGATCGGCTAAATGGCATTCATTTAGGAGTTCTAATTCTTACACTTGGACTATATGGACTAGGGAGCTTGCATGTTTTTGTCAATTTTGTGTTGCAGGTGAATGGGAAGAATGTGAGAATACATAATGGGTTGAAGAATGGCAACAAAAATCATTAACACCTAGTGAGAGACAAGATGAAGATGTTATAATAAATGAAGACTTGGATCATGCCTTTGCATCAGAAGATTATGATCATGTTTCAGATCTCATACAACCTAGTAATTTAATACAATTTATTGTAAAACTTTAAATTATATATTAGTTACATGTGTATGTCATATAATTTATGATTATATATATTTGAATTATAAACCTTTAATTTAAACAAGTTTTATTTATAGTGCACATGTACTTAATTTGGTTTTGCAGGACATGTGTATGTTGTTGTTGCACCTAAGGATAATGAAGAGCAGACAGAGTATTGGTTAGCTCGATGTGTATAACCCAAGAAAAAATTGATATGTCATCAAGTAGATGATGATAATTTTTAGTATCCAATTGGGTCTATTGTGGTAGTTGGTACATGGCTACGCAAATACCTAACAAGAAGGAATGGTTTACCAGCTTTTGAAGACTACCAATCAGAAAAGAAGATTATACACTATTCCCATTTGGTAGTGGCAACAAATATCAAATTGGAAAGATACAAAGGGAGACCTGCTAATAAAATTTTATGGACACTTTCAATGGAAGAGCATGAGGCAATCATAAATGCATTGCAGAAAAGAGAGGATGCTGATGTTACATTAGGTTGAATCAAATTTATACATGTAAGTTTTTATTCAATTGTCTTATTAACTTTAAAATTAAAATTAACTTTAAATAAACTTGAGTACATAAATTCTAACATTTCAACATGTTTATTTTTATGATGCAGTCCATGTCGGGAAGAACATCTAGATGCATTACAGAAAAGAGAGGATGTTGATAGTACATTATGTTGAATCAGATTTATACATGTAAGTTTTTGTTCAATTGTTATATTAACTTTAAATGAACTCGAGTACATAAATTCTAACATTTGAACATGTTTATTTTTATGATGCAGGATGTTAGGAAGAACATAGATCTACATTACAGAAAGGGGATGCTGATGGTACATTAGGTTGAATCAAATTTATACATGTAAGTTTTTGTTCAATGGTCATATGTGTATATGTTTTCTACACGTCTTCTTTGAAGTGTCATAATTTATAATTTAGAGATATAGATTTGAAATTAAAATTAAAATTAACTTTAAATGAACGTTTATAAATTCTAACATTTCAACATGTTTATTTTTATGATGCAGGATGTCTGGAAGAACATAGACATGAACTATTTATGTCTAGTACAATGCATTATTGTATTCGTACAATTTTGGGTTAATAATTTAAGATCACATGAACTCACTTTTATACATCGAATTATGTTTTAAATATTTAAGTTAAATTCATAACTTTGTATTCACCTAATTTTGTTGTAAATATTAAACTATGCACATTGGTCAGATTATGTTCACTTAATAGATCTCATTGTTTAATAGTTATTAAGTTTGTAATGTATCCATATTGTTCTTGTCAATTTTACATTTATTAATAGATGTCATTGTTAGATCTAGATGATTTTTTTATAGTATCTAGATATTGTACTTAGATCAATTACACATGAATTAATAGATCTCATTGTTAGATAGATGTTTTTTTAAGGATAAATTGATAAATTACATAACAAGTCCTGATTAAGATAAATTGATAAATTACATTTAACAACTCATGACTAAGATAAATAACATAACAAGTCTTGAAATAATTTACACATGTATCATAATGTCCACCATATCAACTCATGATATATACATACAATCACAAAACAAAGTCCTCTGAAAACAAGTCCAAGTACAATATATGATAACAAGTGGACTAGTATATAATGCAAGTTCTACTCTAACAACAAGTAAAAATAATATGAATAAGTCTAAACAAGCCCAAATAGTCATCATAAAACAAGTCCAAATAGTCATCAAAAATAATATGAACAAGTCCAAATAGTCATCATAAAACAAGTCCAAATAGTCATCATAAATAAAATGAACAAGTCCAAATAGTCATCATAAAACAAGTCCAAATAGTCATCATAATCTAACTCTACTCATCTAGCTGATCTACAGTCCTCTTCACTCCATGTGAAGAGGACTGCGATGCATCAACATGCTCTGTCTGGTCCTGAGTACCCTCATCCTGCCCTGTCTGGTCCTGAGCACCCTGATCCTGCTCTGTCTAGTCTCGAGCACCCTCATCCTCAACTACATGAAAAGTGGATGAAGCCAAGTCCTGTAAAAAAAATTAAAGTACAAATTAAAAATTATTTAAATTAATCATCTAAGATCTAGATACACACAGGACATTGAAAAAGATCTAGATACATACAGGACATTGAAAAATTACTTAAATGAATCATCACCTCAAAGGATAGTGTCGATGGATGCATTTGCCTTAATCTTGTAGCCATGCCAAGAGTCATGGTGGTGTTGACCTGAACAACATATATAAAGCATGAATCAAACTTATAGTATAGGACATAAATGGGATTGTGCAACGTGAGACAATCCAAAAGCCTACAATTACAAAAAAATAAGCGTGAATCAAAATTGTACATAAATTAGTAAGATACAAATACTTAAAATTAATAAATGAAAAACATACTACAGGTATATGCAGCTGACTCTCAGTGACTGGTGGGGCAGAGAATGAAAGACTGCCAATCTCGGTCATACATGAGAGACCCTACAAAATCACAAAAATATGTCAAACACATTATCAACTAAAGTTTATTTTGTTTAAAGTTTAAATGTATCAAGATCAAAGTGCATACCGTGAATGGAGCACCGAGATGTCAAGGTTTCTATCTCATATGATGATGGCTAATGAATGTTGGAGGGTCAACCCTCCTCTGTTCACCAAAAAATCCACATGTTATGGCTCATAATTGTATAAATAAGAAATTTAATATTACGCTATATTTAAATTATAATTAAATTTACCTGTGTGGGATGATCATCGTCTGCATTGAGTAAATCAACATATGATGAGATATCATCTCTAGCATCACCATGTGTGCCATCATCATCATCGGCATATCCATCATGTGAACCACCAGCATTATCACCATATCCAGCATGGGCAGCATGGGCAACATCAGGATCAAACTGGGGACCCATACATATACCCCCACAACTCGTGCAAACATGTGCTATGCTGGGGGCAGGCCTTGCCTAGGTCATGTGTTGTAACAAATTACCCGTAAGGGTACTCAAAGAACCAAGAGATGACTACACTGCTTGATGATAGACAGGTGCAGGAAGTACAAGAGATGGAAGAGGAACAAGGGGCTCATTGCACACACAATGTCTACTTCTATCACTCAATTTGGCCCTTGGCCTATCCTGTGGCATGCCTCGGCCAAACCCCTAAAATTCTCTTATGTTAAATTAATTGGGTTTCTTACCCAATTCAAACTCAGCCCATAATTTCTTCAAAAAATAAAGTGGGACCTCATGATTAGCATGTGGTGGATGGTCAAATACCATCCACCACCGCTCCCAAAAATGCTCTTCTATCCCGAGGTGTCTACACCATCTAATGGAAATGTGTGGCTTCTTGCCAACTATCTGCTCACCCATTGTAGGGTTCAAAAAATAGCGTGCCATATCATTTTTTTTAATTTTTAACTTATTAACCTCTTGACAAGAGAGGCCATCACCATAATATACATGCATAGACTCCCTCCACAAATCAAAACTATCAATCTCGTAGTCTAATGTCTATATGGAATCTCCTATGCCTTGCATGCTATTTGCAAGGTGTAGTAGCTAGACAGATGGATATGGATCATGCCTAATAATGTTTATGTCTCTCAAGATGTCCTCTACATTTCTCCTAATATTATCTCTCAGCTCTCTAGCTGGAGGTCGGGGTGGAGGGGGGGGTGGAGGGGGGGGTGGAGGGGGCGGGGGAGGTGGAGGAGGAGGTGGTGGTGCATGATGACCTATAAGCTCATCAATGTGAAAATCATCCATATTGCCAATCTGCGTACAAATAAAAACATGATAATTAACAACATATTGTAAAATATATTTTACCTTACAACTTGAATGACTTAAATAATCAAAACTTGAGAGAGAGAGAGAGAAGAGAGCGGAGAGAGAGAGAGAGAGAGAGAGCATTAAACTATAGCATGAACTAAATTTAAACTATAGCATGAACATTAAATTTTGAAAATAACATTAAACTATAGCATGAACTAAATTTATGTTTTGGTTTTCTAAATTTATATTAAATGATTTTCTAAGTTTTCATTTTCTAAGATAATAAAAAACAATAGTATGTAGAGAGGAGAGAGAATGAGGAGAGAGAGAGGGAGATAGAGAGAGAGAGAAAGAGGAGAGAGAGAAAGAGAGAGAGAGTGAGAGAGAGGAAGATAGAGAGAGAGAGTGTGTGTGTGTGTGTCTGTGTTTTTAAATTTATGTTTTGGTTGAACTAAATTTATGTTTTGGTTTTCTAAATTTATATTTTGATTTTCTAAGTTTAGTGTTTCGTAAATTAATTTTTTATCTAGATTTACATTTTTGTTTTATTATCTAGGGTTTTGGTTTTCTATGTAAGGTTTTGCAATGTAATTTTGTACATACCTAAATTTTACTAGTTTTCTACTTTAGTATGGTAATTTACTAAGTAAATTGAAATTAAAAAAAAATACAACTTTGAAAGATGAAATATAATTAAATTTATGCAAAATTTTTGAAAATAACATGTTAAACTATACATTTTTAAATTAAAAATAACCTCAAACTACAATTTTTAAAGACAAAAATGATAAAAAAAAATAATAAAAAAGAATAGTACGTACCTAGAGGATGAAAAAAATGGCAAGTGGAGTCGATAGGGGATCGTAAAACCGGGCACCCGAGCTGTACCAAACGTGATTCCATTCTAGCTATGGATGAAAATGACAAGTATTTCATTTAAAAGAAAAAATATATAGATTTTAGAACCAGGCGCCCGATTTGTTCAAATCGGGCACCTGTTTTGAATAAATCAGGTGCTTGTTTTGCTTTGGGTGCCTGATCCTAAACGAGGGCCTAATTTTTAAAACTGCTTCGGGCTCCTGAACCTAAATAGGCACCTGATTTGTAAACATCGGGCACCCATTTTGTATTCCCAATTTTCCTTCACCGCGGACTTTTGCAAAATTGGCCCCCAACTTCGAACACACACCCTACTCCCAGATTTATATAAAAATATTTTTAAATCAATTAATCAACTCGATAAAATATCAATTGTGCCTTTCTCTTCATATACCGATTACTAGTAAATTAAGCATTATTTTTACCGATCAATCTAGTTATAGTAATGTGTAAAGTAAAGTAACAATTCAACACATTAATAAACATAAAACTTATATTTTTAATGTGGAAACCTTGTTAGGGGAAAAACCACCTAGGATTGACTGTGAGGTGTGACCTAGTTAGAGGATTTATCACTAACAGTTCTCCCTTGACCAAAATTCAATATGGGGTCAACAAGAAAACAATCAACATTCATTGAATGTCATATTGAAATATAAATATTGTTAAGTACCACTCAGTTAAGAGATTTATCTATAGAAATGGTTAAATTGATACAGTAATGATCTGATTCAAATACAACTTGATTTGCAAGTTTTCTAATCTATGCTAAGCTCAAAAATACCTCTGATCAATAATCTATTCAATCTCTTTATTTCATCCAAATCTATTCTTCTCGGTAATTTCTTTCTCTGTCACTTGGTATTGTCTACATAATTACTCCATTATGTCTTCAATCAATTTGATCACCTTTGCATGAAATTAATCTTTTCATTTGAATTCTCTTTTAGCAGCCTCAATAATGGATCTCTTGTCTCTTTATTTAGACATCATAAACTATTTTATTTCTATCCATAGACTTTGCCTCTTAATATTTTCCATTGATTTTACCTCTTTAACCTTCCTCAATAGTTGTGTCAATAATACGTTTCATTCTCCTTCATCCGATCATCCTTCAATTTCATCAACCATTTGATCATTGTAAAAAACATCATCTTTTACCTCAGAATCATAAACAGTTGTCCAACTCACCATCTTTAGTCAGATGTCATAAGTTTCATTTATTTATTTCACTCAATCAATACCATAATGAGTTGGTGATAACTAGCTCGATTAACACTATACTCGGTATACACTAAACTTTCTCAGTGTATACTATATTCTTCATTTGCTGGCCACATAAACTTTTTCATTCTTGATCTTCAATCCATAATAGATTCATGTAATACAATTGTATCATTTTAAAATGGAAGCACTTCCATGATAAGAGTGTTTAGCCCTTCGATTAAGTGGTCTGGGGTCATGTTAAGTTCCTTGATTGGGTCTTTGCATGTATTTGGCTTCCCCCCCCCGTTCTACTTCTCTTTTCACCTGATTTCACCTTATTTCTACATTTCCTGGCATTATGGACTGAGGTCCTGAGGTTTTTGACCTCAAGGTCAAAGTCAACCTTGAATCTGACATAGGTTAGGGTTGACCTTGACTCTGACCTAGGATAGAGCCTACCTCATCTTTGACCAAGGGTTCAAATTTCAAGGTCCCATGATTTTCGGGTGTAGGGTTTCAGAGATATTTGTTTTCCCGCTTCTAGGTTGGCCATTTTGGGTTTCAGAATGGTAAATCCTTAAATTGAATTTAATATGGGCCCATTTCTAGGGCTTAAGGTTAATTAGGATTTAATTCTCCAATGTCGGCCTTCTCTAGAGATTTGTGCCCTAGTTCACTATAAAAGGAAGCCTTCCTCTCTCATTTTCCCAATCAAGTTTTGGGAGAACATCCATTATCTCAAGAAATTTCATGATCAAGCTCTTAAGTGAAATCAAGCAAGAAAGAAGGAGATGGAAAGCAATAAATCATTCATTCATCTTCAAGCCTAGCATTCAAGCATTCAAGCATTCATCAAGGAGATCCATTGTTAGCCATTGAAGGATTCAATCTCTTTAGAGCCCCCTTGAAGATCCATCCTTCCACATTCATCCAAGCCTCCTCATATGAAAAGATCAAATGCCATTGATTTGAGACATCCTCCATTCATTCTACATCCATTGGAGCATTCCTACTTGTGGATTTGAGGATTCGAATCCTCTACAAGGACTTCAACATAAGCAAGGTGAATTGTTTCATTTAATTTGTTTATGCACATTACAATTTCAATTCAATTTAAAGGTTAATTCCTAAATTAGGGTTTGACCAAGGCAAACCCCCCATACAAACAACAAAAACCCTCTTTTTCTTGCAGGTACAAGTGCGGAACTATGGATCTGAGTTTAGATTTGGATACCCTTTTCGGTGAAATTCTGAGATCTGTGAACAAAATCAAAGTCAACCTTTAGAATATTATTGTAGCCTTTGACCTTTTATCAAGGTCAAAGACTACCTGCCATCAGAAAGATAAAAGATTTTTGGGTTTTCTTCATCTCGACATTTCCAATCCGAAACAGGTTGGAAAATTGCCTGAAAGTACACACAAACATCAGAAATTGACATTTTCTAGATCCACCCTATTTTGAGGTTAGTACTTTCCTTTCAATTATTTCAGATTTCAAACACAGCTCCTTTATAGGGAAATATAAGGTTTTCTTCCTCTTTCATATTCTCCATAGATTGATTCAATTGTGCATTAACCTTTTGGTTGATTAATTTGGATCTCTCCTTTGGGAATTTGAATTTAGAATTAGATCTCATATTTCCCCCATTACGTTTTAGGGTGAACCCAATTTCATTCTATCTATTTTAGGGAACCCGACATACTTACTCTCCTTTCTTTTGTGGAATTTGATGCCCTATTGTATTTTATGGTATTATATTTCCTTTTTATCTTGTTGTTATTAGATTTATCTTTTATGTTAAATCTTGCATGCTAATTAGATTTCAAAAATACAAAAATATTCATGCTTTATGTGTTCTTAGTTTAGTTCATTTGCATTACATTGGTTTATGAGCTTTACTACTACTAGTATGTCCTACTTATAACATTTTGGTTAGAAGAAGTCATAGACTCATGGGTGCCTTTGATCCTGAATCTTCCTCTCCTTTCCTTAGAATCTTGGGTGATAATTTAATTCTTCATGATTCTAATCCTATTATTGAGAAAAACTCTTCTCACTCATCTCATGATGAGGATGATGCTTTAAGAGTTCCTCCTGAACAAGTCCAAAAACTTTCAACTAAACTTGATTAAATGGGTAATTGGCTTATTCAAGAGAACCATAATCAAGATTCTATTCAAGCTACAGAGGCTCTTAAGAAAGTTCTTCATGATAGTGATCAAGGTGTTAACCTCTTACATGGTATTACTCACCTTGTGCATTCAAATGTTAAACCTCTAGCTCAAGAAGCTCAAGATTTGGGGTTGATTCCTCCTATCACTAGTGTAGAACCCTCTTCTAATCCTTTACTTGCTATTCCTACCTATACTCCTTCTTTAGTGACTATGATGGATCCCTCTATTCCTATGAGTGTTCCTTATGTGTCCCTTCCTACATCACAACCTTCATATCATAATGTTCCTTTTACTTATTCCAATCCACTTCCAACTATAGTTCCTAGTGTTCCTCTAGTTGTGTCTTCTATTCTTGCAGCTTCTTATACGTTACCTAGTGTTCCTAATGTTGCTATTCCTCCTATTTCATTTAATGATTCAACAATCATCATTTTGGCTCAAAAAATTTCATCCTTACAAAAACAACTTGCTTCCTTAACTCAAAACAAGTTTAGTGTTCCTACATGTGACATGGGAAGTCCCTTGTCCTGAGACATTATTCGTACTCCTATTCCTCAACAAGTTGATATGCCTCATCTTGAGAATTACAATAGAAAAGGAGATCTCGTTCATCATGTCAAAACCTTCCAAATCCTTTACAGTGATCATGCTCATGACCATAGGATTTTAGCCAAGCTGTTTGCTAAAACTTTCCATGACAAGGCCTTACAATGGTATTGTTCCTTGCCTCCTTATTCTATTGATTCCTTTCCACAACTTGCTAACCTTTATTCAACAATTTCAAAACAATATTCTCCCGCAAGTGTCTTTGACTAATTTGATGCATTGTAAACAAAGTTCTAAGGAAAGATTAACTAAATTTATTGGTAGATTTAAGCATTTCTATGCTCAGATTTCCTATCATGTTCCTTATATTGATATTCAACATATGTTTATTTCAAATTTGCAAAAGGATATTAGAGATAACATTCTGCTAACTGAATTTACCTCTTTTCAACAACTTTGTATAGTGCTTCATCATTATCAATTACAAGTGAGTCAATTTGAGAGCACCACTCCAATGGATTTTGTTCCTATTGATAAAAGTGATGATGCTCCTAATCTAAACAAATTTCAAAAATTCAACAATTACGTCAAGATAAACATACAAATGAATGTAGTTGCTAATCAAGTTGTTGTTGCATCTTATAATGCCACTTTTGCATCCACTTCTTTTCGATTAAATCATATGTTTACTCCTCTTTCTGAATCTTTACATGCTATTATGAATAGGTTGTTAATTGTTAATATGATTACTTTACCTCCTATTCAACCTCTTTTACCTATTACGATTGCATCTAAGTATTTTGATCCTAGAGCTTTTTGTCAATATCATCGTCAGAATGGTCATGATACTGAGAAGTGTTATTCTTTAAAACATAAGGTTCAAGACTTAATTGATTCTAATGCCTTATCTTTGGATAACCTTGATGGTAGTGGGAACAAATTTGTCTCTCCTCTTAATTAGAACCTTCAAATCTATATGAATCCTTTACCTACGCATGATACTAATGCCATTGCTCAACCATTTTCTATAGAAATTGTGTATGATTCAAAGATGGATAATCTAAATCATGTTGTTAATCAAGTGGAGCATGTTGGTCAATCTATATCTCCACCTCAACCTTAACCTCAACCTTAGATTTAACCTCAAGTTCAATCTCAACCTCAACCAAAACCTAAGCCTAAAGTGAAAACTCAACCTAAACCTCGACAACAACCTAAACATAAAAGACCTCAGGAAGTTTTGATTACCTTTGATGACTCTGAGACTATTAAAGCTCCTAATGGTCCCCTTTACATTTATGCTAGGATTTCTCAGAAACCTACTCGTGGTTGTCTTTTTGATCCTACATCCTTAGTCAATGTTATTACTGAAGAAAATCTTTTTATGAAAATCTTACAATGAGATTCTTATGATATATCAGATGTGTGGATTCAAACTTGCAATAGTTTTCTTTATCCCTCATTTGGTTCTATTACTTTACCGGTTGAACTTTGTGGAAAAATTGTGAGCACTATCTTTGTTGTTGTTCCTACTTCTGATCAATTTCAAGTTAAACTAGGTTTTCCATGGTTGAATTCCATGCACGATGTTGCTTCACCTATCTATAAATGTCTTAAATTTTTTCATGATGAAGAAGTGAAGATAGTTAATCATAGTTTATATCAACCTTCTAGGCCTAGAGATTGTTCTTCTCTTGACTTCTTTTGGCCTTCATTACCTAATTCATGGCCTTCTCGACTTGATAATATTTTTTGTTCATATCAAGCTTATAAAAATCATAAGATTCTTCAATTAAGTATACCTCCTATGGATCTTAATCATGGTCTTTTTCCTACCCCTTCTATACCTCCTTTAACTATGGCTTCTAGTTCTATTAATCAAGTTCCTCCTACTTCTGATAATCCTATTGATCTTCCTAAAGAACCTATGAAGGATCCTATGATTGTTCCTCCTAGTTCTCAACCTATTTCAAGTAAGAAAAAATGAAATTGATCTGCTAATGAACATTGTAAGAAGCATTGTGCTTATGTTAAAGCTCATAATTCTATTATTCAAAAATCTCTACCTTCTTCGGATAAGACTATGCATGATGTGTTAGAAGAAGTTGTTACTAATAATGATGTTAAGATGCATGATTATGATGATTCTATTCATATCTTAGATCCTATTTTGATTAATTTGGATGAAGAAGATACTCTTGATGATACTGATGATGTTAATGATGAATATGAGACTATTGACATTGACATTGATTTACCTAATATGCTTTCATCATAGTTAACTCTTACACCTAGTGTCGAACATGATGATTCTCAAGAGGATCCTTGTTTGGAATTGGCTATTATTCCTACTATGTTGGATATAGTCCCTCTTTCAAGTTACCCACCTTCCCTAAATTATATACAATGAGATGGGGAGAGTAGGCAGCATGCTTGATTGGCTTGTCCTTCATGGTAGCTTTGTTGTGTGTTTTCTTGTTGTACTGTGCTTCTCCCATAATGTGTTTTCTAAATGTTGTTAGATTCTTTTATAGATCCTTGTTACTCAGTTGGTGTAAGATGATAAAGGAATCGAAACTGTTGTTCAATTCCTCTACATGTATCTTTATTCTTCTATGCATTGTTTCATGTTATGTCATAATTGTCCTATTGTTTGTAAATGTTTCCTTGTGTAATTTTCTTGGATTCGAGACATGGTAGCACTTATTCCTTTTGGTCTCCATGTCATGGTTTGAAAAGATCCTCCTTTGTGAATGTAGTTCTACTTTCTTTGGGGAATGATGTCAATTCATTTGTAATAATATCATATATATATTATCTTATGATCATACTAACCCCATGGTAGGTAGATCCCTTTTGTGTTCTTTGTATGTTTCTGTGATATTTCCCTTGATTTGTCTTCATCTGGGGGCATCTCGATGTGGAAACATAATCAGTGGAGTTGTTTATGTTTCTGTTAAAGCCATTGCTCCTGTTAAAGTGATTAGCAATGACTTTCACATGGGGGCATACGCTCTGCTCACCTATTACACACATGCACTTTTCAATACACTTTTTTTTTTTCAAGATACCTTTTCCCTTTTTTGATTAGTAACTAATCCTTAAAGCATGGATTTATATTTCAAGATTTCTTGATCCCTCCAGTTTCAAATATATATATTTTTTATCCCTTAAGGTCATAGGTGTCCTTAAGATTGGATCTCTTTTGTTTTATTTTTATGGAATAGACGATTCCTAAGGATGAATCTTTGATGGATTGACTAGTGAGTAGCCACATTCACTAGGCGGTTGAATTACATCTTTCTACTTGCGTCATTTCCTTGTGTGGTTTACAATGGGACATAAGTTCTCATTGGGCCAGATAATCTCTCTCTCTCTCTCTAGAGATGTCTCTCTTATTGTGATCTTGGAGTTGGCAAAGACTTGAGTCCCTAGGGGCTTGAGGTTTCTCTTTATCCCTTTGATTACAATAAGATTATATTTTCATTTTGTTCTCCTTTACCAAGAGTTTGCATTGAGTCCATACTCTTACTAAAGTGGGGGCTTAATGTATCATCTTAAAATGGAAGTACTTCCATGATAAGAGTGTTTATCCCTCTGAGTAAGTGGTCTGGGGTCATGTTAAGCACCTTGATCAGGTCTTTGCATGTATTTGGCTTTCCCCCCTTGTTCTGCTTCTCTCTACACCTAATTTCACCTTATTTCTGCATTTCCTGGCATAATGGACTGAGGTCCTAAGGTTTTTGACCTCAAGGTCAAAGTTGACCTCAACTCTGACCTAGCTCAAGGTCAACCTCGACTCTAACCTAGGGTAGAGCCTACCTCATCTTCGACCCAGGGTTCAAATTTCAAGGTCCCATGATTTCTGGGTGTCGAGTTTTGGAGATATTTGTTTTCCCGCTTCCGAGTCAACCATTTCAAGTTTCAAAATGGTAAATCCTTAAATTGTATTTAATATGGGCCCATTTCTAGGAGTTAAGGTTAATTGAGATTTAATTCTCCAATGTCGGCCTTCTCTAGAGGTTTGTGTCCTAGTTCACTATAAAAGGAAGCCTTCCTCTCTTATTTTCTCAATCAAGTTTTGGGAGAACATCCATTATCTCAAGAAATTTCATGATCAAGCTCTCAAGATAAATCAAGTGACAAAGAAGGAGAAGGAAAGAAAGAAAGCATTCATTCATCTTCAAGCCTAGCATTCAAGCATTCATCAAGGAGATCCATTGTTAGCCATTGAAGGATTCAATCTCTTTGGAGCCCCCTTGAAGATCCATCCTTCCACATTCATCCAAGCCTCCTCATATGCAAATATCAATTCAAGATTGGTGTTGAAGATCAAATTCCATTGATTTGAGACATCCTACATTCATTCTTCATCTATTGGAGAATTCCTACTTGTGGATTTGAGGATTTGAATCCTCTACAAGGACTTCAACATAAGCAAGGTGAATTGTTTCATTTAATTTGTTTATGCACATTACAATTTCAATTCAATTTCAAGGTTAATTCCTAAATTGGGGTTTGACCAAGGCAAACCCCCCATACAAACAACAAAAACCCTCTTTTTCTTGCAGGTACAAGTGTGAAACTACGGATCTGAGTTTAGATTTGGATACCCTTTTTAGAGAACTTCTGAGATCTGCGAACAAAATCAAAGTCAACCTTCAGAATATTAATGTAGCCTTTGACCTTTTATTGAGGTCAAAGATTACCTGCCATTAGAAAGATAAAAGATTTATGGGTTTTCTTTGTCTCGACATTTCCAGTCTGAAACAGGTTGCAGAATTGCTCGAAAGTACACACAGACATTAGAAATTGACTTTTTCCAAATCTACCCTATTTTGAGGTTAGTACTTGGCTTTCTATTATTTCAGATTTCAAACACAACTCCTTTATAGGGAAATATAAGATTTTGTTCCTCTTTCATATTCTCCGTAGATTGATTCAATTGTGCACTAACCTTTTGGTTGATCAATTTGGATCTCTCCTTTGGGAATTTGGATTTAGAATTAGATCTCATATTTCTCCCATTACATTTTAGGGTGAACCCGATTTCATCCTATTCAAAAATCAAATAACTAACATAATGACATAGACTCATGAACAAGTCACCCAATCAATACCATATCCATAACTTTCTCATCCATCTCGTCTTTATGTAGATATCTCATTCCTTCATCATTATTTCCTTCTTAAGATGTTTGTAACTATGATGATAAGTACAGTCAAAACTAGTTGACATGAATGACAATATATTAACTGATTTAATGTCTTACATACACATTAGTAGTTCAGTGATCATCAGTCACTATATTTCCAATATTGAATTCATTGTCAAAATCTCCCTCAAGATATCCAAGCAGTTGTAGTTTATCAATGTATATGTATATGTATATTATATATACACACAGATATATATATACACACACACACACATACACACACACATACATATATATCTATACATATACATACATACATACGTATTTACACACACAAAAATACACATGTATGTGTATGTGTATGTGTATATACACATATTATATATATACTCATATACATATACATATATGTTAGAATAAATGAGAGGGGGCTGAATCAATTAGATCAGTTATCCTACTGTCCCAAATACAAAGATGTACCTTACAAAACAATGCCAATAAATTATGTAGCTCGGTAACATAAAGTATCAATCTGTCTATCCAGTTTACCAATTACCAGTAATTATCCAACTGTGATTACCGACTATATCAACTATGCAGTATAGAAAGTATGATAGCAAAACAATCATAACAAATAACACATAACACAATGATTTAACATGGAAATCTTGCCAAGGGAAAAACCACTAGGGACCAGTAACCCAAAATAATTCACTCTTGAAGTGAGCTTGGTGAAGAGCCAACCCTGTTAAAGGTTACAATGCACACTATTAGTTGTCACTTGGTTGGAGGATTTATCACTAATAATTAAATTTTGACCAGCATTCACTATGGGGTCAACAAGATAACACTTTACATTCAATAATGTCATAGGGTAGTACATAAGACTATTAATTCCACTCGGTTAAGATATTTTTTAAATCAATGGTTAAACTGATACAGTACTGATCTGATTCAAATACAACTCAATTGCAAATATTCAGATCTATGCTAAGCCATTAAAATTCTCTAATCATTAATCAATTTCACTTACTTAATATTTCTCAACTTACTTTCACTCGGTAAATGGTTCTTTGATGCTTGGTAATGTCTACAGCTCTGTTCATTCAATAACTAGTATGATCAGGCATGCATGAATATAGTCTTCACACAAAATCTATGCAATCTTCTTCTTTTCGGCATGTTTCAATAATGAAAATCATATCTCTTATATAGACAAGTAAAATGTTTTCATATCAACCATTATATTTTTCCTCTTAATCTCCTTCGTCCATTTTGCTGCTTAAACCTTCCTTAGTAGATGTGTTCATAAAATGTTTCAATCTCATCCTTTAGATCATTTCTTAATTTTTTCAGTCATGGATCTCATAATAAACTTTATCCTTAACCTCAAAATCATAACAATTTCCAGCTCATCAAATTTAGTTGGTTGTTCTTAGTGTATACTAGAAATAGTATCTTCATAGAATTAGTATTGACAATAAATGAAATAGAAACTAAATAAACTACAATATAGCAACTATTTAGAAAATGGAAGATCAATTAAGCATGCTATGGATCTCTATCTAAGACCATTAATAGAAGCTCTCAGCAAGCTACCATTAATGATAGTCCTCAAATGAGAATGATAAAGATTTAAGCTAAAGATAACAATTAGATCAAATAGAATGCTAATTAAGCTCTTAAAATGCCTTTCTAGCTATAAAATGCAAGATGTTCAATGCAATTCTCAGATGTGTGGTTATGAATTATGAGGAATTTGGTCTTCCTTTTATAGATTTTCCCAATGGTAGGGGGTGTAGTATAGTTGATCATGATTAAGCCTTGGTTGAGTCTTTGGTTCCACCCTTTGAAGACAATGCAAAGTTTGTGTCCTCAAAGCTTGGGACAAGTAGACAAGATCAATGGACAAGATTCTCTTTCACTTTGAGTGATTGAGATTGAATTTGGCTTGATCCATGTGAATGCATTCTTTTAAATCCTATTGGCTGTTTGAATTTCCTCCCTTTGTGGTTGTTTAGAGAAATTAGGATTTATTAATTGATTTAAATTCATTTCTTTAGTCATGTACCCCTTGAATGGGTTGAATTTGATTTAATCCAAAACTATACAATTAATTGAATTAATTGCACTTTGATTTGATTGCATTTGATTAAAATGTTCTCAATTTTGATTTATCTTGAATTAGGACTTGATTTTAATTTTGATCGGCTAATTATTTGATTCGATTCAATTTCTTTGATCTTGTCCTTGACTCACTTTGATTTACCTTGATTTATTATTAAATTGTCTTTGTCCATTTTCAGGTGATTACAAATGCCCCTCTTTGAGTTGACGTACGAAGCATGTCGATTCAAAGAATACTATGATCTTGCTACTGATAGGTCCTGATTTATTGATGGTCGATCTTTAATGTTCATTTGATGTCTTTTGATGGTCGATCCTTGATATCTAATATGAGATTGATGCAGATTTGATGATGGTCCTTTTAATTGATGTGGTACTCGAATGGTCATTCTGATGATCATTCTTTGATGGTTGTTTTGATGATTGTTTACCTGATATGATGTTTGATTCTGATATGATACTCGATTTGATGATTAATTTCGATGGGATGACCCATTTGATTGATTACGAAAAATTTCCTGATAAAAGCTTTCACTTTGATTTGATGATCGGTCACTTGATTCTCAATGATGATGTTGTTGCTGATGTTGATTATCCAATGATATGCCCCCTCAAAAATAAAATAAAATTTGATCTTTGATTGAATATTTTGATCTCTTAGGTCAAATGATGTTGATTTAGTTCATTTTATATTGAATTTTAATTTTATTTTCGATATCGATGTTTGATCTGTTTGATTACAAATGCCCCTATTTTGGCCGATTTGAAGAAAAAATCACTTTTTTAGATCAATTTTATGAAATAATCATTTCTTTGGTCAAAGTTCCCTCTCTTTAGGTCAAAAAGCTATATAAAGAGGTCAAAATCCCTTTTTCACTATTCATTTTTACCTTCACTTTTCACTTTTTCTCTCTCTGATTCCTTTGACTTTTCACGATGTCTATCCCTATTTGCGAGCATCAGCTCAAGAAATGCCACCACTATCAGCGTCTGCTTGTCTCTGGACCTTCGGCGAGTACTTATACCTTGTCGCTTTTTCATTTTAAGCATTTAATTTCAATTATTCCAAATTTTTCCTGGAAATATACCCTTTTTTTCTCTTTTTGCCTTAAAAGTGCACTTTTACTTGTTTTAATGGTGCTTTTGCCCTTGAAATTGTGCTTTTGCAATTTTTCTGAGTGCTTCTGTGAATCCGTTGAGCGCTTTTGCTTGCCAATTTTGTGCCCTTTTCCACTTTTACAAAGTTTAGGTGCGTTTTTAATCATTTTTGCACTTTTAGCACTTTAAAGAGAGCTTCCGCTATGTTTTTTAGCACTTTTGATTATTTTCCCGCTTTTAAAACATTAAAGAGCACTTTCACACATTTAAGAAGTGCTTTTGAATGTTTACACTTTTACACCATGAAATAGCGCTTTCACTCTGCAAATTTTTTGGATTTTGTTCAAGTCCACTTTTTTATTTTCTTCGACATCATCGATCAATTGATAGGTTAACCTCCCAAACTTGATGTCCTCAACAAGTTGTCTTGTGTTAGTTAGGAGTCAATCATAGTTGGAATATCATTCATCAATCTAGATTCAGATGATGGGTGATAATAAAATTTCTAATCTATCTGAGTAGAAACATGAAATATGATTGTGGTTTGATAGGTTTGATAGGTTTGATAAATTTTTGATTGACTTAGGATGATCTGAATAACAATTAATTTCAATTCTGATGTGTTTTAACTTTCTTTTGTAGGAGAATCTTGGGTCCTTATGCATATATGGTCCATATCCACTCTCCTGGAGCATGATACCTAATTTGAGTGTTGCTAATCGTCGTCATATTGCTCATTGTGGATTGTCTTTCCTTCTCTATCTTCCTTGATTCTAAGTGAATCAGGGTCTTATTACTGTTATGGCTAAGCATTGGCACTCAGACCATAATACATTTCATCTTCCCATGGGTGAGATGACCATTAGCCCAGAGGATGTATATCACCTTTTGTGATTACTTACTTGAGGAGAGCTCATTTATTATGACTTTGTTTATGATGGATCATCTTGTCGATGGGTCTTTGGTGATCCTACCATTGGTGACCAGCATATCCAGTGGGCTCAGTTTGTTTCATTTCCTATGTTAGCAGCTATTCTTGGTACTCTGATCAGTGGTTTTCTTCTTCTCGATAGGTGTGGACATGGGATTTTTGTTGGCTAGGGTCCCATCCTTGAGGATTTGATGGCAGATCCTCATCGGTTTGACTAGGGTTCCTGTGTGTTAGCTTAGTTATACCATGAGTTGCACATTGTTTTATATAGACATTCTACCACTTTGACTATGGGAGCTATCTTGTTACAGCTTTGGCCCTAGGAGCATATCCCAATGACATGTCTAGTTACAGCATGAGATCGTCAGCTAGGCTGGCCTTTTTCTTGGATGTATGATGGTATCCTCATCCAGACCCACATGGGTAAGATGGATTATTGGTGACGAGTTATTGATGATATGGATATAGTTACTTGGAGCCCTTATCTTGGCTATGAGGCTTGGCCAGAGGATGATGGTGAGCTTCCCTATATGTTTTGTCTTAGCTGGATGATCGGTCATTCAATTTTTGTTATAGAGAGATTTTTCTTCCGCTGAGTCTTCCATCAGTATGGGTGTATTTAGGATATGTCACAGCGAGTTGCCATGTATGATCATGTACAGGCTGAGAGATCATTGTGGGGACCTTGTGTAGATTATGGGATAGCTCTACAAGAGATACAAGATCTTGGGCATTGTCCTTGGTCTCCTAGATCACACGTTATGGATGTAGGCATTACTGATGAGTACGGTACTTAGTTACACCATTATCCTTTTCCTAAATTCACAGATCCTGCTGAGAGGATTCCCTCCATTAAGGAGTTATTAGATGGGGATGTTGGGCCTGGTGGAGATGATGGTGATGATGGTGATGATGGAGATTATGGTGGAGGTGGTAGGATCAAGGGTTGACGTGGATGATGGGGTCATTGTGGAGCTTGAGCTAGTAGAGTGCATATGCCCATGATTGTCGTTGCTCTGATTCCTTCTAGGGGTGGTGATCAGTTGAGAGGTCGAGGGATTGATAGAGTTTTGCATCAGGTTGCTAGAGATCCTATTCAGAGGCCTCAAGTTAGATGTCAGAGAGCTGTTGATGCCGATATAGCACAAGTACTACTTGATCAAGTACAGGGTCCTCCTGCTCCTCAGGATTCTTCAGCTTAAGCACATGATTTCTCCTTGATTCCTTCATCTTCTTCGCATCCCTCATGTACTCACTTTGTACCATCTTTGGGTGATCCATCTTCATCATTGATGTCTTCTTCTTCTGCCCCTCCTCCACAGTTTCCTACAGTACTGTGTCATGCTCCAGCATCAGCATCAAATGTTGCATCCTTGTAGTCTTAGATATCCTCTATACAGCAGCAGGTTTCACAGATGAGCTCTATGATGTAGACTTTTATGGCTGCTATGAGTCAACATGGCTTATAGGCTAGTTTGAGTCGGCCTCCTGATAGTGCTCCCAGTCCCGATGGTACTGATGGTGCTGGTGATTCTATCAATTGATATATCATGATATATTTCAGTTGCTTCTTTTATACTTTGATGATATATGATCTCCTTTTTTATTTTTATGATCGAGACATTGGACTCTTGTTGTATCATTTGATCGATTGATTGATATTACTTATGTTGATACTTTGATGGACATTGATATTTGGATGTGGATTTTATGATCATTCATTTAGACTTTGATATCTCATTTCTTTTATGATGATGGTACCCTAGACTCTGATACTTTCTTTAATAGATGTTACTATATATGACATCATCATGTGTTGGATCTCTTTTTTAGGTGTTTTGCATGATATGCAGTTCTACATGATTCTATTTCCTATATGCTTTGTTTTTCATAATGCCATTTTCAAATGTATGCATATGTCCTAATGATGCTTAAATGAGTGTCTTATATATGACATAAAATAGATGAATGTAATGTGATTTGAATGGTTAATGATATTGATGAATGTATGCAATGGATATTAGATGTATAATGAGTCTAATGAATCTAATGGATGCCTTCCTTTTTTATATATATGTGTAATGGATATATGGATGTTTTTCATTTGATATGCATATGTAATGGATATATGTAATGATGCAATGATTGAACTTTTAATGACTAATGATGTATGCAATATAGCAGATGGTACTATCATGTATGATATGCAAATTAATGTTGAATGATTTTAATGGATGCGATGAATGATTTCTAACTATTGCAATGCTTCTAATGAATTCACCTTAAATGAAATGAATGCAATCTAATGATTTTAATGACCTCTAAATGGATGCCATCTAATGATAATGCAAGTGGATGCAATGTATATGGATGTAATTTAATGACATGAACTTAATGATTCAAATGTTGGACAGACTTAAATGTATGCAAGATTTAATGAAGATGACTTAATGCAACTTCATAAATGTAAGTGGACTAATGAAACTACACTTTGTTCTAATTTATTTTTTATCTCCAACACACTCAATCCTATATAATTGTTTTTGATAATCCTTTGATTCTTGATTTGAGTACACCCCCTTTTTATTTTCCTCTTGCAAATTAAGCTAAGAAAGGCAACACAAGATACAATGCACTTAATCTAAAATGTATGCATCTAACTGTCATTATTCAAAATTTGGAGCTTATAATCATCATTGAGCATTTTTAGAATCCTATTTTAGTATAATCATCACTAGTTCAACTATGATGACATGAATACTTTTTGCACCTCTTTGTTTTCTTTCCCATCTCTTTTCGATACGACTATCACTGATTGAAACCAATCATGAGAGTGCAAATATCGATTTTGTTAGATTCTATGTTGCAAGTGGATGTTGGTATTATGATATTGAAGATCAAAATAGCCAAGGTATCCTTTTGCGAAACAAGCATAAATCTCAGTTTTATCCTATGTACAAGTCCTCGATGATTCTTTGTTGATCACATCCTTAGACAAATAATACATGATTTAAAACTTTGATTTTAAGATAGTCATTCAGAAATCAACAAAAATATCATCCTTTCATCATAGCTTCTCTAGTCTAAAACTTTCATCGATTCACTAGAAAGACATGATTTCATCAATTAGGTCAACACTTCAAAAAATTTCTTGCAATGTTTTTCAAATCCATATGTCAAGTTTAGTTCCATCCATTTCATACTTTTAATCCTAATTAAGATAAGGTCATGTAAGATCTTGGATCAAATTTTGCATTTTGACTCAAATTGGATTTGATTAAGTGTTCTTTTTCGAATTTGATGAATTGATTCCTTGATTGAGTACAACTTGCTTTGATGAATCCTTTCTCCTTTTGAGTAGATTACCCCTAGTTTGAGATAATTTCATTTGTGGGACTTGGGACAATTTGTAGATTAGGTGACCAAAATCTTGAGGTACCTGCAAATGCAACTGTGGGGTTTTATTATGCAATATATACAAATGCTGGTGAATGCCATATTTACAAGGTGACCTTCTAGGCATGCGACTGACTTGGACTTTCAATGGTGCCTGTTTACTAGGTTTTCACCGATTGAATGGATCTTTCTCTTTTTTGTGTTTTCAAAGTTTTTTTCTTTTTTTTGTGCTACCAACATGCCTATTTGCTAGGTTTTCACCAAGGCACTTTTTCTCTTTTTTTTATTTTTTTGTATTTTTTCATTTTTTCAATTTTTTTTTTCTCATATCATCAAGGTGCCTATTTGCTAGGTTTTCACCAAGACAATATCTTTTTGAAGATCCTATATGAATATTTTTGCTTTCTTCATGCTCAATTTTCCACTATTTTTTTATCTTTTCTCCTTTTCAAATGTTTTGATCTTTTTTGCTTTTCAAATGTTTTTGGTATTTTCAAGATCTCTTTTGACTATGTACAATAAATATGATGTTTTCCATCTAATTTCTGATACTCTTTATACCCTTTCATCTATCTCAAGTATAGAACCTCTTTAGGTGTATGCTATTGATAGGCTCTTGTAGCTCTTCTCCATCACAATCTGCTAATTTGTAGGTGTTGGTCCCAAAATTTTCAATGATGATAAATGGTCCTAAACCAATTTGCTTTCCATTTTCCTTTCTTTTCCCTTTCTTCTTGATTTTTGGGGTTCTCGCACAATACTAGGTCACCTATTTGAAATTTTCTTGACTTGATGTGCTTATTATAAGTCCTTGACATTCTATTTTGGTACAATTTAAAATGATCAAATGCTTGTTTCCATTTTTCATCTAGGAGTTCTAGTTCTTACAACCTAGCAACCCTATAGTCTTCCTCACTTATCAAGCTATGAAGAGATACTCTTAAGGATGGAAGTTCTACCTCCAAAGGCAAAACTTCTTCTATTCCAAAGACTAATGAAAAAGGTGTAGCACCTGTTGGTGTTCTTATTCTTTTTTTATAAGCCCATAAGGTCAGTTTTATTTTGATGTGCCAATCTCTACCTGAATTTTCCATCGTTCTCTTCAAAATTTTCAAGATGTTTTTATTTGTTGCTTCGACTTGTCCATTACCTTGAGGGTAATAGATTGATGAAGAATGACGAATCATATGAAACTTGGTGCATAATTCCTTTAGATCTTTATTTTTGAAGTGCTTTGCATTATCCATTATGATAGCATGAGGTATTCCATATCTAAAAATAATATGATTGAGGATAAACAAAGATATCTTCTTTCCTATCACAGTTGATAAGGGTACAACTTCCACCCACTTAGTAAAGTACTCTATTGTCGTGATAATGAATTTATGACCATTTGAGGATGGTGGATAAATCATGCCTATTAAGTCTAGACTCCATTGATAAAATGACCAAGGTGTTGTCTTCGGATGAAGCTCTTGCATGGGAACATGTATCAAGTTTCCATGGAATTGACACTTTCTACAAGTTTTTGCAAATTTACAAGCGTCTTTCTCCATTATAGGCAAAAAATATCCTATCCTAAGAATTTTCTTAGCTATGTTTAATCCATTCAAGTGTGATCCACAAATTCCTTCATGGAGTTCTTGTAAGGCTACTTTTGATTCCTCTTCTTCTAAACATCTAAGGATTATTCCATCTAAACTTTTATGATACAATGCTTCAGAAAGTATTGTATATCAGGTGGCTTGGTGAATGAAGATTTTCTTTTGGTTCCTGGATTGGTCTTGTATAGGATAAAATAGTGTATGGGGTCCTAGAACAATGGTTTGCACATAAAAGAGACCCCAAAGCCAATATTTTACACTTACATGAAATTGTATTGATGTAGAAAGTAAATATAGATGATTAATATTGAAATTAGTAAATAAAGGTACTTACCTCTGAAAAAGAACCTACTAAAAACCCTGTCAAATGATCTCAAAAATTATTGATTTTCACAATTTTGAACTGAAACTGCGAGATCTACAAAACCCAAAAATCTTTTCCAAGATGGGCTCAGGTTGGGTTTGACCCTCATAAAAGGTCAAATACTACATTTTTTATTTGAAGTCCGATTCTGATTCTGTTCACAGATCCCAAAAGTTCAGCGAAAAGGGTATCGAAATTTGCTCTCAGATCTGAAACTCCACACCTGTACCCACAAGAAAAAGAGGGTTTTTTTTTAATTTGTTTGGGGGGTTTGCCTTGGTCAAACCCCAGTTTGGAATCAACCTTAATATTGAGATTGAAATGGAGAATGCTAGCAAGTAGTAGAAGTAGATCTAACAATGAAGCTATGACATTCAATAGATATGTAATTGTATTTGAAATGTAATCAAGTATGTTGATATGAAAGCTTGAACATGTAAATCAAACCTCCATGATTGTATGCTTGGAATCCACCTTGAGGGAAGAATGAAATGGATCTTGAAGATGAACAAAGGAAGATCACACCACCATGATGGCTAGATCTAGGGTTTGAATGCTTGAATCCTTGATCTTCAATGGAGAACTTGAATGGAGAAGAGGACTTGAATGCTTGAGTGGATGCTTTCTTGAATAGATGCTTGCTTGATCACCTTGAGAGCTTGAGAGAGGAGATTGAAAAACTTGATTGAGAGATGAGATGTGAAAATGAGAGAGGAAGGCTCCCTTTTATAGTGATCTAGGGCACAAGAGGGGCCTCGTAGAAAACAATAATTAAGGGCCCATGGCACAAAACTCTAGAGAGGTGCACATGGAGGGAAATTAAATTAAAGTCTTGACAAAAAACTCTAGGAGGGGACCACCCTTAATATAGAAATAAAATAATTATTTAAGAGCCTTGTTACAAAATTTGAGGTAAGGCCAACCCCAAAGTTAATTCAGCATTAGGCACAAAACTAGAGAAAGGATAATCTCCAATAATAAATTAGGAATCCTATACAAATATCGAGAAAGGTCCACCTCAAATATCAATTTGAGAATTTAACACTTAATCCGAGAAATAGTGGCCCCGAAGAGGGAAAATACAAGTTTTTGATGAAATCCCGCAACCGGAGGCTAACCCTGAGGATCCTGGACCCTAGGGTCAAGGTCAAGCTCAAACTTGACTAGGTTAGGGTTGAGCTCGATCCTGACCTAGTTAGGTTCAAGGTTGACTTTGACCCCATAAGGTCAACTTTGACCTTATGGTCAAAAACCTTAGGTTCATAGTCCAGAATGCCAGGAAAATGCTAGAAAGAAGTGGGAAATGGGGTAGAACAAGGGGAAAAGCTAGATCCAAGTTGAATATCCATTCAAGGCATTTGACATGACCCAAAACCACTTACTTGAAGGGCTAAATGCTCTTAACATGGAAGTGCTTCCATTTTAAGATGATACAGGTCTATGGGAAGGATTGTATCTTTCAAGTAAGTGTAAATAGGTCCATACCAAGGTGATTCATTTGTAGTTAACAAGAAAATGGTATAAGGGTGGGTAGGGTCAAACGCGGGTTGATCCACTTCTTCTACCAAGAATTCATATCTGGCACTCTGATCAGGCATTTGTAGAAGTGAAGCCAAAGTTGCCATTGCATCTACTACTTTGTTCTTTTCTCTTGGCACTTGCTCAAATGTAATCATAATGAAATATTTTGTAAGACTTTCCACCATGTTCTTATAGGGTATAAATTTATCATCCTTTGTTTGATATTCTTCATTAACTTGATTAATGAGCAATTGTGAATCTCCATACACCTTTAGTTCTATCACTTTATATTCTAGTGCCAACTTGATTCCAATAACCAAGGCTTCATATTCTACTATATTATTGGTGCATGGAAATAGAAATTTATAGGATTTTTGGATAGTAGATCCTTGAGGAGTGATTAGAAGTATGCCTTCTCCTGACCCATGTTGAGTGTATGAACCATCAAAATATAGTTGCCATGTTTTTTCCTCAACATTCACAATCTCTGAATTTGAGAATTCCACTTGGGTGGGATGATTGTCTTGAAGTGGTGCTTCTGCTAACTTGTCAACAATGACTTTCCCTTTGATTGATTTTCTATCAACATATTCTATGTCAAACTCACTTAGCACCATAACCCACTTTGCTAGCATATAATGGTGTAGTTTTGGGAAGAGAAAACCATGGCCAAGCATGCTCTTTCCATGAATGTATAGTTCAACTCGTATTTGACCAAGGTTCTACTTATGTAGTAAATTGTCTTTTCTTTTCTTGTTTCATCCTCTTGTGCTAAGAGTGCCCCTAATGAATTCTCTGTTGCTGAAATATATAGGATCAAGGGCTTTCATCTGATAGGTGGCATCAAGATTTGTGGATTCATGAGATATTTCATTAATAGATTAAAGGCTTCTTCACACTTTTCATCCCATTTGAAAATTGTGTCTTTATGCAAAAGTTGGGTGAAATTATGGCACTTTTCTACTAGTTGGGAGATAAATATCCTAATGGATTGTATCCTTCCTTGTAAAGACCTCATTTGACTAAAGTTTTTAGGTGCTTCCATTTCCATAATAGCCTTCACTTTAGCAGGATCGACTTCTATTCCTTTTACAGATATAATGTAGCCTAGTAGCTTGCCGGATTGGACTCCAAATGCACATTTCTTTGGATTAAGCCTTACCTTGAATTGCTCTCATCTTTCAAAAAAATTCACCAAAATTGGTAGATGCTCTTTTCTTGAGTGTGATTTGGCTAATATGTCATCCACATAATCCTCCATGAACTTATGTATCATATCATGAAATATTGTGGTCATTGCTCGTTGATAGGTCACTCCAGCATTCTTGAAACAAAAAGGCATGACATTCCAGAAAAAAGTACTCCATGCACATGTAAAAGATGTCTTATATTAGTCTTCTAGTGCTATCTTTATCTGATTATATCTGCTAAATCCATCCATGAGTGAAAACATGGAGTGTCCTCCTATTAGGTCCACAATAGCTTCAATGCTTGGAAGGGGGAAGTCATCCTTAGGATATGCCAAGTTTAAGTCTCTAAAATCTATGTAGATTCTGATGGATTTATCTTCTTTTGATACTAGCACTATATTTGAGATCCATTGTGGATAATCAATGGCCCTTATAAATCCCACCTTCAATAGTTTTTCTAACTCCAATTTGACAAGTAATGCTATATGTGGATGCATCTTTCTTAACTTTTTCTTGACAGGTTTTTCTCCTTCCTTGATATTTAGGTGATGCATTATTAGATTTGGATCTAGCCCTAGCATATCTTCATTAGACCATGCAAAGTTAACTTGGTTTTCTTTAAATAATTTGATGAATTTTTTTCTTTCTTCGCTAGATAGAGATGTTGCTAGGTGGATGATCTTCGGCTTACTTTCGGATCCAATGTTTATCTTTTCTATTGGCTCGATTAAGATTGGAGATATTTCTTCATAATGCTCTAGTAGAATATCCAAACTCCCTTCCTTAGGTGCCTCAATTGGGTTTTCACCTTTGGAAACATCCTTTATTTCTTCTTTTCTTTCTTTCTCTAGTGTTGCCACAATGTGGTTTTCAACACTCGATTCTTTTCCTTTTTTATTTTTTTTGTTTTTTTCATTTTTTCTCGAATTGAAATTTTGGATGCTCCCCTTGATCAATTCTTCTTGATATTCCATGATAAAAGAGGGTTCAACCGTGTTAAGGTATTGGGACACCATGTTGTCATTCAAGAAAATCGGAAGGGTAGTTGGTTCAATGAAATTCCATTCGATTAATTTCAGGTTTATGAGAGTCAATGGGTCAATACTTGGGTTTTTTGCAATGGGGTTTAGGGCCAATACTTTGTTGGATGGTTCATACATTGTATCGTGCAAGTCTATGACATGGGCTTCCTCTAAATTTTCTAAAGAAGAAGGGTCAAAGTCATCCTCACTAGACTCCTCTAGGGTCTTTGTGGGATAAAATTCATGTGGATTAAACCTAGTGTTTAATTCCTCCATAGTAGGTCTCCATGAAGGAACGTAAGGTTCACCTACCCATTGATTTATTTCTATTGCAATGCTTGGCACATTATTTAGGATCATCTGATTTGAACTAGATGCCTGGTTTGAACTTGATTCTGCTACTAGTCCTTAGTAGAAGTATAGGTATGAATAACATCGATACCCTTATCATGACATGACTCATCTGATAAAGTCTCCCATTCCCATTCATTAGAATCCTCATCACTATGAGATTCTAATTGCAATATTTGACCATGTAATTTAGGGTGATGTTTTTGAATATATCCTTCCTCAAGGTACCCTAGTCCTATTTTCTCTTCGAAATCTCACCATGTTGTTTCTATGGGTTCAATGAGCCCTTGATTCTTTGTGCCCAAAGGCCCTTGACCTTTGTACCCCATCTTCTACATGATTTGAAATCCTTTCCCATATTGATGTGTGGGAATCATTATATTTTGAATATGTTTGACATGTGCACTTGATTCTTCATCCTTCTATAACCAGTTAAGGATCTCATTGTCTTCCTCATCCATGGTAGATGATGTACTTGTCCTCAAAAAATTATCAGTATATTTATGAGGTAGATTTGAGGGCCTTCCAAAGGACTTGGGTAATAAAGGTAAGTCCATCATAGATAAGGAGTATTCACCTATGCCTTTTTTCTTAATTTTTCATTGCTTATCAAAATTCTTCATCATTTGGTCCATTTTTTGATAATGGGCCTCTTTGGTGTATACTTGGGTAGCTTTGGTATGGTCCTCTTTTGATTCTCTAATAAAATTATCCTCACTAACCTTCTCTTTTCCTTTAGTTGATGTCGTTAGGTTAGTGATTTTTGGTGTTTCTTCAATAACAACTTTTGCTTCTATCTTTTCTTTTCCTTTCAACAATGGTATGTCTTTAGAAATTTTCCCTTGCTCCATTTGATTGGGTATGGACCCTTTTGCATTGTGTGGGACTAAGGATTCATTGATAAGCTTGATGTTGTTACAATATTAGAAGGGATTTAAGTCCTCACTTACCATTATCTGTTGTCCTAGATATGAAAATTTTAGGCATTGATGATAAGTAGAAGGAATGACATGCATTTCGTGGATCCATGGCCTTCCTAATAGAATATTGTAAGTCAAATTTAGGTCTAACACTTGGAATATGTTCTCTTTTTGCATGGGACCAACTCTTATAGGTAACACTATGACTCCTTTTGAGGCTCTTTTTTCATCATCATAGGCTTTTATGGTTATCTTTTTCTTAGGGTCAATAGCCTCCTTAGAAAATCCTAGAGCTTTTACTAGGCTAAGGGTACAAATGTTTAGACTCTCTCCTCCATCTATAAGGACTCTTTTCACTCTATGCTTATGAATCAAAACTTCTGTGTGCAAGGGAAAATTTTGAGGATGATTAAGGGACATATCATCTTGTTCAGAAAATGATAAACAATGGGGAGCAATGAGGTGTCCCACCATATTTTGAAATTTATCCACCTCCAAATTTAGAGGCACATTAGTTTCCAATAAGGCCTTTTCCAAAATATCCTTATGAATTGGTGATAGTTTGAGTAACTCAAGAATAGATATTTGAGCGGGAGTTTGTTGGAGTTGATCAACCAAATTGTATTGTTTTGATGATGAGGTTGAAGCTTGATTTCATACCACAATTTTAGGAGAATTGTTAGGTAGGATGATTTTTTATACTTGCCCCCTAGTGACCACATTTGATGATGCTTCTCTTATCTTTTCCTTTACTACGATAACATTTATAGTATGATCCTCTTCTCTTAAATTATTTATTGTGTTATCATAAGTATGGGCAAATTTTACTTTCTCATTACCCTTTTTTTATTCTGATTAGCATTATATGACTCACCCTTTTCATGATTTAAAAAGGGGTTCTTGAAGGTCATGTGATCCTCATTGTTTTGAGGCCCTTCAATTTTGATGGTTCCATTCTCTATCAAATCTTGTACTAAGTGTTTTAATCTCATGCATTCATTGGTTGGATGACCTCCAACTCAATGGTATTCACAATGATGAGAGTCATTCCACCAATTAGGTTTGACTTGAGGTTCATATTCTCTCACATCGGGTAATGTGATGATTTTATTGGCAACCAAATTCCTTAATGCATTCTCGAAAGGTTCACCTAAATAGGTGAATTTTCTTTTGTTATAATTGGAGTAAAAGGGTTTGGACTTATTCCCATTGGCATTATTGTTGCAATTGTTGGAATTGTTATTGGAATTATTAGAATTGAATGGAGATTTGTTTGATTGATTGACATTATTTGAATAATTAGCTCCATAGGGTAAGGTAAAAGGGGTTGCCTTCAAGTTGTGAGCCTCCACAACTCCATCATTCACAAGGTTTTTTTTATTATTCTTTATCCATGATTTAGATTTATCATTGTGATTATTGGACCCTTGATTATTGACATACTTAGGCACATAATTATTATTATTGTTGGTGGTGGTGTTATTGGATTTGTTATCTTTAAATAATTTTACTTCACCTCTCTTGAACAATACATCCTCAATCTTGATCCCATTTTCAATGAGTTTTTCAAATGTTAGGGGACATTGAAGTTGTAATCTATAATTCATTTCCATGGTCAATTTGTTTGTGAAGATTTCCATCTTCTCTTTCTTGGGGATAGTTCATGGATACCTTGTGAAAATGGTCCTCCACCTTTGTAGGAATCCTAAGAAGGATTCTCCATATTTTTGTTTGGTATCACACAACTTGAGCATAGTAATTTTGTGCTCAATATTATAAGAATAATGGGTCACAAACTTGGAGGCTAGTTCCTCAAAGGTCTTTATTCCTTGGGGTAGTTTTGAAAACCACTCCATGGCGGGACCTCCTAAGCTTCTAGGAAAGAGTCTCATCAGTTATGTATCATTATGCATGAACTCAATACTTAAGGAACAAAACTCCCTTAGATGATCTTGTGGGTTTGTTTTACCCATATATTTAGCGTATTTAGGAAAAATGGTATTGAATGGAAAAGATACCATAACTAAGATTTTTTCAAATGGAAAAGGACATAAAGCTTCAATAGAAAAGGCCTTAGGTTCAGACGCCTTCTTCATGGTATCGATTTGTTCTTGAAAGGCCTTTATCTGCCTAGTCATAGCATTCATAGTGTTATCTTGCTCTGGGTCTTTCTTAAGTTGTTCTTTATCAAAATCATGGGGAAGCTTTACTCCCACTTGAGCTAGGTTTAGGAAAAATTTCTCCCTATCCCTATCTATTAATTTCTCCATGAACTCTAGGAATTCTAGATCTTGGGCTGCTCTCTCAACCTTTTCTTCAAGTGTTTCTTTAGGAGCTTGATTGGCATTGTTGGTATTATGATTATTCTCTCCTTGTTGGTAATTATGGTATGCAAAATTTCTATCCATATCTCCAAGTCTTTGTTCAAATAAGTTCGGGAAGATTTCCTCTTGATTAGGACCTTTCAAAATACTTTGGCACTCAACTTCTTGCCCTTTGTTTTCCACAAGTGTGCTATCTCCTTGTAAAGATTCCCTATATGTGTGGGACCATGTGGAAACTAGCATTCAACAAGGGTTTGATTTGGAATGATCCTTGATTTGATAATTGTTGATTTTAATTGAAGAGATTAAAAATATAAGATGAACTTTCAATGGATATCTCTCTCACTTGTTTATGTATTTTAAACACAACAATCACACATTCACTTGTCTCTTTTTTTTCTTACCCACTTAACACAAAATGTTTGATTTGGAAGAATGTTGTCATGGGTTTTGCACAAAAAGACACTTTAAGCACCTACCTAGCACAAGATTTGGTTCATAAACATGGCTCTAAAAAGGCGGTCTTGCTATTTTATCAAGGATTTAATGTAGATTCCATTCAAAATGGACTTTAAAATTTCATCCCCCAAGTATGTTAAGGGGCTTCCCACCACTGGTATGTCATAGTTTTGTGCAATCCATGAGGACTACTCGAGGAAGTTCAAAAATTTAAAATCCTTTTTTCACACACCCCATTAAGGATGTATGTGTTTCATTTATAGTGGGTTGGATTATCGCAGAAAAAGTAAGTGTATCCCACTTTGGGTTGTCCCTCTCACCGGCCTCATTAAGGAAAATTCTTGGGAGGTGAGCCCACTAATGTTCTAGCATGTTCATGTAAAGCAAGGAAATGGAGTTAAGACATTTTTTTTGGAAACTTGGTTCACATAAAAGGTGAAGAGCATATCCCTAACTTTTCCTTAATTTTCCAAACACAATAAACAATGTTCAATTTCTTTCACCCACTAACTATAGAGAATTGAGTATTTCTACTCTCTTCCACAAACAAGGGGCTTTGATTTTATATGCTTGATTCCTCAACCTTTCTTCTTAATCAAAAAGTTCAACACCTTTGGCATTTTGATTCACTAGAAGAAGTGAAGAGCATAGGCCTAAATGCTAAACTTTCCAAACAAAGATAGTTTGTTTTGTAATTACTAGATTTTTAAATGCTCCAATGCCACAATTTAAGGGAAAATATTCACTAGTTTGAGGCTTACCTTTCCTTGTAGCTAGCCTAGGCTAGGGGCATTTTTGAGTGATTTTGTCATTTTTAACATTACCTTGGCTATATTTCCTTTCCAATGTGCTTTTCCTCCAACAAAGTTAGTCAACAAAAATAGCAACAATGAAGGAAACCAAAATGAATTTGAAGAAGCAAAGTTTGAATTGAATTAAAAGCCTTATTTGCAAATTTTGAGAAAAACTTGAACTAAGGTGAGAAAATCCAATTAAGTGATACAAACTTAGTTTTATAAGCTTCAACAATTTTAAGGTAGTTCTCATAAACCTGATTTTCTTCTTCTTGTGAAACTTCAAGAACCGATTTGATGTGCACAAAGTTCTCCTTAATTTTCCTAGCCAGATCCTTACCTTCTTGATTAAACTTGTTCTCTAGTTTTCTCACTTTTCTCTAGTCAGACATCCTGTAGAGTCACATAAATCACTTTACCACAGTCAAATTATGTAAATTGACAATTTACATAAAAGTGTTCCTTTAATGCTTGAAAGTGCTATTTTAATGCTTAAAAGCACTTTGAAACTAATTAAAAATGCTTTTTTAACTCTGACAGAAAACTCAAAAGTGCTCAAATAACTTATAAAAGCACTACAGAATTGATCAAAGGTAGTAAAAATAAGGTAAAAGTGCTCAGTAAAATATCAAAAGCACTTGGTAGTAAGGGAAAATGCACTGTCGAACTATGCAAAGGCATTGTAAGAATGATAGATAGGAAATAGAAAGATCAAAAGGACCT
Organism: Chamaecyparis obtusa; assembly: GCA_027943335.1. Classification (NCBI taxonomy): domain Eukaryota; kingdom Viridiplantae; phylum Streptophyta; class Pinopsida; order Cupressales; family Cupressaceae; genus Chamaecyparis; species Chamaecyparis obtusa. The sequence goes on from BSBK01004136.1 coordinate 844,169, forward strand.
CAGATCGATGCAAAGGTGCACAACTTCATCGTAGAAGCACTAAAACAGTGCTTGAAAGCATCATTTTATCGTGTAAAAGAATCATTTAACCTATCAAAAGTGTTGTTTCCTAAAAAACTTGAGAGTTAAACACATGCAAATTAGACAAAAATGAGATAAATCTAAGCGTTTAGTAAAGTGAAGCATTCAGCCCCATGGTGGGTGCCATTTTGTATACTAGAAATAGTATCTTCATAGAATTAGTATTGACAATAAATGAAATAGAAACTAAATAAACCACAATCTAGCAACTATTTAGCAAATGAAAGATCAATTAAGCATCGTATGGATCTCTATCTAAGAGTGTTGATAGAAGCTCTCAGCAAGCTACCATTAATGACAGTCCTCAAATGAGAATGATAAAGATTTAAGCTAAAGATAAAAATTAGATCAAATAGAATGCTAATTAAGCTCTTAAAATGCCTTTCTAAATATAAAATGCAAGATGTTCAATGCAATTCTCAGATTTGTGGTTATGAATTATGAGGAATTTGGTCTTCCTTTTATAGATTTTCCCAATGGTAGGGGGTGTAGTATAGTTGATCATGATTAAGCCTTGGTTGAGTATTTGGTTCCACCCTTTGAAGGCAATGCAAAGTTTGTGCCCTCAAAGCTTGGGACAAGTAGACAAGATCAATGGACAAGATTCTCTTTCACTTTGAGTGATTGAGATTGAATTTGGCTTGATCCATGTGAATGCATTCTTTTAAATCCTATTGGTTGATTGAATTTGCTCCCTTTGTGGTTGTTGAGAGAAATTAGGATTTATTAATTGATTTAAATTCATTTCTTTAGCCATGTACCCCTTGAATGGGTTGAATTTGATTTAATCCAAAACTATACAATTAATTGAATTAATTGCACTTTGATTTTATTGCATTTGATTAAAATGTTCTCAATTTTGATTTATCTTGAATTAGGACTTGGTTTTAATTTTGATTGGCTAATTATTTGATTCGATTCAATTTATTTATTCTTGTCCTTGATTCACTTTGATTTACCTTGATTTATTATTAAATTGTCTTTGTCCATTTTTAGGTGATTACACTTAGCATTTATTGTTTTCATCCATACTTGGTCAATATAGAAATGCGTCAGTGATAACTAGCTAACTAACTCAGTTATAATTGTCACTCAATATACACTACACTGGCTTGGTGTATACAAAAATCTTCAATTACCAACCACATTGACTTGTTCAATTTCAAATGTCTTCTTCATAATAGATTAATGTGACATGCTCAAGTCAACAATATTAAGCCATAGACTCATCAATAAGTTACCCAATGTTTACCTTATCCTTATCTATCATATCCATCTTTTCCTCATGTAGATATCTTAGTTCTTCATCTTTTCTTCTTTCATTAGATGTTCATATGTTTGTAACTATCATGGTAAGTACTGTCAAAACTAGTTGACATCAATGACAATATATTAACTGATTTAACCATCTTACATATCATTCCAGTAGCTTGGTGATCTCTAATCACTATTTGTTTAGTTCATCAGATATTCAACTAGTTGTAGTTCATCAATCTCTCCCTTTTGTATTGATGGCAACACAAGCAATATGAAAATATGCCATACACATACCAAACCTGTATTCTAAAACTATGTAAGTAAATTTTGTAGCTCAGTAAGCTCTCCCTAGCTTGATATTTAATATGTTTAATCACTACAAAACAAAATAGCATTACATGCAGACTCTCCCTACGGATTTTATCTTTTCAATTCTCATATTATTGTTCTTAGCAATGGATATTCTAGTATTCAAGTCTCTCTTTCTTTTTCAAATCTCTCTCTAATCTTCTCTTGTGCAACTTTTCATATGCAGTCTCTTCCGATCTTATCTCCCTTTGACAACAGTGCCAAAGAAAATATATGAATATCTCTTCAAAAACCAAGTAATTCTCTTTTGTTCAGTTCATATCAGTTAGTCAGGTACCTTCAGTGTACAGACAAACAATTTTTTGTTCCAACTTCTACAATGTTTCACAACCTTGAAAAAAAAATCCAAAGTGTGAGGTATGTGCATCAACATGAATGATCTTCTAATAAGTATAGGTTGACACAACCTCCATATCACCTCAGTGATGGGTAGACAGGGGACAAACCCCAGCTCTAGTCCTCAAATATTCAAATGTGTCCTTCGGTAAGGGTTTGATAAAGATAACAACAAATTGTTCCTTAAATGTTACAAATTCTAGTTTCACCTACTTCTCTTGAACTTGTTCCCTTAAGTAGTGATACTTAATAGATATATGCTTTGTTTTTTAATGCATCACAGGATTCTTGGAAATATTTATAGCACTAGTTTTGTCACAATATATAATCACCAGGTTAGTGATTACCTCATTCATCCCTTCCAAGACTTGTCTAATCCAATAAATATTTGAATGATTTGCACCAGCAATAACATACTCTGCTTCAATAATAAATTGAGAAATACATGTGTGTTTCTTGCTTATCCAAGTCATAAGACTTTCCCCTAAAAATAATGCTCCACTAGTTGTGCTCTTTTAGTCATCTATGTTTCCATCCCAATCTGCATCGGTGTAAACTCTAAGTTCAAATTTTCCTTCCAATGTGTACCATAAACCATAGTCTTTTGTCTTCTTCGGGTATCTTAGAGTTCTTTTAATTGCAACCATATGTGAATCTTTAGGATTGGTAGAAAATATTGCCACAATCCCAACTGTATATGCAATATCAGGCCTACTATGTACAACATACATCAGTTTCCCAATCATAGATCGGTACAGAGTCTAATTTACCTCTATAGATTCATCATCATTTGTCAATTTACATCCAGTTACTATCAGTGTTCCTACCAGTTTTGTATCTTCCATGCCAAAATAATTCAACACTTTTTAATGTATTTTGATTGAGTAATGAAAATCATGTCATTCTGTTGTATAATCTGCAAACCTAGAAAGAATTGAATCTCTCCAAACATTGACATCTCAAATTCCTTTCTCATTTCATCAGAAAAAGATTTGCAAATCAGATCTTATCCACCAAAGATTATATCATCAACAAATATCTCAGCAATCAAAATGTTACCATCATATTCTCCTTTCATGTACAAATTATTGTTTTCACTAGCTCTTACAAAGCCAATACTGACAAGATAAGCATATAGTCTTTCATACCATGCCCTCTGTGCTTTCTTCAATCCATACAAAGCTTTGTGCATTCTACATACCATGTCTTTCTAATTCAAATCAACAAACCCTTCAGGTTGTTCTATGTAGACCTCCTCCTCAAGAATTCCATTCAAAAAGTTGATTTCACATCCATTTGATATACATTGAATCCCTTATGTACAACATATGCAAGTAATATATGGAATCCTTCTAGTCTAGCAATAGGTGCAAAGGTTTCACCATAATCAATACCTTCTTCTTGTGCATATCCCTTGCAAACAAGTCTTGCCTTATTCCTAGTGACCTCTCCATTTTCATTTAACTTATTCTTGAATATCCACTTAGTACCAATAATATTTTTATCTTTTAGTCTAGGCACTAATGTCCATGTCTTATTCTTCTCAATCTGTTCAATTTCCTCATTCAGAGCATTGATCCATTCCTCATTTTCAAGTTCATCCCTAACATTCTTAGGTTCAAACTCACAAACTAAGCATGTTTTTTGTCTTAACTTACTTCGGGTCATCATGCCATCTTTTTTATCTCCAATTATTTGATTCTCTAGATGGTGTCTTCTAAAAAATCTTTCTAGCACTTGATCTCTTCTCTATTCATCATTCAGTTCAAGTTCATTTTCCTACTCGGTAGCTTCTTCCTAATTCTCAGTTTGCATTTGCTGATTCTCGGTAGCATTTTCCTGATGCTCAATATACTAATCCTGTGGCTTCATTAGATAATATGTATCCTTAACATAAGTAAACCTACCATAGTCTTATGGTTCCTTCATGCTTTCTTCATCATTCTTTTCAGAAAACTCATCAACTCTTACATTAGCACTTTCTATAATTTTATTAGTAACCTTGTTCAAACATTTATAAGCTTTACTCTTAGTAAAATATCCTAAGAATATTCCTTCATCACCTTTAGAGTCAAATTTACCATCCCTATCATCTTTCAGAATATAACACTTACTACCAAATATTCTGAAGTAACTTACACTCGGTGTGCATCCAAACCATAACTCGTAAGGTGTCTTGTTTGTGTCTTCCTTCAGTTGAACTCGATTTAGGGTGTATACTGTTGTGCTAACTACCTCTCTCTAGTACATTTGTGCAACATTTTTCTCAATCAACAATAGATCGGCTCCTCCTTTCAGCAATTCCATTCTATTATGGTGTCCTAGGTGCAAAAAAATGCCTTTTGATTCCATGCTCATTATAGAAGTTAGTGAATTCATTAGAAACAAACTCACCTCCTCTATCAGACCTTAAGCATTTCAATTATTTTCCGATTTCTTTTTCAACTTTATCCTTATACCATTTAAACAATTTGAATGCCTTAGATTTTTCTTTCAAGAACATAACTGTCATCAATCTAGTATAGTCATAAACAAATAAAATAAAGTATCTATCACCATAGTAGCTTTGAGTTCTCATAGCACCACATAAGTCAGTGTGAACCAACTCCAAAATTCCTTTAGTCCATGAATAGTCCTTACTTTTAAAACTAGATTTGGTCATCTTTCCTTTCTGACATTGATGGCACATAACATAATCAGGTTTGGTTAGACTCAGCAATCCTCTAACTTTTCTCTTTCTACTAATCTTAATCATGTTATCAAATTTTACGTGACATAACCTTTTATGCCATAACCATGCATCTTCTTTTTTCACTAGCAAACAAGAAGTTTTAACATTGTCAAGGTAGAATAAATTACCTTTTGATTATCCTCCAGTACCAAAAAGCTTTCCATTTTCATCATAGATTTTCACCTTCTTGCTTTCAAATGCAACTCGGTGACTTGAGTTATTCAGATGTTCTATGTACTCAAAAAATTGTAGTTAAGTCCTTTTACCCAGTATGCATTATCACATCTAATTCTATCATTCAATAAAATAGATCCTTTTCCTTTTACCATACAAGGTGTGTCATTTCCCATTTTCACTGATCCTCCATTATACTGCTCAAGATTATCAAACTTATCTTCATCACCAATCATGTGATGTGTACAACCACTATCAATGATCCAAGTATCATTCTTACTAACTTTAGAAATAATTTTTATCTCTACATACCTTTCCTCCTCTTCTGAATCATCTTTCATTGCAACAAATACTACTTCAATATCATCATCAGTGTCAATGTAGGTGTCATCTTCTCCAACAAGGTAACATGTTTTTTTACCTTTATCTTTTTAGTCTCAGTTGTCTCTTTTGTAGTGTCAATTTCCTCCGTTATTCCTTCTTCCATACTTTCCATCACCAGATTAGTCTTTATCTTTATCTTCCTCTTTCTTGTCATGACATCTAGCAGCAATATGGCCAACCTCTTTACAATTAAAATAGGCTAAAGGTAACTATCCCTTATATCTTCCTTTACCTTTCTGCAATCTCTAGTCCATTAGTGCTTCAAGCTCATCAAGCTCATCTTCAGTATTACTATCACTTTCATTCTTTATATTATGCTTACTGCTAGATTTACCAATCTTAAGAGATGACATAAAAGAAGACTCAACACTTGGTACAACACTACTGTCAAAATTATTCAGATCAAAAGTTGTTAACTTTCTAATCAGACTATCAAGAGTAAGAGTAAGAGTGCTATTAGGTTCAGACCTCATTTCATGAATAGTAGATATTCTGATTGCATAGATAGGCAACAAGGTTCTCAGTATCTTACTTACCACTGTATATTCAGATATAATACCTCCAGCTCCTCGGATAGTATTGACTACCTCTTTGATTTGGTTTGTGTATTGAGTGATGTTCTCTCCTTCCTTCATCTTCATGTCATTAAATCTACCTCTTAAGCTTTCATCTCTAGCTCTCATCACATTCACATCACTACCATAAGCTAGAGCAAGTTTATCCCACATTTTCGTCATTGTAGTGCAATCCTTGACATCCTCAAATTCAACATCAAATAGAGAAACAAAAATCTCTATCATAGTAATATGTTGTTCATGTCAGTCTCTTAATTGATCAAGAGTCAAAGGTCCAACATTCGGTTGTAAGTATCCATTGTCAAGTAAATGTATAGCAGATTCTCCAATCCCATATATGTGAAGTCTCATCTGGCTTTGCCATGTGGTAAAGTTTTCTTTGTTCAGCTTCCGCACTTCCCTCTTATACATCTTGTAATCTTTATGTCAAGTCCTTAAAAATTTCTTTCAAGCAACCAATATGCTCTGATACCAATTGTTAGAATAACTGAGAGGGGGGGTGAATCAGTTAGATCAATTACCCTACAGTCCCAAATACAAATATGTACCTTACAAAACAATTCCAACAAATTATGAAGCTCGGTAACATAAAATATTAATTTGTCTATCTAGTTTATCGATTACCAATAATTATCCAAATGTGATTACCAACTAAATCAACTATGCAGTATGTAAAGTATGATAGAAAAAAATCATAACAAATAATACATAACACAATGATTTAATGTGGAAACCTTGCTAAGGGAAAAATCACCTCAGATCAGTAACCCAAAATAATTCACTCTTTTGAAGTGAGCTCGGTGAAGAGCCAACCCTATTAAAGGTTATAATGCACACTATTAGGTGTCACCTGGTTAGAGGATTTATCTCTAATAGTTAACTTTTGACCAGCATTCACTATGGGGTCAACAACACTTTACATTCAATGAATGTCATAGGGTAGTACATAAGTCTATTAAGTCCACTCAGTTAAGAGATATTTTGAATCAATGGTTAAACTGATATAGTACTGATCTGATTCAAATGCAACTCAATTGCAAATATTCAGATCTATGTTAAGCCCTTAAAATCCTCTAATCATTAATCAATTTCACTTCCTCAATATTTCTCAACTTACTTTCACTCAGTAAATGGTTCTCTGACGCTCGATAATGTCTACAACTTGGTTCTTTCAATAACCAATATGATTAGGCATGCATGAATATAGTCTTCACGCAAAATCTCTATAGTATTCTTCTTTTTGGCATGTTTTAATAATGAAACTCATATTTCTTATATAGACAAGTAAAATGTTTTCATATTAGCCATTAGATTTTTCCTCTTAATCTCCTTCAACCATTTTTCTACTTAAACCTTCCTCGGAAGATGTGTTCATAACACATTTCAATCTCATCCTTTAGATCATCTCTGAATTTTTTCAGTTGTGGATCTCATAAAAAACTTTATCCTTAACCTTGAAATCATAATAATTTCCATCTCATCAAATTTAGTCTGTTGTTTTTAGCATTTAATGTTTTCATCTATGTTCTGTCAATATAGAAATACATCAGTGATAACTAGCTAACTAGCTCGGTTATAATTGTCACTCAGTATACACTGCACTGGATCGGTGTATACAAAACATCTTCAATTACCGACCACATTGACTCGTTTAATTTCAAATCTCTTCTTCATAATAGATTATGTAACATGCTCCAGTCAACAATATAAAGTCATGACTCATCAATAAGTTACCCAATGTTTACCTTATCCTTATCTGGCATATCCATCTTTTCCTCATGTAGATATCTTAGTTCTTCATCTTTTCTTCCTTCAACAGATGTTCAGATGTTTGTAACTATCATGATAAGTACTATCAAAACTAGTTGACATCAATGACAATATATTAACTGATTTAACCATCTTACATATCATTTCAGTAGCTCGGTGATCTCTATATTATTTCTTTAGTTCATCAGATATTCAATCAGTTGTAGTTCATCAATATACATATACATATACATATACATACATACATACATTACATATATATATATATATATATATATATATATATATATATATATAAATATATATATATATATATATATATATATATATATATATATATATATATATATATATATATGGTATGTTTAGGATCATGGTATGCCAAACTAGGCCATTAAGTGGCAATGAAAATTCAGAAAATCAGGTTTAGGCAAGTTGACATAAAAAATTGAACAAGTTATAAATATTATATCAAAAATATGTAAGAAGAGAATCTATAGAAAATTGAATTTATTTTCTAAGATACTAGGATTTTTTTGAAAAAAAATTATTCTATATGTTGAAAATTTGAAATTTCAATGTAGTAGTATAAAAATTTCAAGAAAAAATAAGAAGTAGGTGTATGTCTGACCACCTTAAACACAATCAAATGATAATTTTTTTTACAAGATTCTAGATATAAGTAGTAGACTCATGTCCGAATGTGACACATTTTTTGTAATTTATTTCTAAGTAAATAATTAATTATGATTTTTCTTCTACAACTTTTCCAGAATACAAAAGATCTCATGTCTGACCACGTTAACTTAGTCTAAACTTTATCAAATTGATTTTTTTTTTAATTTTTCTTATAGTAGGAAAATCATAGAATGAGACACATGTTTTGGATTTCAAAAATGTTATACAGTTTGAAAGTTATAGCTATTTTTCAATAAGTCTATCAATCAGGACTAGAAAGATAACAAGTAGGTGTATGTTTGACCACGTTAAAAAAATCAAATGATAATATTTTTTTATAAGATTCTAAATAAAAGTAGCAGACTCATGTCCAGATGTGATGTATATTTTTTTATATTTTTTCCAAGTAAATAATAAATTATGATTTTTCTGCTATGAATTTTTCTGAATATAAAAACTCTCATGTCTAACCACCTTAACTTGGTCTAAACTTCATTAAATTGAAAGAATTGTTTATTATTATTGTATTAGGTGAAGCATAGAATGTGATGAATATTTCAAATTTCAAAAATGTTATATTGTTTGAAAGTTATAGTTGTTTTTCAAAGAGTTTATCAATCAGGACTTCTTTTCACATCGCCGCTTTTTGGCATACCATGATCCAGCACATACGCTATACATATACATATACATATACATATATGAATGCATCCCAACATCAATATATATCATCATGACACCTACTTCTAGAGACATCATGAATATATGATCATCAATGAATCACATGTACAATCAACTACCCACATTAGCAATGATACGACATGGACAAAAGAATATATTAGTAACTAAGTACTTCATACAAGTGGCCAATACCAAAAGAACATATAAAAATATTCACAATATAATCATATGAGATTCTAGCTTGAATCCAAAGAATAAGCATGTAGCAAGATGAATATAGGGGGCACTACATCCATAGACTCTTTCATGGCACCTGGAATCATGACATGAACATCAAGTTTTATTACTAGTGGTTCCAATTTAGATAGTTTCGTGCTCATCAAGATCCTTGTCTATCTTAGGAAGACCCTCCACCTCTACCCTCAAACACCCTCATATCAAATTAATTGAGAGTTTCATAGAGGAAAAACTCACAATATAGTTCTCTTAAAATATACAAAGGAACCTCATAATTATTACAAGGTGGCAAGTTGAAGACCATCCATCACATATCCCAAAAATTAGTTTTGATGCCCTTGTGAGTATACCAATGTATAGGAAGCCTCTTTGAATTAACAAGAAGTGGTGCATTAATTTTGGGATTAGTGAAGATATTACACTCTTTTTTTCTTATTTCTTTGGTTTTTACTCCATCATATGACAAGTCTAGTATGATTAATAATCATGACATGAATCTCTATAAGTTTATCTATTAGTTATTTGTTTGAAGATTGAATCAACACTTGTTACCATTATTTCCAATTTGTGGCAAGGGATGTGTGATTGTCATGCTGAGAGGTTCTTAGTCCAATAACTAGGCTAATTAACCTAATAAATCATTGTGTGAGTTTGGTGGAAGATGGTTTCTTGGAGGACTCAAGGGGTTTCTGATCTGAGGCTCTTCTTTAAGGTCATTAGGAGGTAAATTTTATCAAGGATCGTGGTTTGAAATATCTAAAATTAATTTTGCAAAAAAAAAGAAAATAAATGAAAAATAATAATAAATTAGTCAAATTATAATATAAAATAATTATTATGCATTACAAATTGCATACATACCTTTTCAACACCATGGCATAACCATTTGGGTGAGAGCAAGAAAAGAATGATCCATTTACATTTCCCTTTTTTGGAAACTCGGAATTCATTACCATGAGCCATAGGTAGAAATGACCTAGTCCATCATTTAAAAAGTATATAATAAAAGAATCACAATCACATTATTTTCAATTTAACAAACATGATTGTGGTTTATATAAGTTTAATGTAGTCACATTTGTATGTGTAAAACCCATGCATGTTAAGGCTCATATTTTACGAGTTGTAATATGTTTGATTTATTTTAATTTTCAAATAACTCATATGTATTAAGGCTTGGATTTTCCAAGTTGTAATCTGTTTGGGTTATTTATATTTTCAAATAACCTAAACATGTTGCTTGCGATTTTGGATGTTTTTAGGTGAGTGGCCACTCTTTTTTTCACTATCTTGGTGCACTTTCCCTTGAGAATGTGCCAAGTAAATGGTAAAATAAATGTTGATGTTAGGGTACTTGATGCTAATATATCTTATATCTATGTTGAGGGTACTGAGACAATGTAAGAAACACCATTTGTTTCTATGTTGGAGATGTCACCAGCTATTGAGTTAGCTTCGCCATAAATGTGATTAACATTGTGTTTGATATTCAATCAAGCACTAAGAAAACCTTGTCTAAGAGAACCTAAAGACATAAATTGGGAAAGGACCATCTTCTGAAGGAGTTAGTTAGGTCACTAGATATTCACTTTTAATTTCTAGATGAGTAACTTGTACCTCAAAAAGTTTACTTGACCATGGATATTGTCTAAAACTTGGCCTCATTGTTGGTGCCTTGAACTAATGGGAGGGAAGAGGTAAACACAGTATTAGCCTTTGAAACCCAAAGTATTCAACCTATACAATAAGACCATGATTTCCCCAAGAGGCACTGCTAAAGTTAACCTTTACCTATATAGCTAATGAAGGTTTCCATGTTACAAGCGCCTAAAGGGATCGATAATAAATTATCCTAACCCTATTAATAGGGTTGGTTGAGGTTGGATTATTGGTTTCTAGGAATATCTATCATTATATTTCATGAACTACAATTGATTGAGAACATGATTGAAGAACTACAAGTGATTGGAGATCACCAAGCACTGAAATTGTTATGTAAGATAATTGAATCAGTTTTTATGTTGTCATTGATGTCAACTAGTTTTGACAGTACTTATCATGGTAGTTGAAAATATCTAACACGTCTATAGAAGAGAAGAGAAAGATGAAGAACCAAGATATCTACATTGAGGAAGATGGATATGACAGATGAGGATAAGGAATACTCTTGGTAATTTATTGATGAGTCTATGACTTCGTATTGTTGACTTGATTATGTTGTATTAATATGTTATGGAGATAGAAACAAAATGTTACAAAGCAGTGTGGTCAGTTAATGAAGCATTCCAGTATACACCGAGCTAGTGTAGTGTATACCGATTGATAGTATCAACCAAGCTTGTGTTCATCGATGCATTTCTTTGTTAACTGAGTATGGATAAAAGAACTAAATGATTAGTTTAGCCGACCGAAATTGATGAGCTTTAAAGTGTATGATTACGAGGTGGAAAGATAAAGTTTTTTATGAGATCAACGACTTACAAAATTTAAGGAATATCTAAAGGATGGAATTGAAACACATCTATCGAGGAAGGTTTAAGCGGAAAAATCTGAGGGATGAAAAAAAAATGGTTTACTTGTTTATTTAAGAGACTAGGGTTTCACAGTGAAACTCATGCCGGAGGAAGGAAAATGTAGAGATATCATGTGAACAAGCTTCATGCATGCTTGATCAGACTAGTTAAAGGAGAACCCAACTACAGAGTTAATCGAGCGTCACAACGTATCTACCGAGGGATAGTAAGTTATTGAATGATTGATGAACTAAACAGAAATATTGATCAGAGGATTTTTATGAGCTTAAGAATAGCTTTGGATATCTGCAAATCAAGTTGTATTATATTCAGATCACCTGCTATTATAGTTTAACCATTGTAATCAGATAAAATCTCTTAACCGAGTATACTTGAAAGTCTTATATGTCATTCATAGAATGTACATTGTTATCCTGTCAACCCCATAGTGAATGTTGGTTGGATGATAATTGTTAGTGTTAAATCCTCTAACAAGGTCACACTTTACAGTGTGTTTTTTAACCTTTAACGTGGTTGGATCCTCATCGAGCTCACTTCAGAAGAGTGGAAATATTTTGGGTTACCGGTCCCAGGTGGTTTTTCCCTTAACAGGGTTTCCATGTTAAATCTTTTGTGTTATGTGTTTATTGCAGTGATTGTTTGATTGTCATACTTTACATATTACATATATAATTTTGTCAGTAATCACTATGAATAATTAACTGGTAATCAGTAAAAGCATGGACAGTTTAGTATTATTGTTTACCGAGCTACAAAATAAGATGAATTTGTTATGAAGTTTTACATTTTGTATTTGGGGCTATGGATAAATGATTCACCCCCCTCTCAAATATTCTAACAATTGGTATCAGAGAATAGTGGTTGCTTGGAACAAAGTTTTAAGGACTTGAATAGAAAGATCACAAAATGTATAAGAGGGAAGTGCCAAAGCTGAACAAGGACAACTTTACAATATGGAAAAGCTGAATGAAACTTCATATATCTAGAATTGGGAATTCTTCCCTCACCCTATTGGAGAATGGCTACTTAGCACTGCCTACATGACTTTTAACTCTTAACCAGTTAAGAGATAGACATGAGCATAATGTTATTATGATGGAGATTGTTTTTGCTCTATCAAATGCCAAATTTGAAGATGTCAAGTATTGTGCTACCTCAAAGGACACGTGGGATAAACTTACTCTAGTTTGCAGTGGTGATGCAAATGTCAAAAGAGCTAGAGCTGAAAGTTTAAGAGGAAGATTTGATGATATGAAAATGAAAGGAGAAAATATAGTGTAGTACATAGACCAAATAAAGGAAGTGTTTAATGCTATCAGAGGATCTAGCAGTGTCATTACTGAAGAAACAGTGGTAAGAAAAATTTTGAGAACCTTATTACATGTTTATGCTATCAAAATATCTGCTATACATGAAATAAGATTTGCACCTATCTGTACTCTCACTCTTGATAGTCTGATCGGTAAGCTTACAACTTTTGAACTAGATAAATTTGATAATAGTGTTGTGCCATTTGTTGAGTCTACTTTCATGACTTCTCTAAAAATTGGTAAATCTAGTACTAGAAGTAATAATGATGATAATGATAGTAATACTGATGATGAGCTTGATGAGATTAAAGCTCTTATGGCCAGGAGGTTACCTAAAGGAAAAGGTAAATATAGAGGTAAATTACCTTTAGCATGTTTTAACTGCAAAGAAGTTGGTCATATTACTGCTAGATGTCCAAACAGGAAAGAAGATGATAGAAACAAGGATCGATCTGGTGAAGGAAGCTATGGGAGAAGAAACAACAGGAGTTACTGACACTACAACAGAGACAACCAAGACAACAATGATGAAGGAAAAAAGGTATGTTACATTACTGAAGAGAATGATACCGAGACCGACATAGATGATGATGTTGAAGTAGTGTTTGTTGCAATGAAGGATGATTCTGAGGAAGAAGAAAGGTATGTAGAGACAACACTTATCTCTAAAGTTAATAAAAATGATACATGGATCATTGATAGTGGTTGTACCCATCACATGACTGGTGATGAAGAAAAATTTGATCATCTTGAGCAATATAATGGAGGATCTATAAAAATGGGCAATGATACACCTTGTATGGTTAGAGGAAACGGATCCTTACTGATAAATGATAAAATTAGATGTGATAATTCTTATTAGGTAGAAGGAATAAATTATAATTTTCTAAGTGTGGCATAGCTTAACAATTCAAGCCACCGTGTAGCTTTTGAGAGCAAGAAAGTAAAGATATTTGATGAAGGAGGAAAACTTGTTGGAATAGGAGCACAAACGAGAGGTAACTTGTTTTATCTTGATAATGATAAGTCTTCTTTTTTAATGATGAAAAATGAGGATGCATGGTTATGGCATAAAAGGTTATGTCATGTAAACTTTGATAACATGATCAATATTAGTAGAAAGAAAAGGGTTAGAGGTCTTCCTAGCCTAACAAAGCCGGATCATGTAATGTGTCATCAATGTCAGAAAGGTAAGATGACAAGATCTAGTTTTAAGAGAAAAGATTATTCAATGAAGATAATTTTGGAGCTAGTTCACACCGACCTATGTGGTCCCATGAGAACACAAAGCTACTATGGAGATAGGTATTTCATTCTATTTATTGATGATTATACTAGATTAATGACTGTGATGTTCTTAAAAGAAAAATTAGAGGCATTTAAAATGTTTAAATCGTATAAAGAAAAAGTAGAGAAAGAAATTAGGAAGGAACTAAAATGCTTAAGATCTGACAGAGGTGGTGAATTTATTTCTAATGAATTTACTAACTATTGTAATGAGTATGGTATAAAAAGATAGGTTTATGCAATGAGAATAGCTCAGTAGAATGGTATTGCTGAAAGGAGGAATAGATCAATTGTTGATTGTGCAAGGACACTCATGATAGAGAAGAATGTGGCTCAGACATATTGGAGAGAAGTAGTTAGCATAGTTGTTTATGTTTTGAATTGAGTACAATCGAAGAAGGACACAAACAAAACACCCTATGAGTTATGGTTTGGTCACAAATCGACTGTAAGTTATTTCAAAATATTTGGTAGAAAATGTTTTATTCTAAAAGATGATAGAAATAGAAATTTTGACTCAAAAGGTGATGAAGGGATATTTCTTGGATATTCCACTAAAAGAAATGCTTACAAGTGTCTAAATAGAGTTACTAATAAAATGATTGAAAGTACTAATGTCAGGGTTGATGAGTTTGAGGATAGGAATGGTGAAGAGAGCACTAGGGAATCAAAAGATTATGGTAGATTCACTTACATTGAACATCCAGAGTACCAACCAAAGCTGCAAACTATGTCAACTGGTCATCAGGAAAACAACACCAAGGAACAAGAAAGGAACACCGACAATCAGGAAGAGGCTACTGAGAAAGAAAATGAACCTGAATAGGATGAACAACAAAGAAGAGATCGGGTACTGGAAAGATTTGTCAGGGGACATCATCCTTAGAACCAAATCATTGGTGACAAGCAAGTGGGCATGCAAACAAGAAGTAAGTCAAGATAATGTGCATGCTTAGTTTGTGAGTTTGAACTGAATAATGTTAAGGTTGCACTGGAAAATGAAGAATGGATAAATGCAATGACTGAGGAAATTGAACAAATAGAGAAAAATAAGACATGGACCTTAGTACCTAGACCTAAAGATAAGAATGTTATCGGTACTAAATGGATTTTCAAAAAAAAGCTAAATGAAAATGGAGAGGTTACAAGGTATAAAGATAGACTAGTTTGCAAGGGGTATGCACAGGAGGAAGGAATTGATTATGGTGAGACCTTTGCACCTGTTACTATACTAGAAGGAGTTTGAATGCTACTAGCCTATGTAGCACATAAAAATTTTAAAGTTTATCAAATGGATGTTAAGTCTGGATTTTTGAATTTGATACTTGAAGAGGAGGTCTACATAGAACAACTAGAAGGGTTTTTTGATCCACACAAGAAAGACATGGTATGCATATTACATAAATCTTTATATGGTTTAAAGAAAGCACCGAGAGCCTAGTATGAAAGGTTGCATACTTATTTTTTAAGTATTGGATTTGTTAGAACTAGTGAGAACAACAATCTATATATGAAAGGAGAATCAGATGATACTATCCTGATTGTTGAAATATTTTTGGATGATATTATTTTTGGAGGAGAAGATCACATATGTAAATCATTTGTTGATGAGATGAGAAAAGAATTTGAAATGTCTATATTTGGAGAGATTAAGTTCTTTCTAGGACTGCAGGTTATTCAACAGAATGATGGGATATTCATCACACAATCCAAGTATATCAAAGAAGTACTAAGAACATTTGGCATGGAAGATGCTAAACCAGTAGGAACACCAATGGTCATAGGCTACAACCTGACCAAATATGATGAAACTATAGAGGTGAACCAGACACTGTACCGATCTATGATTAGTAAGTTGATGTATGTAGTGCATGGTAGACCAGATATTGCACATGATGTGGGGATTGTTGTAATATTTTCTATAAATCCTAAGGAGTCACACATGATTTCTACAAAGAGAATCTTAAGATACCTAAAGAAAACATAGGACTATGGATTATGGTATCCTAAGGATGGAAAATTTGAACTCATAGTCTACATTGACGCTGATTGGGCTGGAAATGTGGATGATATAAAAATCACAATCGGAGGAGCATTTTTCTTTGGTGAAAGAATTGTTACCTGGATAAGTAAGAAGCAGACTTGTATTTCTCAGTCTACAACCAAAGTAGAGTATGTTGTTGCTGCTACAAACTATTCAAATATTACATATATTAAGCAAGTGTTGGAAGGTATGAATGAGGTAATCACTAAGCCGGTGATTATATATTGTGACAACACAAGTGCAATAAACATTTTAAAGAATCCAGTGATGCATTAAAAAACAAAGCACATATCTATCAAGTATCACTACTTAAGAAAACAAGTACAGGAGAAGCAAGTAAAGATAGAATATGTTACATCTAAAGAGAAACTTGCCGACATATTTACCAAGCCTCTACTGAAGGATACATTTGGATACTTGAGGACTAGAGTTGGGGTCCGTCCTCTGTCTATCAGTCACTAATGTGATCTAGAGGTTGCATCAGCCTAATCTTATCAGAAGATCATTCATGTTGATGAATCATAGTTCACACTTTGGATTCTGTCTAAGGTTGTGAAAGATTTGAGAAACTAGTGGCATAATCAGTATGCCAAGATATAGTGTATGCACCAGACAACAAAGAGTTACATAGCTAATAAAAAGTTGTATGTTTATGTGTTTCTTTGGCATTGTTGTCAAAGGGAGAGATAAACAATATGATAACCAAGGAGATTACCAGAACATCTATCTAAGGGAGACAATCTGAGAAAGTCAGATGGAGTGTTGAAGATCAGTTGCTGAGAATAGAAAAAGGAATCTAAGAGCTCCAAAGATCATATCTATAGAACAAAGTTTGCATTTTTAATGTTGTCATGTAGATGTAGTGATTAAACATATTAAGCTAGGGAGAGCTTACCGACCTACAACATTTTCTTACAGAGTTGTAGATTACATGTTTGGTATGTGTATGGTACACTTCATATTGCTTGAGTTGCCATCAATGCCAAAGGGAGATATTTATGAACTACAACTGATTGAGAACATGATTAAAGAACTAAAAGTGATTGGAGATCATCGAGCACTAAAATTGTTATGTAAGATAATTGAATCAGTCATTATGTTGTCATTGATGTCAACTAGTTTTGATAGTACTTATCATGGTAGTTGCAAATATCTAACACATATGTAGAAGAGAAGAGAAAGATGAAGAACTAAGATATCTACATTGAGGAAGATGGATATGACAGATGAGGATAAGGAATACTCTTGGTAACTAATTGATGAGTCTATGACTTCATATTATTGACTTGATTATGTTACATTAATATGTTATGGAGATAGAAGCAAAATGTTACAAAGTAGTGTGGTCGATTAATGAAGCATTCCAGTATACATTGAGCCAATGTAGTGTATACCAAGCGACATTATCAACCAAGGTTGTGTTCACTGATGCATTTCTTTGTTAACCGAGTATGGACAAACAAACTAAATGATTAGTTTAGCTGACATAAACTAATGAGTTGCAAAGTGTATGATTACAAGGTGGAAAGATAAAGTTTGTTATGAGATCAATGGATAGAAAAATTCAAGGAAGATCTAAGGATAGAATTGAAACACATCTATCGAGGAAGGTTTAAGCGGCAAAATCAATGAAGGAGATTAAGCGACAAAATCTAATGGATGAAAAGAAAATGGTTTACTTGTCTATTTAAGAGATTAGAGTTTCACAGTGAAACTCATTCCGAAGGAAGGAAAGTGTAGAGATATCGCATGAACAAACTGTTAGTGTTTGAACCTACAGATTAATCAATTACTCAAATAATCCCAATGGCTATAACCTAGCAAGTTACAAACTACTAAGGTATTAAGGTTAAGACCTTCTTCTCTTTGAGTAATATATACTCAGGCGGGTGTAACTCTATCAATTCAATGTTCAACTGAGCTCTGAATTGAGAACTTGCTCCTTCACTGCTTTGTTACTGCCTTCAAAATCCAACTCAATAAGTTGCTAAAACTCTGAGTATAACCCAAATTATCTTGATACACAACATCATGATATAGATTATAAAAACAGTAACATGACACAATGGCTTAAAGATATTCATCCTTCTTCCTTTTAGAGTTAAACTCAGGGAAGGGTTAACCTCATTTATTGCTTCTTCAAAGCATTGAAATACATATTTATGAACTTGTCATAATATGACCCAAGTCTGGAAATTATGCATATAAAATAAAATTTCAATCAATTATATCTTGGATGGTAAACCAATGTAAATGGATCTAAAACCAGTCCCTTATCTGTTGGGCATCAGAGTCGAACTCTACCTTCACATATATCTATTAAAACGAATACAATGAAACTCAAATGACATGCCTAACATATCATTGTTTCCATTCCTACACCTGTCATCAAATCCACATATAGATATTTAATTCCGAGAGACATCCCCTAAGATTTTACTCTTTCCTTGAAAGAAACTTAAGCTCAACCCCTACATTCACCTTGTGAAAGATGTACTTAAACTGTCTTACAATCTAAATACATAAAGAAACTAAAACACTCCACATGTAAAGACAATCTAATGATAGTAACAAAACTCCAGTGTATTTGTATTAATTGATCAAATGCATTCGTATAGTTTTCCTTGATTTCAAGAAAATAAGGTTCTATATTCCGGACCTCTCCTTTACAAAAATATTTTCCAACCTCTATCTTCAATAGAAACTGACTATTTATACTAATCAACCATCCTGGAATCCTCGAAAGGATGCAACAAGCTTCGGATGGCTGATAGAAATTTGCACTAGAAAACAAAAGAAAATACAAATAGAAAGATATTTAATAAAGACAGCAAGGCATATTTTTCCAATTCTGAACAACTTCCGCAGCTGGCACCTTTGTTTGTAGATATTTTCAGAGTAGTTACCAAGTTTTTCATATGAATGATGACTGCCATTACAAGCTAATTTACATCATTCTCTATTTGAACACGCTCTCCCTCAAATTCTGGATCAGGTGCCAAGTGCAATCTATTCTTCTTCCTCCTCTGTCAGCTGGATAACCAGTTTTTTCTTCTTCTTTGTTATTAGCTTTTCCCAAGCTGCCACATCATCATCAGATGGCCAGTCGTAACTCTATAGCTCCTGTAATAAGTTGACTTGCCGTTCCCATGTAGAATCAGTCACATTTTTAACTTCTGCTATAAACTTAATACAGTCACTTTCAACTTTGAATAAATTATCAATTATATTGTTAGTTCTTTCCACATCCAAAGCCTTATTATCTTTTAGGAAGGCGTCTTGCTTGATTACCAACTGACCCATTGACAACTTCCAATCTTCCAGCTTGACCACATTTCCATTGTCATCATATACCGGGGGCAAATACTTGCTGTAATCTTTATCAAACATGGCTAACCTAGCCTTTATTTGGTTTGACTTTCCTTTGAAAAACTTTGAAGCAGCACTTATTAGGCCAATCCTTTCAAATACATCAGTCACTACTTTTGGGATATCATGCCTGTGTTCTTGTAAACTGTCAAGTTTATCAAACAACAAATTCCTCCCAGACCAAATACTATAGAGTGGCTCCAAGGTGGCTAAATAGTCATTCACCTTTTGATTGGTCTGATGTAATAGGCTGACTGATTTATGAACTGCATCCATCTTGTCTCTTATTTTGTCTTTCCTGTACTGCACTATTTTGACTATAGTGTCCAGGGATGCATCCAATTTCACCTTTTCCAAGTCTTCAGCAGGTCCCTCAGGTGCCTCCAAATTTATCTGAATAGGTACCTCAACTTGCAGAGGAGGAGGAGGAATTATTTTTGAGGCTTCCTCAAGTTTGACCTTTATTTATGCCAGCTCATCTTCCAATTGTTTGATCTTCATCATTTTCAAATCTCTGTCCTTGGCTACCATGCTTGAACTTTCAAACAATTTGGCATATCTTTCTGACAGCTGAGCTGTCTTGGCTTCATTCAGATTAGCCCAATGAGTTACTGCCTTGGAGACTTCAAGGTCTGTTGTATTTTGTACAGTCCATATAATTTTATTCCCCTCCATCTTATCCTCTATACTTAATAGAGATGGCTTTTGAGTTTTGGGGGCCATAGACCACATTGCAACAGCTTGGGACTTAGGGTCATAGCCACTTCCTCTTATCATGTCACCAATGTGAACCTCATATGATAGGCTACCCTCTGGTTGCTTTCTCAATTGATCAATGAGGAATGCAGAAGTCAGATCCCATCCTGGGGTTAACAACATTCCACTTGATTTAACCAATTCTTTGGCTTCGTCCACTGTTATAGGATCAAGGCTAGGATCATATGAAGCAAGAGCTCTCAAAGTTTCTTCACTTGGCTCCATACCTTCAGGCAGAGCTTTCTTTACTTCTTGTTGCTTGTTCCAAATGAGAAAACTCTTGAACTCATCAGTCTTAATGAATTGATCATCCCTCAAGAATTCCTCCTGATAGACCTCTCTGATATCCTTCTCCAACCACAAGGACTTTTCTCTAATTTCTTGCTCAATGGCTATTTTCTTGCCTGCTCTTATTGCTTTCCTCAATTGATGATGATATGGCCTATCACCTGGTACAAGAGCAGATGCTCTGTCAATTTCCCTTCTTTGTTTCTCATGCCTTGAAGGTTCACCTTCCTCAAGCCTCTATTTCATCAATGGTGGCTCTGAGATATCCTTTATTTCTGGTTGATCTTGAGTGAGATCAACAACTGGTGGTCCCTCAACCTGTGGAGGACTATCTTCTTCTTGTGACTCATCAGTGAATTCTTCCTCATCAGAAGATGAATAATCTTTCCTTTTCTTCTTCTCTGGCTTATTCTGATCAATCAAGCCTTCCAATTGATTTGCCAAGGTATCATATTTTTCAATCATCCCATCAATCTTCTTCAAATAAGGAAGATCGGGGAAAAAACCCTCAAAAGGAATCTGAGATGCTTTCAATTGGTTAGAGAAATCTACTAAATCAAAGAATCTGTACCATCTCCTCTTAACCTCATCTTCATCCAAAATGTTTCTAATCACATCTTCTTCATCTAAACCCTCATGCTCCTTGATCACACCAATGTTTGGGATGTAAGTCATCCTGGCAATCTTGATGAAACCCTCAGGATCTATGTGCCTACAAGCACCAGTAACCATTTTGAATTGTTGTAGCCATGCACTAATCTGAGGAAAAGCCCTCTTTCCTATCAGGAAGTCACCTACCCTGAATTGCCTGGGTGTGAACGTACCCTTTCTATGAGGGGCCAGAAGCTCTTTATCTGTACACATCAATTGCCAAACAAATTCCAAACAAGCCACTCTCGGAGGCACATACTTTGGTAATAAATGTGGGGGTTGGGGACAACCATAAACTCTGATAATTATGGAATTATCTCCTAAGTAGAAGTCACCCCAATTATGATTTCCATCCCACTTATCCACATACTGCAATGGTCTTAAAAGCCTAAGGACTCTAGGAGATAGCCTGGTGACATTTATGCCTAGCATCCTGATAATTGGAAAGACAATGAAATTCTGAAAAACACAAAAATCTGCTTCATTGGAGGTAGAATTCCATATCCTCACCCACAACTGCACTGGATTGTGCTCATCCTTGAAAGTGAACCTTGGTTTTAACATGTTTACATCAAAACTGTTGATGTTGAAAAATAGAATCAAATGCATTAATAAAGAATAATGCATGAACTCAATGGGACTTTTACTTTCTTTGACAGACATCAGCCCTTGATGCATCCTATCAATCACATACTGAATGTAATCATAGTCAGTGTTTACCAAGGGATTTTGAATATCCAAGATAATCATCAGCAAGTCAGCTGGTAAAAATTATGCATTCCCATCAATTCCCAAAACTCTACATAACGCATAGCAAGTATATCTCATATAATGATGGAGGGATTTGAACTGGTATGGGGCATTCATGTTAGTAGGAAGGGGGGCTATGTATTTATCCTATTTTGGCATATGTTTAACCAACTGGTCTTTTACTGACCCTATATTGCTTCTGTATCTAGCCTTTTCTTTGTTCAAATCAATCTCAGTTGAAAAGGATGTGTATAGACCAAAAGCTTTCATAAAAGATCCCCTATCAAGAGTAACTAAGGGTGATTGGTCTTCTTTTCTAATTGTCCTTGAGATAGGGTCATAACTTCTGGCTAGGGCAACAATTAAATCAACATCTAGGAAAACATCAGGGACAACCATTTTTCCCAATCCTAACACCCAACCATTACAAACAGGAACATGCTTATTTTTATTGCTGTAAAAGAAGTTGAAAATAGTGTAACCTAAGAATTCTGAAGTGATTGGGTCTCTACACCGTTCCAAAAGATCTTCAAACATGTCATCAACAGCCCTCTTATTCTGACTGGAGCCCGGCAACAGTTTCAGGAATTCATCTAAAAAATTTGGCTTATTCCTGTCCTCACTAGTTTTGGACTTGGCCTCACTACTAGAAGACGCTGCACTCTTCTCAGGTTGACTCATCCTTGCTACAGAAACATCTTCAATTTTCTGTATCTCAAATGCTTTATGCTTGAAAATTCTCTGGACAAACAGGAACTCTGAGACTGATCAAATAAACAATGAGCTTCAACTTATTTATCGATATGAATCCAAGGTGTGCAACTACCATAGTTAATGCAAATCTCCTTAATTGATCCCATATTCAATTTTATGTACCGTCAGATTTCAAATTTCGAGCTCGCCATGTCCGGATGTTGACAGATAGATTAAACTACTTGAAAACAAGGTGAAGAGGCAATGATCATGATCCTGTACTTTAAAACTATTTGCGTCATGTAATCTTTCTTCTTGAAGCTGATTTGATGGCTTACTGGTTTCATGTCCAAATCAACAAAGTACTTTATCTATGTGGCAACGGTTCTTTTTCTTTTCCCTTTATGACCTTTTCCATCTGAGCCCATTTAGCGAACCAGCGACTATTGGCTTCTCTTAGTCGCTGAATATAATGCTAACCCTAGCTAGCAACCAGAGAACTAGCGACCACTTACTTCGCTGGTTCTCTGAATCCCTGTTTAATCCTGGTTCAAATTTGGAGAACTAGCGACTACTAGCTTCGCGGGTTCTTGGAATCCCATCCTTAACCATTCCTGCATTTCACGAATCAGCGAACAAAGGGCTCCCACTTAAACAGTTAACTGCAATTACCATTTAGCGAACTAGCGAACAAAGCCACCTCGCATTTGTAATACCCTAAAAATGGGCTATAAGTTCATTAACCTCCTACATCGACAAATCGAACAAAATCGACATCAAAGTCCTAACCTAAGGCACATCTAAACATCATCGAATCATAATTGATTATCTTAAATTTTGCATCGGGGAATATTCCTAGTAATATTCCTAATTATCTTAATTATCTTTAATTTAATGATTATTTGGCGATAAATCACATTTATCCTAAGTTTGATTAATTGAATATTTTCATATTTAATTAATTAGATTTAATATTTGCCACTTAATTATGTAATTAAATTTAATTCTATCTATTATTTATTATATTATTTAATTTTGACAATAAATCAAAATTCCTATCTTTAATTGATTAAATTCTTATTTAATTAATTAAAGCATGTTGTCATTATTTAATAATATAATTTTTAATAAAAGTTTGGTAAAATAGTTAATTAACCCATAAATTAATTATTTTATTTTTAAAAGCAGTTAAGTTGAGAATAAATCACTTTATTATTAAATTAATTCATAAATAAAACATGCACAATCATAAAAGCAAACAACTATCAATTATCAATTAAAGCTAAACTCTATTTTGAGTTAAAGCTTAGCTTTTGCATGTTTTTGTGACTTAATTATTCTTTATTTAAAAATAACTCAAAAATCAACTTGAGTTATTTGAGTGATTTATGGCTTTTTTTCCCATGCACCTCCAAAGCCCTGGATTTCTATAAATTAAGGCTTTAGCTCTTCACAAATCATCTCATATTTTGCACAATCATGCTGGAGAATTGGAATTGAAGAATCAAAGCTCTTGCGAATCAACATCTTTGTGAGATCAATCTTATTTTATTTTTTTTTGCATTCATTTAGATTCATAGCATATCAATTTTCAATAGCATTCATAGCATATCAATTTCATTTAGCATAGATTTCATATCAGTTTTTATCATTCTTATTGCATAGAAAATATCAAAAAAATAGATTAATTGCATTTAATTCATATCTAGATCAATTGCATTCAAATCCTTCATTTAGGTGTCGTCTAGGTCACTGATCTCGATAATAATCTGAGAACATTAATCTCGCACCTACTAGAAGGCAGTAAATCGCTTGGTTAGATTAGATTTCAATTTTGCATGATTTTGATTTTTGCTAACCTCTAATGTTTTACTGAGTGTTGTGTCTACAGATCAGGTACAATTTTCACACACACATTTCTGGCGCCCACCGTGGGGCAACCCACCTTTGCATGCTGGTTTTGATTTTTTTGGGAGCTAAAACCCCAAAGTTTCAAAGATTTAATTTTATCTCCCAAACGGCTTAGAATTTTGGTCTAAATTTTTTTTTTCAAGTTGGTGACATGTCATGTAAGCTACAGTAAAAAATTTACAATTTTATGAGATGTTTTGAATTTTTAATAATTTTTTCTTGAAATTCTGGAAAAAATTAATATCTGACGCAAACCAGCATATTTTTCAAAAAAATTTATATTTTCGGAAAGCTCTTTAAATTTTACAGGGGATCCATTCTTTTTGTTTTAAATTTGGACATGATATCATAGCTCAAATAGTCAATTTACAAAAATTGGTCTGTTTTGATAAAATGGGTCTCTAGGGCACAAATGAAGAGATTTTTCTAAAAATTTTACATTTTTGGAAAGCTCTCTATTTTTTAGTAGGGGTCTCTATTCTAAATTTCTATTTTTGTGTTCAAAATCATATCAAAAAAATTAGATCTTGTTGACTAGGTCAAATGCAGCAAAAAAAATAAAGTTTTGTGATGGGTATGCACTTATTTTTTTACATGGTTCAATGAATGATATGAGTTGTCATTTGGGTTGATTGCTGGTTATTATTACTGATAATAATTGATTTTTAGAGCTAACCCTATGGTTTTCATAAGTTGAATATATTTTGCATATCTTGTTTGCTTGTTTGCTTGTTGGAGAGTTCGTCACTTGCTTGCATGGAAAAGCTCAACAAAAATTGCTAAAAATCAAGTAAAATCTACTAAGCACGTTGCAAGGATCCCAGGTATTCTCCTTCATCTAATAATATTTTGATTTGGGACTTAAAATAAATCTCTTATGTGTCAAGCTTGAGTGCATCTTTTCATGCTTTTGATCTATTTCTACACACTTGCATAATTGATACTAGGTTGTGAACCCTTAAGGATTCATTAAGTAGTCTTAGAATACTTGTGATTGATCTTGATTGCTATCTTGGGTTATTGGACTCGCTAATCCACCGGCCCCTCATTTCCACCCCGTGGTTGCAATCTCAGCGCCATAAAGGGGAGGGGTCAACATGACAGAAGCGTTAAATGTTCCACTTGGCAACCCTTTTGTGCTTTTAGGAACTCCCTTGTTTTCTAAGTTGTGGACTCATTTTTAGCTTGTGTGAGGTGTTAAGTGTTCCACCTTGTGGACTCATCTCATATTCGCTTTAAACGTTAAGTGTTCCTCTTTCTACTTTTTGGATGCTTTTGGTAGATTTGCTTTCGGAACATACATCTGTGCTCACATAGTAATTAGGCCCTATGAACACTATTTGTGATTCTTGAGAGATTGGATTCCTAGCGAAATCCTTCTTGACGATAGAATCCTTGTAGGTAGGGAGGATACTTAGTGTGTTTCACATTCAACTTAGTTAGTGAGTCTTCTCTTATTGATCGACACATTCTCTCTCCGGAGAGGTTGATAGATCACGTGGGGTTGATATCACGAGCTTTGGTGAATCAAAATTGGTTAGTGCATCTTCTTTTATTGATTGATACATTCTCTCCCCAGAGAGGTTGATAGATCACGTGGAGTTGATATCATAGACCTTGGTGGAACAAAACTTTGTCTTAGCGTGTCGGATTAATCTGCTTGCTTTGTTTGGGTTAAAAGTGAAGAGGTGTCAAAACCTTGAATCTGGAGCCAAGTCCCCTTGTGGTATACTATTGTGAGTCATCTTTAGAGAGGGTTAACCGTAGTGGACAATCCCTTCACAGGGCAAACTGCATTGACGGAACCTCAAGCAGTAATAGCCATTTTCGCCATGGTAGTGACAACCGCTATATAAATGTCCTTGTGGAAGAAATCTCCACGGGTATGGTTCATTGTTGGGTTGTCAGATCTCCCTAGCAGCTCTTGAAGATTAAGTTCTCGGACTGTGTCAAAACCCTGGTGCACCGGGATTGGAGTTCACCCCTTTGAATCATAAAAGTTGCAGAGTCAAACCATTACTAAAAACCCTAGAGAGGCCAATTTTTCACTTTCAGGTATATGTGCGTTATTGCAAAACTTTTTCAGAACATACACAATTAGTACTCTCAGGGATTAGCACAATTTGGTCACTTGATTGTTCATGTGCAAGGTTGCTTTTTCCCTTGTTCATTATTTTTAGACGTGCTTGGAATCACTTGCTTGCTATTCTGCATGCTTATTTATCTACTTGGCTATTAAAAATGATCAAATCTGGTATAACCTTCAAAATCTGGACAATACAATTTGCAAACAATCCAAAACTAAAAACCTTAAATTTTGCAAAAATTGACGTAAAGTTCTTTCTGGAGTCAAAAGTCATTTCAAGAAGTCAAAAGTCGTATGACTTTTTGTCAAATGTCATTTCAGTAAAGCCCATATGTCGTATGATTAAGAACCCAGTGTCGTACGAGTTTTCAAACTAGCAAAATTCAAGAAGCCAAAAATTGTTAGCAAAGTCGTACGAGTTTTGTCAAGTGTCATTTCAGTAGTACCCAACTGTCGTATGAGTTTAGCAACTGTCATTTCATAGACTACCCAGTGTCGTACGAGTCTGCAGAGTGTCGTTTGGAAAAATTTGAGAGAGTTGTCAGAAATTGTCAAATTGCAAGATATCCAATGTTTCCAGCCTAGTTCCAGAATCTGTCAAAAATATCATTGTGTCAAGAACAAATCAGTAGCTATTGAGAATCAGTACACATGTCTCAAAGAATCAGTAAACAAGAGAAAGAAGCTCTGATCGCCGCTATAATGAAACAGATACATGTTATGCAGGTCCAGCTTGACAAACTTGAGAAAGAAAAGGAACCTCTATAATCTTTTCCATTTGATAAAGACTTGTATATGTCACCATGCCCCCGGAAAAAATTTGAGCAATATGATACCTCTTCCACAGAGAGTGACACATCCAGCTTTGGAGACTATGATGACTATGATGACAGACAATGTAATGATACTTATGACACCTCTGTTCCTAAGAGTCCTCCTCGTCGTTCGTTCCTACTTACTACAAATGGGCCATCACATTGGATAGATCAGGAGAGTGATCCATATGATTCTGATTATCAAAGAGACTTTGATGATTTCTATGCACAATACCTAGATGATCCATCTGTTTCACTTGAGGAAGAGAAATTTTACCACGCTGATTATAAACATGCATACTATAAGGATCTCTCCTCTAAGAACTCTCAGGCTGAAAATAAAGATTACACTCTCAAGCAAGATCATGTTAATGTTGGACCTTTGTCTTGTGATGGTTCCCTTCCATCCCCTACTTCCTCCAATACCCATACATTTCCTAAAGCTTCCGAGTCTTTCAAATCTTTCACAAAACCTTCATCTGACACAAGCTCTGATATTTTTCATGTGGTTCCCTATAGTTATCCTCCAAGGCTACCTCTTAAAGAAACTCAAGCTAACCTTCACTTGGCTGCAAATACTTTCAATAATGATAAACCTAAAGAGCCTAAGCCTTCATATGCTATAATGCCTACTTCAGCTAGTCCTTCACCATCTCTTCCAAAATCATCCATACAATCCCAACATGCTTCCTTGTCTTTAGAAGTGGCTCCATGTCAAGAGGACTCTAAAAATGATAAAGAAAAGAACATAAGGAAAGATCAAGATCAAGAAGCCTCCATGTCATCCACTCCTTTTTCTAATGTCTCTTATCAACTTCATGGTTCTTTTGATCCTATACACCCTTTTTTATGCATTCCACCATGTCTTAAGTCTTCTCCTAAGCAAGATCAAGCTACTACTTACACTGTTGAGCTTATTGACAATCAAAATAACCTTACTACATTTGTGCTTTCCAAAGATGATACTTCCATTAAGGTTGGTAAAAATGATGTTCCTTCCAATGTTAAGCCTATTGAAAAACAAGAGAAAAATTATGCGCTTATGCTCTCCGAAGATCCTTGTCAAGATCAAAGTCTTTCATCTTCTTGTTCTACCACTCCATGTTCACTTCCACTTTCTACTCTTCCTAAGTCTTCGCAAGCTTTGAATGATCCTATCAACGAAAATGCTCTTATTCAAGATGTCCATGATTTTATTGAAAATTCTAATGCTCACTCTAAAGATGCTGATATCCTTGGTTGTCATATAGATGATGATGAACTTATTGATTATCCTTTTGCATCTTCCACTTCCATCCTTGGACCTCTTCCACCACTACTAAGGGCTTCATGCCTTCCTTCCATCTTGGGTCCTTATGTCCCTTCACTTTCCCCTCCTAGCTCTCCTGATTTGCCATCCATCTTAGGTCCTTACATACCTCCATCTCCCATCTTTCCTCAAGATCAACATAGATGCATACCCTTGAATCCTTTTCATCCACCCACCCATCTAAACCAGTCGTATCCTCCCTCTTCCACAAATCCCAAGTCTTTTGGAAGTAACTTGAATGTTCAATACAAGAAAAAGAAGCAATACAAGAATCCGTCAAAAAAAGAATATCACCATGTCTCCTCTCATAGACATGGAAGCATAAAGTCAAAAGAAATATCTAAGAAAAAAACTACAAGACAAGTATGGGTTCCAAAATCCATCATTCAAGATATTCTCTCTAGATCATCAAAAGGAAATAAAAATCCTAAGGCTATATGGATTCCAAAGTCTCTCTTGAAAGAGTCTGGTGTTGAGCAAAAAGTGAAGTTGACATTCAAGCTTCCAAAGGCTTCCACTTCATCTCCTTCCAAAAATATTCCTCCATTTTATGCGCCCAAACCTCAACCTCTTCTATCTATTCGCCATATTCCTTCACGTATTCCTTCATTCACATTTCCTCCACCCTCTCGCCACCCTTCAAGGTATGTGTTGATGTTGAGCTTGCCTTCCTTTCCATCTACCCTTTCACAATCCTTCCATTCATTATCCTTCTACCTTTTATCCTTTTTCCTTATTTGCCTATTCCTCCTATCTTCCAACCTCACTTGCTTTACATAAAACCTTATCCTCCATTTTTCTCTTCCATCTCCCTTTCCCTATCAGCATCTTTGAGCATGTCATTTTAAATTCTTGGCATATCATGGTTTATCCTTTCAAGGAGCATTATCTAAAAAGCTTTCCTTCTTCTAAAAGAGAAATTAAAAAAAAAATTAAAAAATTAAAAAAAATTAAAAAAATTGAAAATGTGCCTTGGTGAAAACCTGGAAACAGGTGCCTTGGTAGCAAAAGTAAAGAGAAATAAATTCATCCTATGGTGAAAACCACTCCCTTGTGGCACCTTGGATAAGTACCATGATGAAAACCTGGCAATCAGGCATTATGCGTAGTTCTTCTACATATTTCATCCATTCCATCTTTTCTCTTTGATCTTGACAATGTTGATCTATACATGAATATTTGGCTATTTTGTGAGCTATCTTACAGTGATCTTGCTTTCATTCCTTCCATGTTTAGCCTTCATATCCATCTTCCTCCATTCATTTTCGCCTATCGCTATCCTTTTCCCCTTTGGTCTTGATCTAATAAAATTAAAAAAAAAGAGTAAAACACAGTGGTATTAAGCCTCTTGACATGTCTACTCCTTTGGATTGCATTCTTTCCTGCTCTTGCACTACACTTTTGTGACTTATCCTATACTAGCCTTTCCCTACTTATCCAAATATGCTTTACATGACAATTTTTCCCTAGCTTGAGTATTCTTGAGGAGTTTTCCTTTGAGGATTTCTTCCCTTCATTCTCTTTCATTCTCTTGTCCTCCATCTCTTCCACCAGCTTGCTAATCCCTCTTGTTCTCCACCTTGCTAGACATTGGGACTACACGATATGATCTTGCTTGGGAGTTTGCAAAAGAAAAAGATGCTATCAAGTATACCAAGTATCAGAACAATTATCAGAATCAGTATCAAAATCAATATTAGAACCAGTATCAGAATAATTATCAAAATCAGTATCAGAATTAGTATCAGAACCAGTATCAGAACAATTATCAGAATTAGTATCAGAATCAGTATCAGAACCAGTATCAGAACAAGTATCAGAATGGGCCTACAGGACTAGTATCAGAACGCCTACAGGGGCTACACCTTTCACTTTAGTTTATGGGTCTGAAGTGGTATTGCCTATTGAGGTTGAAATCCCATCACTCAGGATCAAAATGCATGGACTTGTCACTGATGAAGACTACAGAGTGTCGAGGTTACAAGAACTTGAACTACTAGATGAGCACAGACAAGCAGCGTATGATCATCTCAGAGTGTATCAAAAAAGAATGTCTAGAGGCTACAACAAGAAAGTCAGACATAGAGAATTTCAGGTTGGCGATCTAGTGTTGAGAGAAAATCCTAAAAATCAATCACATCGAGAACGCAAGGGGAAGTTCGAACCCAACTGGCTGGGTCCCTTTGTAATCACTGCTACTTTTGGCTCTGGTGCCTATCAACTCTCAACAACTGAAGGAGAACAGCTCCGAGAACCAATCAACATTCTCCATCTAAAGAAATTCTATGCCTAAGGCATTCAGTGCTTGGTAAATGTCTTGAAAAAAATCTTAAAAATCGGAAAAAGTTCTGAAAAAATGAACATCTTGGTGAAACCCTAGCAATAGGCGCCTTGATGATTCACAAAAAAAATCAAAAAATATCAAAAGTACAAAAAAATTTAAAAAAATGAAAAATACAAAAAAATGAAAAAAAAGAAAAAAAGAAAAAAAAAAGTGCCTTGGTGAAAACCTGGAAACAGGCACCTCGGTAGCAAAAATAGAATCTCTACCAAGATGGTGAAAACTCGGCAAACGGGCACCACTTGTTCCAAAATGCTCCATCTATCAGCACAATCTTGGTCTTTCCCAGCTTTCAGTCTTGCTTTAGTTTGTACATATCTCCCGGTTTGTTTCTGCATATCCTGGTTTCAATAAGTCAGTCTGTACACCAATCAGCTCAAGCGTCTATATCCTATCAATGTTCAAATTTGGGGGCAATCAATGTCATATCCTATGGTCTCCCATGTATCTTAGACGTGTCATATCTAGCCAGAGTCCTTTGAAGCTTCATGTGAGTCAATCAGTCAGTCTCATCTCCAGAAAGGATTTTGCATCAACAACAATCAAGCATCAAAACTCAACTGAAAACAATCTGTGCTTTTCATGCTTTTATCTCCTTGTATGCTTACTGATTCGCATTGAGATTTTTGCGTATTGTGTCCCTTCGAGCTCTTCGATGATGTCTTTTATAGGATTTAGAGAGTGATGACTGGGGGTATAATCTTTTCTTTGTCTTCTGCTTGTATGTGAAAATCTAACAGCTTTGGAAATTTTGGATTGAAATGGTGTCCGACTGTAAGAGCCTCTATCTCGAATTGGATGGCCATGCGTACCTCGACCATTGATACCCAAAAAAAATTCAAGGACATTTGATCTAACTATTATCTTTTTGAGTAAGTTCTTTCTCCTACTGTGGAACGCAATCTTGCCTAAGGATGTGAACAATAAAGGGTCACTACGGGTAATTCACATTGGATTTAGAATGATCTCTTGACTGTTTGATGTGTTTGTAATGCAAGGCGTACTCAGGTCATCACAATGTTTATGTTTTGATGCTTGTACAAATTGCTATATCAAAATGGACATGATATTCAGGTCATCCTAGCGTTTGTGCCTTGATGCTTATATCTAATCCGACATTCACCAACTAAAATCAATATTCATATGTCCATGGTTGTTTGACCAGTGGGTGTTGTATTGATTCTTGCACATACAAATCGATATTCATATGTCTATGGTTTCATGGCTAGTGGGCATTGTATTGATTTATCCGGTTACCTAAAAGTTCAATGATGATAACAAATCGACATATGATCAGTGACTAGGTCCTCGGTCTTAGGTTGCATTTCATTTTGCATGTCTCATTTCATTTTGCATGTTGCATGATCTCACAATGATTAAACGAACTTCAATGCTTAAACGATTCTTCAAATCACCTCTTCCATTCTAACAAGAGCTGAATCTCACACGAAGGTTCCTCCAACGAAATAGCAAGTAGAATCCTTTTTCGGGATCAAAATTCAAATCTGAGATCATTCATATTATTAACTACTTGCATAATCAACCTTTAATCATCACAGAAATCTAGTATTCAACTTAACTGATTATCTTACATCAAACTATTGACATTTCAACTATGGTCACCTCATGGTTTAACCTAGTCAAATTTGGTCTTTTGGACCTTCCAACGATGCAGAATGCGTTCTCGGATGTAAATAACCACTTCTCAAATCAATTAACATGCTTCTAAACTATCAACACTGACTTTTCTTGTCAGATTTCAATTTTAATCCCGAAGGGGGCATGGTATTGCACATCATTCAAAGTCTGTAAATCAAATTCTATCGATCAAATCTATCAATATCTTTCATCAGTGATCAAGACAACAATCACGTCTAGTCATTGATTCATCAAAAGACCTCATCACTCGAGGCAAATCTATCATCACTTGGGGCATATCAGATTCATCGATCCATATCAATCTGGTATTCTCTTAATCTTGTAATCTATATCAGTTTTTGCAACCATCAGATCATAGTGTTCTTTCCTTGGTTCTTCGACAACTGAAGGGTTTGGATGTGATACTTGCTATTTCTACTAAGACAATCGAGTCTAGAATGGGTCACTCACTTCTTATCAATCCTAAGGTTCAGAATCAGGGATTTTGACACTTTTTCGCAATCATAGGTTCATTTGCTTCTACAGTGAACATTATCTTTGGTCATTTAAGACCTATTATCTCCATATCAATTCAATATCAATCAGCTTCTATCTCATATCAATTATCAATTTCAAACATCAGTTTCATATCTCTATCAAACACAGACTATCTTTGAACCACTGCGCTTCGCACAGTAATTCAAAGAGGGGCAAAATGTAATACCCTAAAAATGGGCTATAAGTTCATTAACCTCCTACATCGACAAATCGAACAAAATCGACATCAAAGTCCTAACCTAAGGCACATCTAAACATCATCGAATCATAATTGATTATCTTAAATTTTGCATCGGGGAATATTCCTAGTAATATTCCTAATTATCTTAATTATCTTTAATTTAATGATTATTTGGCGATAAATCACATTTATCCTAAGTTTGATTAATTGAATATTTTCATATTTAATTAATTAGATTTAATATTTGCCACTTAATTATGTAATTAAATTTAATTCTATATATTATTAATTATATTATTTAATTTTGACAATAAATCAAAATTCCTATCTTTAATTGATTAAATTCTTATTTAATTAATTAAAGCATGTTGTCATTATTTAATAATATAATTTTTAATAAAAGTTTGGTAAAATAGTTAATTAACCCATAAATTAATTATTTTATTTTTAAAAGCAGTTAAGTTGAGAATAAATCACTTTATTATTAAATTAATTCATAAATAAAACATGCACAATCATAAAAGCAAACAACTATCAATTATCAATTAAAGCTAAACTCTATTTTGAGTTAAAGCTTAGCTTTTGCATGTTTTTGTGACTTAATTATTCTTTATTTAAAAATAACTCAAAAATCAACTTGAGTTATTTGAGT
Organism: Chamaecyparis obtusa; assembly: GCA_027943335.1. Classification (NCBI taxonomy): domain Eukaryota; kingdom Viridiplantae; phylum Streptophyta; class Pinopsida; order Cupressales; family Cupressaceae; genus Chamaecyparis; species Chamaecyparis obtusa. Next base: position 878,615 of record BSBK01004136.1, read on the forward strand.
GATTTATGGCTTTTTTTCCCATGCACCTCCAAAGCCCTGGATTTCTATAAATTAAGGTTTTAGCTCTTCACAAATCATCTCATATTTTGCACAATCACGCTGGAGAATTGGAATTGAAGAATCAAAGCTCTTGCGAATCGACATCTTTGTGAGATCAATCTTATTTTATTTTTTTTTGCATTCATTTAGATTCATAGCATATCAATTTTCAATAGCATTCATAGCATATCAATTTCATTTAGCATAGATTTCATATCAGTTTTTATCATTCTTATTGCATAGAAAATATCAAAAAAATAGATTAATTGCATTTAATTCATATCTAGATCAATTGCATTCAAATCCTTCATTTAGGTGTCGTCTAGGTCACTGATCTCGATAATAATCTGAGAACATTAATCTCGCACCTACTAGAAGGCAGTAAATCGCTTGGTTAGATTAGATTTCAATTTTGCATGATTTTGATTTTTGCTAACCTCTAATGTTTTACTGAGTGTTGTGTCTACAGATCAGGTACAATTTTCACACACACAGCATTCTCTTAATATTATGACTGACGGTCAATTTTCTTGGAGATCTAGCGAACAAAGGGTTCGCGCATTCGCTTAAAAATATACCTAACCGCTTGACTGTCTGGAGAACTGGCGAACCCCTTTAATCTCTGATTCGCTGAATCTTTCCTTAATCATCACTTTACACTAGGATTCCAGATTGACCATTGATCTTCATCAATCGATGGCTATCGCTAGTTCTTTGAATAACAAAACCCTTAACCATTTAATTCTGAGAATCAGCGAACAAAGAGCATTCGCTAGTTCTCCAAATACTCCATATCATTGAAAATTTCATTTCGAGAATAAGTGACTGAGACCTTAAAACTTATCATCCATTGATTCGCTTATTCGCCAGATTGTTTCAACCTTTATCCTTTTATTAAGAGAACTGGCGACCACTGGCTTCGCTGAATCGCTAGATTGTTTAGCATGTTACCAACTTATTCTGAGAATAAGCGAATGCGAGAAAACTTATCTCCACTGGAATCTTTTGGGCAAACCATCAAAACCGCCAAATTTAGAGGATAGCACTATAAGTATTTAGTCGCTCATTCGCCAGATCAAATATGCAGGACCCACAGATATTTTGAGATTAAAATAGGGCCATTGATCGTGAAAACAATCCACGGTATTCGCTAATTCTCTAGTTGACACGACCCTTGACCGCCAGATTCTGAGAATAAGCGAACAAGGTATTCGCTGAATCGCTAGATTGTTTCACAAGACCGCCAAAGACTGCGAGAACTGGAGATAACCCTCATTCGCTAGTTCTCGGAAAAGAAAATGAAACCGCCGAAGCACTTGGAGACTTAGCGAACAAAGTAATCAAAAAGCATGGCTTTAATGCATTCACCAATTCGCTGGATGTTTGGGATAACTGCTGGAAGATCTAGAGAACTGGCGACTGATGTTAATAGTGAACATGAATTTGACTCATTCGCTGAATCACCAGATTGTTTTACAATTTGATAAGACACTTCCTGATTCGGTGAACACTTGGGGAAAATAAGCACATGCACAAATAGCAACTTAAGTGACTTAAAGGTAACCAAGAAAAAGAAACAAGAGGGCCACATGAAGTTTAGAAATGAATTGGAAACATTTTGAAAGACAAGACCTAGGGTAAGGGTTTTTCTGAACATGTCAAAAACCATTTTCATGACACTTTACAAACCCTAGGCCAGGTAAAACACTCGCATGGAGACTTAAACTAGGAATTGGACACAAACCTCGAAAAACTTTTAGGATACCCAACAATGGCTCTATCTGAGGATGCTTGATTGTAAGATCATAGCAAGAAACCATGAATCTCTGGGAGGCAGACCACAAAACCTGAAGCTAAAACAAGAAGCAAACACACCTATACATATAATACAAGCCTACTGTGCATGGAAAAAGAACTTTCAACTGAAGAAAAATTTCAAAAATTGTCCATGCACTGGCAATTCTTGCTCTTCACCATCCATACCTTGCAAAAAATAATAATCTTTGCCATGAATCTGACAAACAATGAAGGGACCCATCCATAAGGACTCAAATTTTTTATGCTTCCCTTTGTCTTCATATCTAGCATTCCATTGAAGAACCATGTCACAGGCTGAAATTTTCTCACAGTAGCCCTTTTATCAAAAAGATATTTCATTTTTTGCTGCAGTTTGATGTTATTTTTCTGCCCTTCCCTTCTTATCTCATCCAACTCAATCAGCTGAACCATCCTATCTTGCAGTGGGTTACTGATTTCAATATCTTCCTCTTGCATAAACTTGTAGATGGGAAGGAGATTATTAATTGGCAATCTTGTCTTTGCACCATATACCATTTCAAAGGGGGACTTCCCTGTGGCTTTTTTCTCAGAAATTCTATCAGCCCATAGTGCTAACTTTAACTTTTCATGCCAACTTCTTTTATTCTTTTCCAAGGTCTTCTTCAATATTTGCAAAATGCTCTTATTGCTAGACTCAGCTTGTCCATTGGCCTGTGGGTGATATGGGCTTGAATAAGACAAGATAACTCCCATTTCATCACAAAAATTAGTAATTTCTTGAGACCTAAAACTCATTGCATTGTCTACAACCAATTTAATTGGGACACCAAATCTTGTGATTATGTTGTTCATCAGGAAATCAATTACCACAGCACTTGTTGCTCCTCTAGTGGGAATAGCTTCTATCCACTTGGTAAAGTAATCAGTAGCCACCAAAATGTGACTATGTCTTCCACTGGACTTTTCAGAGAACTCTCCAATAAAATCCATACCCCACATTGCAAAAGGGGCTTCTGCAACAACTGGATTTAATAACAATGCACCTAAAAATTTTAGTTTCTTTGAGAACCTTTGACAGGGTTCACACTTTCTAACATAAAAGTGAGTGTCTTTAAACAATACAGGCCAATAATATCCTGCCCTCAAAATTTTATGAGCTGTTGACCGAGCAGAATAATGCCCTCCACACATTCCAGAATGCATTTCTTTTAGCACCTTCTATGATTGGTGTTCATCCAAACAAAAGAGTAAAATGCCATCATTGTCTTTCCAGTACAAATCACCTTGAATGAGGACATATCTTTGAGCCTGTAATCTCAAGCTTCTTCTCTGATTATCATTCAATTCAGGTGGACATTTAGCATTTTTAATAAAATAAACAAGATCCTTGTACCAGGGTTGCATCTCAATACTAGTAACTGTATCAACATTAGCAGCAACATTGTTTATCTGGACAAGGTCCATGTTTTCCTCAGTCATTAACTTGGAAAGTCCCAATCCTCTTACCAATTTGGTAATATGAATCTCAAGGTCAAACTCTTGAATCCTGTTTATCCATTTACATCTCTTCCCTGTGACTTCACTCTGTATCAAGATATCCTTTACTGCAGCATGGGGTACATAAGCATTAACCTTTGCACAAACCAAATACGGTCTGAAAGCCTTGACTGCTTTCACAAGTGCATAAGCTTGCTTTTCCATTATTTCATAATTTAATTCAGCAGATTGCAAAGACTTGCTGAAAAAAGCTATAGGATGTTCATATCCTTCTTGATCTTTCTGCAGAAGGACAGCTGCAATAATATGAAAAGATGCAAAAGAAAATAGAGAAAAAGGTTTTAAATAGTCAGGTGATACCAAAACAGGAGCTTCTTGAATTTTTTGTTTAATTTTTTCAAAAGCCTACCGAGCTTCCAAGCTCCATTCAAATTTTATTCCCTTTTTAAGGAACTTTACTATTGGCTTGACCAGCTCTGCAAAGTTAGCAATAAATCTTCTCACAAAATTTATCTGCCCCAAAAATGATTGCACACCCTTTATATTCTTTGGTGGAGGGACCCTTTTGATGGCCTCCACTCTTTCAGGATCAATCCTGACTCCTTTTGATACTCTGTGTCCCAGTAGCTTTCCTTCTGTCACTACAAATTGACATTTCCTGGGATTCAAGGACACACCAAACTCTAAGGCCTTGAGAAATTTTTTTTCTAAATGAGAACAATGATCATCAGCCCTTTTGGAAAAAGCAGTGAGATCATCTTGATATACTACCATTAAGACATTGATCATTTCTTTGAAAGCAACATCCATGGCTCTCTGAAAAGTTGCCCCAGCATTTTTTAGACCAAAAGGCATGCGAACATATACATAAGTTCCCCAAGGAGTTGTAAAGGCTGTCTTGAATTGCTCTAATTCTTTGACTAGCACTTGGTTATACCCTGAGAAACCATCCATCATTGACAGGAGTTCACATCCAGTCACCCTATGCAGCATGGCCTCCATATTAGGCAATCCATAATTATCCTTGAGTGATGCCACATTTAGGTTCCTAAAATCAACACAAAGCCGGATGTCACCATTCTTCTTCCTCACTGGTACAAGGTTTGAAACCCAAGTTGAGTGCCTAATTGGTTCAATAATACCAGCATCTCTCAGTTTTGTCAACTCAACTTGCATTTTGGTGGCCAGTAAAGGATTAATGGGTCTCTGCTTTTGTCTAAAGGGTGTGGTTTCCTCCTTTAGAGGAACTTCATGCTAGAATAAATCAGCCCTATAAGCTTTGAGGTCATCATATGACCAAGCAAACACATGTTTGTACTTTTTCAAAAGTCTAATCAAGTTGCCTCTGATCTCCCTACTCAGTTTCTTTCCAATGTATACCATTTGTGGGGAATTTTCTGATCCTAGGTTTATCTCCTCTAAGTCTTCCAATTTTGTATTAGACTTTTGGGAGAGAAAACCATCATTTATTTTAAACATTCCCTCCAACTCTACTAGTCCTTTGGGTATATGATTAGAAGGAAATTAAACTATTTCATTTCCCATGATGCATTCTTTTCCTTCAATATATTCCTGTACCTCATTGAAATCTATTTGTTGACCATCATATTGATCCAGGCCTTGAAGGAATCTAAGGATATCAAGATCATCCTCAAAAACTTGCCAATTGTACACATTGTCAGGAACTGCAGGCCTAGTTTTAGTTTCCAACATGGAAACACCAAAAAGGGTGATATCATTGTTTTTCAAAGCAACATTAGCAAGAAAGTCTGCCATGATGTTATTTGACCTCTCTACCCAGAGCAAATTAAAGGCTTCAAAAAATTCTAATCTATCCCAGACAGCATGCTTATACAACTTGAGTTTCTCATCCTTGGAGGCATATTGGGATCTTACTTGGGCTACAATCAATTGGGAATCACCATGGACTTTTAAACATTTAATACCATGCTTTATGGCTACATCTAATCCCAAGATCAGGGCCTCATATTCAGCAGTATTATTTGTACAACTGAAAGTCAACCAAAAGGAATACTTGAAAGTATTACCTGATGGGGAAATGAAAACAACACCAGCTCTTGATCCTTCTTTGGAGCATCCACCATCAAAAAACATTTTCCACAAGCTATCTTGTTGCATCATCAACTCATCCACAATCGGGTCTGTGTTTTTCAACTGAGGTATCACTTCTTCAATCACAAAATTGTTCATATCAATATCTACAAAACAATTAAGGGCTTCCGGAGCAACCATTTCCACCATAACTGAGGAACGGGGCTCCCTGTACAACTTTACTTCAGTCCCATTCACTGGAATAGTGGCATAAGATAAATCTAGTTCCAACTTTCCACCCACTGCTGCAGCCCATTGTCTTGACAATAACATGCCATAGTGAGGCTCTGTATCCACAACAACTACATCCATTTTGTATGTAGCTTCTGGGAATGCAGCAATTTTTACCTCAATTCCAACCAAAGTCCCCACAACAGGCACTGCCCTATTATCCATTGCATAACACCTGCCATTAGAAGTGTCAACTTGCAATCCTAATTCTTTCATTACATGATATGGCATCACAGTTGTGGCAGCACCAGAGTCTATCATACAATTTTTTAGCAATAAATCATTCACAATTAGAGTGACATAAAATGGATTGATGGAAGAAGGTTCTTGTGTTACAATTGTCCCAACACATACATTTGAGATGGGAATAGGCTTTTTTATAGAACTCCCTTCCTCTTGTTTGGTAGGCGCAAATCTCTGCTCATTTATAAGAGCCAAGGCTGCTGTCTTGTGCTCTTCTATTTTCAACATTTCAAGCAGAGGGATGGACACTTTCATCTGAGACAATGCATGTCTCATATCAAATGCAGGGGAATCAGCAGGAGAATCAGATTGATCCTTTGTCCTACCAGTTTTCCTTTTCATCTTGTCAGTACTAACTTCCTCCCCTTTCTTCTTTTCACCCACAAGTTCTTGATCCTTGCCATCTATAACATTGGGCTTTGGGAAACCCTTATCCTAAGGACTACCTTTGATGAATACTGATCTAGGAATTCCCTGGTCATTATCCACCTTTCTGTTCCTCAAATTGTATGAGGATCTTGCTTGTGTTATGGCAGCCACAGTTAAGTTTTTGATCTCCTCTTCACTGGGCTTCCTCCATTGCTTCTCATCTGATCTAGATCCTACCATATGAGTTTTATAATCATTGTTATCAAATTCTTCAGGATCAGATTGAGTAAATATTTGTTGCTCATAATCAGAGAAAATCTTTCTCTTATGATCAACATCTGGACAACTTGCTTCATCATCTGAGGACACAAAATCCTCTATTGGATTTATAGTAAACATGTTAATGGCAGGCTTTTCAAATTCTTCATAATCTCCTGCACATGAGTTATCAGCCTCTTCTCCTAAGGCTTGGGCCACAGCACACTGGAAAGGTGAATGAGGCATATTACAAGCTACACACCAAGGAGTGTTTTCTACATTGTGTGTTGTATTTTTCTTTAAGGGATCTAGGGTATCTCTCCCTTTTTGTAATTCATTACTGTCGAGAACAGGTCTCCCATCCTTCCAATTAGTTTTGTAAGGCATGTCTCTCAGATTAGGGGCCTTGTCCTGCCTTTGTTAAGGGGGTCTTGCATCATGAAAGTTTCTACCACCTTTATCAAATCTTATTGGGAACTCCTTGTTAGCACCCGGTCCTTTATCCATCCTATCCTCCTCTTTAAAAGGCCTTGCATGTTGTGGTCTGGTCTCTTTCCACAATTTACCCTCATCCCTCTTGTACATTTGGCCAGATGCCTTTCGGTTACTCTCAATATTTATGGCCAATTTAAATGCATCCCTAAGGGTGCGGGGATTTTTATCTCTTAGGAGATAAGACATTTTACCATCCATGGAATTGAAATAAGTTGTCATGCAAACTGCATCATCCAACCTCAATACCTGGAACAATTTGTACATAGCCTTTTGAAACTGGCTATTGAACTCTGACATGCTCTCATTATAATTTTTCTTGATATTATTGAATTCATTGAGCATGTAACTAGAATTCACATGTTCAGCATACTGCTCTTTAAAACTCCTGACAAATTCATCCCATGAAGCAATACTGTTCTCAGGTAACCCTCTGTACCAATCCCTAGCATCTTCAATCAATGATTGAACAAAAAGCTTCATAATGACATCTTCATGTTCAATCTCATAGTCATTAACTTTATCTATGAAAAACTTCAAATGCTCTTCACAAGTAATAACATTATTCCCAGTGAATAATGGGATCTTCTTCCTGATTTCATTAGGAACAGCATTGGGTTGACCAGGAATACCATCAAAAAACAAAGGCCTATATCTATCCAAATGAACTGGTCGCCTTTGGATAGTTGGCTGATTTAGAGGGGTAATTGCAACATTTTGACAGGGTATAGTTCCCACTGTACCTTCAGCTATAAAGGGAACTTGACTAGGAAATTGTCCAGATGGATATTGTCCAGAGTGAAAGGCTTGAGTATTTGGAATTGAAATGTTAGGCTGACTGGATGAAGTTGTTCCTATGGTAATAGGGACAGAACTACTAGCAGATGTATTCATGTTAGCATGTAGAAAGGCAATCTTCCTCTTCATTTCATCTGCAGCAGCCTCTAACTCAAGTTTCTCAAGTTGCATAGCCAAATCCTCCTTTGCTTTCCTAGCTCTATCTAAATCTGTACTAGCTTGAGTAGGCACATCAGGAATGGGCACAACTTTCCTCAGTTCATTTATAACAACACCCACCACCTTTTGTTTTCCCTTATCAGGGATTTCTGTGGAGGTAATTTTAATCTCTTTGTTTTTTTTTATTTCAGAGGGATTTAATTGTCTTAAAACATGGCCTGTTCCCTCAAATTCACTTTGTTGGGGCCTGGTATCCTGAGCTTACTTTCTCAAAGCTTGCATATCACCAAACAAGTCTTTATCCAAACCTTGTACATCCTGGTTTAGATCACTAACATGGGTCTCATTTCTCTTGGTTCTCTTGAGGAGTTCTTCCCTTTCCAGAAGTAATTCACGAAGCTGTTGTTCCCTTACCTTCATTCTATTAGCAATTTCTGCTAATTGTTCACGTTCCTTTTCTCTCAAGGCAATCACTTCCTCTCTTAGCTTCTCAGAATCATATGAAGTTGTTTCAGTGGTAGAGGTTTCATCTGGTTGTTCAAGGGTTTCTCTAGCAGGGAAAAAACCTACTTCTGTGACTACTTCTTTCTGCATATAGACCTCTGGTGTGACCCTTTTGAGATGCTCAGGATCGTCAGAAGATGAAGAAGTTTCATGAGGAAGTGGAACATGAAATCTTTCTCGAGAAGGAGCCTGGGAACTAGCATTATTTTGGCCTCTCCTAGACCATTGCTTTCTGCTTGGTGTGTGGATTTCATCACCTATATTATCTTCTGGATGATCCTTATAGTAAGACCTAGTGTTCCTTGGTCGACTCATGGTAAATGACAACAATTTTACAAAATTTTGCAACTATTAGCAACTAGTAACACAGATTTCTTTAGAGTCGCCACCCACTACTCAAGCGGGAATGAAAAATTATTTCTACTGGTCTACAAACATACAATAGACAAGATTTGCACTAACCTATTGCAGGCTATCAAAATAAATCCCCAGCAGAGTCACCAATTTTGTTAGTGTTTGAACCTGCAGATTAATCAATTACTCAAATAATTCCAATGGCTATAACCTAGCAAGTTACAAACTACTAAGGTATTAAGGTTAAGACCTTCTTCTCTTTGAGTAATATATACTCAGGTGGGTGTACCTCTATCAATTCAATGTTCAACTGAGCTCTGAATTGAGAACTTGCTCCTTCACTGCTTTGTTACTGCCTTCAAAATCTAACTCAATAAGTTGCTAAAACTTTGAGTATAACCCAAATTATCCTAATAAACAACATCATGATATAGATTATAAAAACAGCAACACGACACAATGGCTTAAGGATATTCATCCTTCTTCCTTTTAGAGTTAAACTTAGGGAAGGGTTAACCTCATTTATTGCTTCTTCAAAGCATTGAAATACATATTTATGAACTTGTCATAATATGACTCAAGTCTGGAAATTATGCATATAAAATAAAATTTCAATCAATTATATCTTGGATGGTAAACCAATGTAAATGGATCTAAAACCAGTCCCTTATCCGTTGGGCATCAGAGTCGAACTCTACCTTCACATATATCTATTAAAATGAATACAATGAAACTCAAATGACATGTCTAACATATCATTGTTTCCATTCCTACACCTGTCATCAAATCCACATATAGATATTTAATTCCGAGAGACCTCCCCTAAGATTTTACTCTTTCCTTGAAAGAAACTTAAGCTCAACCCCTACATTCACCTTGTGAAAGATGTACTTAAACTATCTTACAATCTAAATACATAAAGAAACTAAAACACTCCACATGTAAAGACAATCCAATGATAGTAACAAAACTCCAGTGTATTTGTATTAATTGATCCAATGCATTCGTACAGTCTTCCTTGATTTCAAGAAAATAAGGTTCTATATTCCGGACCTCTCCTTTACAAAAATATTTTCCAACCTCTATCTTCAATAGAAACTGACTATTTATACTAATCAACCATCCTGGAATCCTCGAAAGGATGCAACAAGCTTCGGATGGCTGATAGAAATTTGCACTAGAAAACAAAAGAAAATACAAACAGAAAGATATTTAATAAAGACAGCAAGGCATATTTTTTCAATTTTGAACAACTTCCGCAGCTGGCACCTTTGTTTGTAGATATTTTCAGAGCAGTTACCAAGTTTGTCATATGAATGATGACCGCCATTACAAGCTAATTTACATCATTCTCTGTTTGAACACGCTCTCCCTCAAATTCTGGATCAGGTGCCAAGTGCAATCTATTCTTCTTCCTCCTCTGTCAGCTGGATAACCAATTTTTTCTTCTTCTTTGTTATTAGCTTTTCCCAAGCTACCACATCATCATCAGATGGCCAGTCGTAACTCTGCAGCTCCTGTAATAAGTTGACTTGCCGTTCCCATGTAGAATCAGTCACATTTTTAACTTCTGCTATAAACTTAATACAGTCACTTTCAACTTTGAATAAATTATCAATTATATTGTTAGTTCTTCCACATCCAAAGCCTTATTATCTTTTAGGAAGGCGTCTTGCTTGATTACCAACTGACCCATTGACAACTTCCAATCTTCCAGCTTGACCACATTTCCATTGTCATCATATACCGGGGGCAAATACTTGCTGTAATCTTTATCAAACATGGCTAACCTAGCCTTTATTTGGTTTGACTTTCCTTTGAAAAACTTTGAAGCAGCACTTATTAGGCCAATCCTTTCAAATACATCAGTCACTACTTTTGGGATATCAGGCCTGTGTTCTTGTAAACTGTCAAGTTTATCAAACAACAAATTCCTCCCAGACCAAATACTATAGAGTGGCTCCAAGGTGGCTAAATAGTCATTCACCTTTTGATTGGTCTGATGTAATAGGCTGACTGATTTATGAACTGCATCCATCTTGTCTCTTATTTTGTCTTGCCTGTACTGCACTATTTTGGCTATAGTGTCCAGGGATGCATCCAATTTCACCTTTTCCAAGTCTTCAGTAGGTCCCTCAGGTGCCTCCAAATTTATCTGAATAGGTACCTCAACTTGCAGAGGAGGAGGAGGAATTATTTTTGAGGCTTCCTCAAGTTTGACCTTTATTTATGCCAACTCATCTTCCAATTGTTTGATCTTCATCATTTTCAAATCTCTGTCCTTAGCTACCATGCTTGAACTTTCAAATAATTTAGCATATCTTTCTGACAGCTGAGCTGTCTTGGCTTCATTCAGATTAGCCCAATGAGTTACTGCCTTGGAGACTTCAAGGTCTGTTGTATTTTGTACAGTCCATATAATTTTATTCCCCTCCATCTTATCCTCTATACTTAATAGAGATGGCTTTTGAGTTTTGGGGGCCATAGACCACATTGCAACAGCTTGGGACTTAGGGTCATAGCCACTTCCTCTTATCATGTCACCAATGTGAACCTCATATGATAGGCTACCCTCTGGTTGCTTTCTCAATTGATCAATGAGGAATGCAGAAGTCAGATCCCATCCTGGGGTTAACAGCATTCCACTTGATTTAACCAATTCTCTGGCTTCCTCCATTGTTATAGGATCAACGCTAGGATCATATGAAGCAAGAGCTCTCAAAGTTTCTTCACTTGGCTCCATACCTTCAGGCAGAGCTTTCTTTACTTCTTGCTGCTTGTTCCAAATGAGAAAACTCTTGAACTCATCAGTCTTAATGAATTGATCATCCCTCAAGAATTCCTCCTGATAGACCTCTCTGATATCCTTCTCCAACCACAAGGACTTTTCTCTGCTTTCTTGCTCAATGGCTATTTTCTTGCCTGCTCTTATTGCTTTCCTCAATTGATGATGATATGGCCTATCACCTAGTACAAGAGCAGATGCTCTGTCAATTTCCCTTCTTTGTTTCTCATGCCTTGAAGGTTCACCTTCCTCAAGCCTCTATTTCTTCAATGGTGGCTCTGAGATATCCTTTATTCTGGTTGATCTTGAGTGAGATCAACAACTGGTGGTCCCTCAGCCTGTGGAGGACTATCTTCTTCTTGTGACTCATCAGTGAATTCTTCCTCATCAGAAGATGAATAATCTTTCCTTTTCTTCTTCTTTGGCTTATTCTGATTAATCAAGCCTTCCAATTGATTTGCCAAGGTATCATATTTTTCAATCATCCCATCAATCTTCTTCAAATAAGGAAGATCGGGGAAAAAACCCTCAAAAGGAATCTGAGATGCTTTCAATTGGTTAGAGAAATCTACTAAATCAAAGAATCTGTACCATCTCCTCTTAACCTCATCTTCATCCAAAATGTTTCTAATCACATCTTCTTCATCTAAACCCTCATGGTCCTTGATCACACCAATGTTTGGGATGTAAGTCATCCTGGCAATCTTGATGAAACCCTCAGGATCTATGTGCCTACAAGCACCAGTAACCATTTTGAATTGTTGTAGCCATGCACTAATCTGAGGAAAAGCCCTCTTTCCTATCAGGAAGTCACCTACCCTGAATTGCCTGGGTGTGAACGTACCCTTTCTGTGAGGGGCCAGAAGCTCTTTATCTGTACACATCAATTGCCAAACAAATTCCAAACAAGCCACTCTCGGAGGCACATACTTTGGTGATAAATGTGGGGGTTGGGGACGACCATAAACTCTGATAATTGTGGAATTATCTCCTAAGTAGAAGTCACCCCAATTATGATTTCCATCCCACTTATCCACATACTGCAATGGTCTTAAAAGCCTAAGGACTCTAGGAGATAGCCTGGTGACATTTATGCCTAGCATCTTGATAATTGGAAAGACAATGAAATTCTGAAAAATACAAAAATCTGCTTCATTGGAGGTAGAATTCCATATCCTCACCCACAACTGCACTGGATTGTGCTGATCCTTGAAAGTGAACCTTGGTTTTAACATGTTTACATCAAAACTGTTGATGTTGAAAAATAGAATCAAATGCATTAATAAAGAATAATGCATGAACTCAATAGGACTTTTACTTTCTTTGACAGACATCAGCCCTTGATGCATCCTATCAATCACATACTGAATGTAATCATAGTCAGTGTTTACCAAGGGATTTTGAATATCCAAGATAATCATCAGCAAGTCAGCTGGTAAAAATTCTGCATTCCCATCAATTCCCAAAACTCTACATAACGCATAGCAAGTATATCTCATATAATGATGGAGGGATTTGAACTGGTATGGGGCATTCATGTTAGCAGGAAGGGGGGCTATGTATTTATCCTGTTTTGGCATATGTTTAACCAACTGGTCTTTTACTGACCCTATATTGCTTCTGTATCTTGCCTTTTCTTTGTTCAAATCAATCTCAGTTGAAAAGGACGTGTATAGACCAAAAGCTTTCATAAAAGATCCCCTATCAAGAGTAACTAAGGGTGATTGGTCTTCTTTTCTAATTGTCCTTGAGATAGGGTCATAACTTCTGGCTAGGGCAACAATTAAATCAACATCTAGGAAAACATCAGGGACAACCATTTTTCCCAATCCTAACACCCAACCATTACAGACAGGAACATGCTTATTTTTATTGTTGTAAAAGAAGTTGAAAATAGTGTAACTTGAGAATTTCGGAGTGATTGGGTCTCTACACCGTTCCAAAAGATCTTCAAACACGTCATCAACAGCCCTCTTGTTCTGACTGGAGCCCGGCAACAGTTTCAGGAATTCATTTGAAAAATTTGGCTTATTCTTGTCCTCACCAGTTTTGGACTTGGCCTCACTACTAGAAGACGCTGCACTCTTCTCAGGTTGACTCATCCTTGCTACAGAAACAGCTTCAATTTTCTGTATCTCAAATGCTTTATGCTCAGAAATTCTCTGGACAAACAGGAACTCTGAGACTGATCAAATAAACAATGAGCTTCAACTTATTTATCGATATGAATCCAAGGTGTGCAACTACCATAGTTAATGCAAATCTCCTTAATTGATCCCATATTCAATTTTATGTACCCTCAGATTTCAAATTTCAAGCTCACCATGTCCGAATGTTGACAGATAGATTAAACTACTTGAAAACAAGGTGAAGAGGCAATGATCATGATCCTGTACTTTCAAACTGTTTGCGTCATGCAATATTTCTTCTTGAAGCTGATTTGATGGCTTACTGGTTTCATGTCCAAATCAACAAAGTACTTTATCTATGTGGCAACGGTTCTTTTTCTTTTCCCTTTATGACCTTTTCCATCTGAGCCCATTTAGCGAACCAGCGACTATTGGCTTCTCTTAGTCGCTGAATATAATGCTAACCCTAGCTAGCAACCAGAGAACTAGCGACCACTTACTTCGCTGGTTCTCTGAATCCCTGTTTAATCCTGGTTCAAATTTGGAGAACTAGCGACTACTAGCTTCGCGGGTTCTCAGAATCCCATCCTTAACCATTCCTGCATTTCACGAATCAACGAACTAAGGGCTCCCACTTAAACAGTTAACTGCAATTACCATTTAGCGAACTAGCGAACAAAGCCACCTCCCATTCTCTTAATATTATGACTGACGGTCAATTTTCTTGGAGATCTAGCGAACAAAGGGTTCGCGCAATTGCTTAAAAATATACTTAACCGCTTGACTGTCTGGAGAACTGGCAAACCCCTTTAATCTCTGATTCGCTGAATCTTTCCTTAATCATCACTTTACACTAGGATTCCAGATTGACCGTTGATCTTCATCAATCGATGGCTATCGCTAGTTCTCTGAACAACAAAACCCTTAACCATTTAATTCTGAGAATCAGCGAACAAAGAGCATTCGCTAGTTCTCCAAATACTCCATATCATTGAAAATTTCATTTCGAGAATAAGCGACTGAGACCTTAAAACTTATCATCCATTGATTCGCTTATTCGCCAGATTGTTTCAACCTTTATCCTTTTATTAAGAGAACTGGCGACCACTGGCTTCGCTGAATCGCTAGATTGTTTAGCATGTTACCAACTTATTCTGAGAATAAGCAAATGCGAGAAAACTTATCTCCACTGGAATCTTTTGGGCAAACCATCAGAACCGCCAAATTTAGAGGATAGCACTATAAGTATTTAGTCGCTCATTCACCAGATCAAATATGCAGGACCCACAGATATTTTGAGATTAAAACAGGGCCATTGATCGTGAAAACAATCCACGGTATTCGCTAATTCTCTAGTTGACACGACCCTTGACCGCCAGATTCTGAGAATAAGCGAACAAGGTATTCGCTGAATCGCTAGATTGTTTCACAAGACCGCCAAAGACTGCGAGAACTAGAGATAACCCTCATTCGCTAGTTCTCGGAAAAGAAAATGAAACCGCCGAAGCACTTGGAGACTTAGCAAACAAAGTAATCAAAAAGCATGGCTTTAATGCATTTGCCAATTCGCTGGATGTTTGGGATAACCGCTGGAAGATCTAGAGAACTGGCGACTGATGTTAATAGTGAACATGAAGTTGACTCATTCGCTGAATCGCCAGATTGTTTTACAATTTGATAAGACACTTCCCGATTCGGTGAACACTTGGGGCAAATAAGCACATGCACAAATAGCAACTTAAGTGACTTAAAGGTAACCAAGAAAAAGAAACAAGAGGGCCACATGAAGTTTAGAAACGAATTGGAAACATTTTGAAAGACAAGACCTAGGGTAAGGGTTTTTCTGAACATGTCAAAAACCATTTTCATGACACTTTACAAACCCTAGGCCAGGTAAAACACTCGCATGGAGACTTAAACCAGGAATTGGACACAAACCTCGAAAAACTTTTAGGATACCCAACGCAAACTTCATGCATGTTTGATCAGACTGGTTAAAGGAGAACCAAACTGTAGAGTTAACCAAGTGTCACAGAGTATTTACCAAGGGACAGTAAGTTATTGAATGATTGATGAACTGAATAGAAATATTGATCAAAGGATTTTTATGAGCTTAAGAATAGATCTGGACATCTACAAATCAAGTTGTATTATATTCAGATCACCTGTTGTTACAGTTTAACCATTGTAATCAGATAAAATCTCTTAACCCAATAGACTTGAAAGTCTTATATGTCACTCATAGAATGTACATTGTTATCCTGTCAACCCCATAGTGAATGTTGGTTGGACGATAAATATTAGTGTTAAATCCTCTAACAAGGTCACACCTTACAGCGTGTTTTGTAACCTTTAACAGGGTTGGCTCCTCACCAAGCTCACTTCAGAAGAGTGAAAATATTTTGGGTTACTGGTCCCAAGTGGTTTTCCCTTAACAGGGTTTCCACGTTAAATCTTTTGTGTTATGTGTTTATTGTGATGATTGTTTGATTGTCATACTTTATATATATTTCATATTTGATTTGTTCGGTAATCACTATGAACAATTAACTGGTAATTGGTAAAAGAATAGACAGTTTAGTATTATTGTTTACTGAGTTGTAGAATAAGCTAAATTTGTTTTGAAGTTTTACATTTTGTATTTGGGACTGTGGATAACAAATTCACCCCCCTCTTAGTTATTCTAACAATATTGAGTTATCTTTTGAATATTGTATATATGAAGCATAGAATGAGATGTTTTGGCACAAAGAAGATGCATTGGAGGATCTTGATGTTTTAGAAGTATTCATGAGTGTTTTGTAAATATATTATAATGTTTTCATTATTGAATAATGGGTAAAAGCACAAAGTTGTGTCACGTTTCAAGACAACTTATCAGCACAGTTAAATTTGAGTATTTCTAAGTAAAATTATTTTTTGTCAAACATGCATGGTCTAGCTAGATTCATTCTAGCTAAGTTAGATAAGTGCTTCAACTTTTCCAATTGGAAATATCTATTAAATGCATGTTTTATACCATTACTAAAGAAATAAAATTATTTCAAAAAAATGATGTTTCAATAACTCCTACTCTTTTTAATGATATTTTTTTACAAATATAAAAATACCATTTTTTAGAGCACAGAGTCAAGATTATCATCATATAATTTTTATAGTATTTTAATTAAATCTAATATATTATAATTTCAAAATATTTCAAGTAGGTATTTTAACAATTGAGAATAAGTTGCTTCAAAAATAGAAAAAAATAGTAAATCTTATAAAATAAAATAAAATTTTATATTTAACACTAGAGGAGAGACTTCTCTTCAAGAATGTGTAATTTTTTTTCTGAATGGTGTAGATTTGATAGGGAAAATTTGGTGGGAGATGAAAACTGTTGATTTCAGGTATGCTCGACTTTGAAGAGTTATAATAGAGAAAATATAATTTGATAACTAATTTTTCTTCTTTTTTGCACTAGCTATACATTTCATCTATAACATATTTTAAAATCAAAGGAAAAAAATATTATTTGCATATACTTTTTTGGTGGGAGCAAGACCCTTGTTTTTCATCATTTTTCAGCAAGTAAAAAATGGACTTCAAAAATTAAAAAACTATGTGAATTATTGTTCAATTTTATTTTTAAAAAAATTATAGGCATAAACTTCATCCACTTCTACACATTTCATTAGTTTACATCATCTCCAAATTCTAAACATAAATTCCATTTTTATGTTGTTAAAGTTAAAAATTTTGTGTTGTTGACCTTTCCCTTTATAAAAGTGTGACACAACTTTGTACTTTTACCCAATACATTAAGTGTGGATGATTTTGGAGGATAGATGCTTCACTTTTGAGGTTCTCCTAGGAAATATATTGTGCTATGCGTGTTGTGGTATGCATTTAATCATTGCATATGACTTTTTTGTAATATTGAATGCAGTATTCTCACTCAAGTGGCTACATAAGAAATGACTTGATGAACCTTTAATATTTTCATAACAACAAAAATAACTTGATAAATGATGCATTCCTCTTTCTAATAATCTTGAATATCTATGAAGAAAATAAATTAATCTCTCTCATAAGAAAATTAAATAGTATAGGGTTGAGCACGTTAGCTAATTCAATTGTTGAATTCCACCTATAGTGCAATGATATATTTTGTCAAGACATATTTTCTTATACAACTTATCTTTTGTAGAAAAAATAAAAATTGATAGAATTATCATGATAGATCGTGCAAATTCATGATACATATATTAAGAAGCATAAGTTAGGGGTGTAATTTTAATTAGCCATTTTGACCCTACATCTATGTTGTTGTGGTTTGCACATTGACCTTAGAAGAATAATTAACTATAATGAACCTCAAAAGATATAAAACAAAAGTAAATTACAATTTAGAAAGTGCAATAGAAATAATCATGGGATTCTTCCATTAAATTGATTTCATTTCGATGATATTTGAGTTGATTCTTAAGATAGTCATGATCTAAGAATATAATCTTTTTATATATTGACACTAAAACAAATTAGATAAATCAATATTGGAGGATTGATTCTTTTAGATATTATAGATAATGAAGATGTATTGAGCCTAACTTGTGAACTTCTAAATATAGAAATCTATCCTCTCCCAATTGTAATTTGAACATCAAAAGAATAGTTATGTATAAAGGAGATAACCAAAATTGTTTAAGGTTTCAATTTATCCTATTTGAAGGGAAAAAAAAATAAAAATGAGAAAGGGTAAAATAAGAGACAAGATAAAAATCTCTTTAGTAGCTAGAAAACCCAAGAAGGCTAATAAAATCTCGAAAAAATATAAGTTTAAATAGTGTAGATCTTTCAAAGATGTAAAAATCCTTAAGAATAGGGAAATGACCTTGGAAAAAGAAAAATTAATATATGAAGAAAGAAAAGATATATTTAGATTAGGTCTTGGTTATAATATTTTCATAGAAGTATATCTTATGGATGCTTAAGAGAAGACGCCTACAATAATAGATCCTAAAATAACTATAAGAAGAGAAAATGTAGAATGATCAATATTTCATTCAACTTATTTCTTTGAAGACAAGAATCTTTCTTCTAAAAATATCCCAAAACTTTCTCTCAAATAGAAACATCTCTAAAAAATATTTTAAGAAATAAATCTAAAAAAATCAATATTTTATAATATAACAAAAATAGAAATATTATTTTAATATAAGGTAAAACTTATCAATTTTTTAATAGGTATCTATAAAGTTATAAACCATAAACCGAATAAAATCAAATGATATATAAATTACAATAAATAACAAACGTGGTACATTTTAATTGGTTCACTCTAGTAATAAGACCTCAAATGTATTAACCAATCACATCATCAAAAACTAATTTTTACAAATTATAAACTTAAAAAATTAACATTTAGACTATAGAATATGTGATATTTTTAACAAAATAAGAAAATTGGTGCAAAGAATTGGTTTTAATCACTACTTAATGGAAGAAATGCAAAAAGTGATGCAATAGGCCTATCGGCAAGCACTAATAACTAAAAATAATTAATTACATCCAAATTAATAAAAAATATTAGAGCTCTTATTAATTTCAACGAATGGGAAATTAAATTTTAAAAATGTGAAATGACCATTAATAATGTAGAGAATAAAATGAGATCATTCAAATATTTGTTTTCAACATACAACTGAAAAGAAATAAAAAATCACTCATAATGATTATGAAAATAAAAGCTCAATGAATAATGAAACTAAAAAATCATAGAAACAAAGACCTTTTTAAGAGTAAAAAAAAGGCAAAATTCAAGATTAACAAACATGGACAATAAAAAATTGTGACTTTGGAGGTTATGAATTTTTTTTAATTATTAAAAATTCATATATAAATTGTTTAACAATTGGTTCTAAATAAGTTTTTGTTATTGGTGTCTAAATTTAATAAAAGTGTAAATACGACACTTTAAATTTTTAACAAACTATAAAAGTTTATTATTGGCAATATAGTATTTTACTTATAATATAAATATATATTATTTCATAATATTTTTTATAAAATAAAATATATTTAGAATATTTTAAAAATACTTATTTTTATATTATTTATTATATATTAATATTAATTTAGAATCTTTTAAAAATAGAATGTTTGAATTTTAGAAACTTATTTACTAAATTTGAGATTTTTGCATATATTACTAATTAGCATGTAATATATACATATTTTTTATAGTATTTTAGTATTTTTTAAAATAGAATGTTTGACTTATTTAATTAGTTTGAATTTTTTATATATAATAATATATTTTAAACTAGTAACTAGATTTTTTTGTAATAAAATATTTAATATATTTAATATGTATAATTAGTTAAATTGATACAAAAGGTATCAAAATGATGAAATTAATGAAGTTGAGCTAAATCTTGTTTCCATTCCCTAAAAAGATATATAACATGAATATTACTCTTAGAGTGTCTCCAAAGAGGGTAAGGTTGTTATCTAGAAATTAGTTAGAAAACATTAGGAATGTCATAGAATAGGAACATACAAATATCTTTTTCAAAGGTCTTCCAAGAAAATTTAGAAAAAGCTATCATTAGGGGAAAGGACCCAATAGCGAACAAGGGGTCCAATAACTGTTATAGCTGTGTCATAGAGAGCCCCAATAACTAACCACAAAAAAAACACAGTAAGTGTTAGTAACATACCCAATAGCTGAACGCACATGTACTAATAGTGGATCATTTTTTTAAGTAATTGGCTCATTTGTGCACCACTATTGGGTCATTTCATAATTATTACTAGATCATTTGATCAAAAGTATTGGGCCATTTGAACACAAGTACTGGGTCATTTGAGTGATCGGTTATTGGTGAGAAACATGGTGGGTATCGGGCAAGCGTTTTAAAATGGTACTTTTAGACCACTTGGCACTCCATGATCTCTATAGAGAGATCTGTGAATACCCAAAAGCTGAAACCTTAGCTTTAAGCTCTTAACTCACCTACGGAGACATGCTGAAAAAATCAACGAAATCCACCTTACGGTTTAGGAGTTCTAGGTGCGCGAAGTTAGCCTGGGCCACTACTGGGTCCTTTCCCCTAACCACTTTCATATGGAATCCATGAATTTTTTAGTAATGAATGTTAGCCTTTTCGAACACATGCGAAATAAATGTGAAGGGGACCACTAGGTAGTCATACAATGTTTATATGACTTTTTTCACCAACTTTCAACGAAAAAAACATTAATATGTCAATTTAAAAGAGGGATCGAGAAAGTTCATACGAAGCCAATTTGAAAGCACAAACCTTTGACATCATATCAGTGGAAAATAGTAACTCTCTAAAAATGAATTTATTAGAAAGGCACCCCATGATTAATTACTATAATTATATAAAATATGTAAAGGTTTTGATTTGGAAAAGACATCAAATTGTGTGTTTTTTAATTAAATGAGATGATAATTATTGTAATTATTATTGAATATTAATGGTTTGGTAAATCAATAATTGTCTATTTTTTAAATTAATAAATCTATTTAATATTTAAAATAAATTAAAAAGATAATATTAAAATAGTTTCAAAGGTGCATGGCAAGAGAGTGTGTCTAAAAATAAAGTTTAGTTGCTTGACGATTTTCAGAAATATTTTAAAGCTAGTAGCTTCATGAATTTTATTTCATTCTAAATTATGACATGTAGTAGAAAAATCTCCTAAGCCCCATCCTATTTTCACCCACTCAAATTTTGAGATCTAAAAAGTAGGGGCTTCTATTTTCTAGCTAGAGATTCTAAATAATCTTATAGCCTTAAAAACTAATTCTCATGGAACCTCCAACTCTTTAAAAATAGAGCTTAAGTCCCTCCCATAGGACCCAGCCTAAGTAAAATCAGATTGAGGCAAAAGATAATAGATCAAAATACCAATCCAAGGATTAAAGTAATAATTAAATAATTAATATTTTTTTTTTAAAAAAATTATTATCATATTTTTTCAATAATTGATTGTCAAATTTTAATTTATTTTATTTTTAAATTGTATATTATCATTTTAAAAAATTAGTATTTTTTATTATAAGAATTTGAAATCGCATAATGTTTATGATTGATAGTAAAAGAGGTTTTGAAAGGAACATAGTTCCTACTTACAAAATGTTGTCGTTAGGATAAGCACAGGTAACAAACAATCAAAACACAAGGAACAAACAAGAACTTCTAGTGTTAACAATAGAATAGTAATTCTAGTGTTGATGATAGAACAATAGTTGGAATAAATTAATTGTTAGCATATTAGTACAAAAGTGAGAATTATAACTTTGAAATTATATAATTTATTTAGAAATATAAGTAGACAATGTTATATGAATTATATATAGTACATTATAATTTATTTTAAACATGTATATTGAATGAAGATTAATATTTGTTTTAAATAAAAATATCATCAATTTGATTTAATAAAAACTTAATTACTAATAAAAATATATGAAATAATATTTTCAAAAAACACTTATAAAAATTAGAAATAGAAGTAGACAATGTAAGATGAATTATATATACTATAAGATAATTTATTTTAATTTTGAAAAAACATATGAGATTAGAAAGAAACGCAAAATCCACAACAAATTTTAAAATGTATATTTAACTAAGATTAATATTTGTTTCAAATAAAAATATCATCAATTTGATTTATTAAAAACTTAATTACTAATAAAAATATATCAAAAAATATTTTCAAAAAACACTCATAAAAATAAAAAAATATAAAATATAAAATAATAATAATAATTAATGTATAAAATAAATTTAAAATACTAAAAAAATATCAACCAAATAAAATAGGAAAAAAATAATTATGAACCAGCTACATTTATGCAATATAGCTAAAAAGGCGACATTAAAATTGTTGGCCTTTTATATCCCGAGAATTAGGTGTATAAGACCCAAATTATTTTAACCAATCATATCATCAATAAATAATTTTTACAATTTATTAACTTAAAAAATGTGCATCTCAATAATTTGTAAAAAAAATTAAAAATATAGTAAATTATGATTGTTCCAAACAACTTGTTTTAATCACTAGTTAAAGAGGAAATGCAAAAATCAATACAATAGTACATAGCCTACCGACAATACTAATAACTACTCAAGTTTCTAAAGGGCATCAAAATTATGATTTTGACACAAAATTTTGATATCCCAAAACTCATTCTTGGCCAATTCAACATTCTTCTTTAAATTTTTCCATGTACAAGTACATGACCACCTCATTAGTAATCTGGGAACTCTTTTTGACACTACAAATCTATAATATCACTAGCTTGGAGCTTTTGTCATTTCTCTACATACATTTAATACTATCCACACTAATGTGTAAGGTTTACTAGGTTCTCATTAATCTTCTTCATCTTGGTCTCTAACCCTATAATATGACCCGCATAATAAGATAATTTAAAAAATAGTTATTGTACATATTATGTGACTTAAATAATTTTGATAATCATATAATGTTATAGACTATGAAAATCAAATGCCTACAAACAATAAAAATATAAACAAAACTGTAGACTATGAAAGCATTAGCAATAAGGAATGGAGAGAATCCAACAATATAAATTTTAAATAAATAAATAAAATAAAAATGTAGAGGAAATAAAAGTTTTCACATTCTCCTAAGGAAAGAATGTGTAACGTTGGTAATCATACCTTGTTAGCTTTGTTATAAGCCTACACAATTTGAATGCTCTAGCGCGACAAAAAGTACGCGGGAAGGGAAAATTGTACATTTTCAACGAGGCATTATTCCTAATAAATCCATATGTATAACTACAAAGGTAGGTAGGTTATAGATTTTTAATTCTTACATAAGAGGAAACTTTTTTAATTGGAATGATATAAATAATTAATAGTAAATATTGATACAAATATAAAAGATAAAAGAGATTCAAGTATTTTAAGATGATTTTATTTATTTAAAGTTAAGATTGATGGGTAAGAATAAATTATACATAAAAATATAATCATATTGGTATTATGATATTTAGAATGAATATGTATCTCAAATTATTCTTTTCTTTGTATTCTAAGATTGATGTATGAAGTGGATGGTTTGATGTAGATCATATTAAAAAACATTAATAGTATATGTGTGGGGGTGGGGGTATGAAGTGCTTATGTGATGTATAAATTATATATAAAAAATGTGATAATATTCGTACTTTTTATATTTTAAATGGATATGTATTTGTATTTTATTTTTTATAGTGTAGTTGTGTATTTTTTTAATTATGATTTTATTTTCGAACTTATTATTCTTTGAAAGGTATTTATCTTAATATGAGATAAATGTAGTAATAAAACTTACATCTTTGACACTTAGATCATCAATTTAATGGCATCACACATGAGGCATATGGGGTTTCAAGGTTGCAGGTATGGTTAATCGACTCGGGCCTAAAGTGGCCATTTGGATCAGAAGAACAAGGTTTCTACCTAGTCTCCACTATGCTGAGCTTGGGAGGATCAGCCAAATGAGAGGAATCTTAAATTTTAGCAATATGGCAAGATGTTCCTACTCATACCAAATGACCACAAAATTATTGGAGGCTTGCAGAGACTTTTAGCATTTTGGGTGGAGGATTCAAGAATTTGGGAAAAAAGTAGAAACCAAAGGGCTAATTCAACATGAAATTGAACAAACGTGTACGTATTGAAACAACCCAAAATAGAGTAGTCTCCCTTCAAATAATGAAAACAAAATGGAGAGATGTTGTCAAGATGTTAAAGGAGAAAACCTTTATGAAGTGGGGTTGAGAATGTCTACCCCTTTCAAGAGAGCAAAAGTGGTGTGATGAGCAATGGGGTAAGAAAATTTTCTTGAAAACCTTGCCTAATGTTTTTTACATGGTGATTTTTGAAAACACTAGAGAGAAGAAGCGGATTTCAAATAATGCCACATGTTTAATGGGGGGATGGGTTTTTACATCAAAGATTAGGTTCCCAACTTTGATCATTTAAGGGCTTCCATAGAAGAGACCCATATGTGGATTCATCTTTATAATCTCCCACAAGAATACTCAGAGATCAAAACCCCAAATACCAAATTGGTAACATAATAGGGAGATTTATCAAAGAAGATAAGGCTTTACGAAAAATAGTATTCAATATGTATGTATGGATATGTATATTTTGGAAACCTCTTCCTCCTTTTCCCCAAGTAGTGGAATTATGGATGAAGGAAGAAGTTTGGTGGAAGAAAAGAGAGGTGGAAGATCTAGTTGGATTCGTGAAACTGTAAATCTAAAGTAGGTCACCTTATTGAGGACTATATTACAACTCTTAACTCAAACATCCATGCACAAGGGCATGAAAAAAGAAGAAGAAAGAAAAAGACACAAAACACAAAGAGGGGTTAGTACCAAAAACAAAAAACCCAAATCAACTAGTAGAAGAGATCTAGATTGAAAACTTCTCAACCACTAATATCACATTCATAAAGCTATTGCAAGAGCATAATTGGCCACATAGAAAGGGTAAGAGAATCGTTAAAGATGAAACATAACTTCATGATCTAACCCACTAGCATAGCTATGATATCATGGAAAGAAAAGAGAGAGACCATGAATCCAACATGCTAGTAAGTTATGTTATGCTAGGTGATCCATGGAAGAAGAAGAGGAGGAGAAGAGTAGAAAGGCTAGCAAGTTGTGTTATGCTAATTCCACTCTTTAGGCAAAAAAAGAGGGAGAATTAATGGTCTAGAAAGTTGTGTTATGCTAGTCAATTCTACCTTGAAAATTTTGCACACAAAGGTGGCTTTAAAAATAATTGTGCTCGGGGGTGGCTTATAAAGTTTTTGCACATAGGGGAACCTTAAGGATCAAGCTTATGAAAAGCATTGTCTTTGTATAGATCCATAATAATGATCATTCCTATTGTCTCCAAGGGGATGAAAAATTGGGATCAATCCTAAGGAAAGCATTGTCTCCAAAGGATCCAAAAAAAGAAAAAAAGTGATCAATCCTAAGAAAAACATTGTCTTCTTAGGGATAAAAAAATTGGATCTATCATAATGAAACAATAAAGTCTCCAAAGGGATCAAAAAAAAAGAAAAAAGTGATCACTCCTAACAAAAGCATTATCTCCTTAGGGATCAATAAACAAAAAGGTTGCATAATGTACAAGGGAGGCCACATGTATGCCCCCCTCCTTATGATGGAAATATAGGTGGAATCATAAGGAAAAGGGAACAAGGATACATGCTTCTAAAAATAAGAATATATCCTTAAAACAACAATATATGTCATGCCCCTATCAAAGAGTGAAATTTCATGAAAGCTAAGAAAATAGATGATTGTGAAACAATATTCTACAAGTAGGAAGAGATGAAGAGATCTTGGTTGCAAGACATCTAGCTTCGAGAGGAGTTCTTAAAAAAATATGACATCTTCAAAATAAAGAAGGGAAGAGAACAAGAATGCACCCTTGTATCCCCTTATTCCTAGGTGAATAAGGGATTCTTGATGAAGGATAACATACTCTAAATCCTAAAGGGAATTTATCTAGGATGAATATAGTTTTGAAAATAAAGAAGAGGTTGTGTTCAAGGATACACACCTCTTGCATAGAGAGAATCCCAAATCCAACTAAGACCATTCTTGTTAAAAAAAACAATGTTACATGATAAACAAATGCTACTATACTAAGGAAAGTAGATCCTTAGAAGGAAAAGTGGAAGGGGAAGATGATCACATGAAACCTTTCTCCCCAAGTGCAAAGGAAAAGGAAACAAAATACATATTGTACATCCTTAGTGAAATTTACCTTATAATAACATGTACTTTGAAGAAAAAATAAGTTTTAAAGTAGGATAATAATCTCCAAGAGAAGATCATAATGTACTTGACAAACACATTTATGAAAGAAAGGACATCATATTATAAGAGAAACAAGTCAACAAAAGAGGAGAGAGTGTGAATTATTTCCATAAGGAAAGAAATATTTAGTCCCTAAATGGAGGATCATTTTATAATAGATATTCCCTTTGGAGCATGAAAAAGATTGTTAAGAAAACACAACAGTGCTTTGCATGAAACAAGTAATGTCATACTCGAAAGGATGTACCATTATAAAACAATACCAATCCATAGAAATGTAATGAAGGGAGGAAAAAGAAGAAGGATGACACATTATGTCATCTTAGTAGTGGATAAATCAATTATACAAGATATACACTTCTAAACAAGGAAGTTGTTGTAAAAGAGGGATATCAATCTTGTTAGGGAGAAAGATCCTAAACAAAAAAGTCCATGTATGGAAAAAAATCATAGTACAAAATATGTAACCAAAAAAGGGATAATGGATACTTTGAAAGGAGAACAAAGATGAGATTAAAAGAGAAAGCCCCCCCCCCCCCCCCCCCCAAGTGAGGAAACAAGGGAGTAGGCCTATTATGACACTCACAATAGACATTATGAAAAGAAAAGAGCCCACAATAATGTACGCTACTAAATTTATATAATGGAGAGAAACATAATATGAGGACGAGATTCTAAGGTGTGTCTTTGATATCAAGAAAAAGCATAAGATCCTTTCTTAAAGAAAGAACATATCTATCAACCAAATCTTGAACAAATTGTCTAAATTCAATACAATCAACAAAAGAGTGTTTTTTTCTAAGATGAAATTCACATAGAAATTCTCCATAAATAGGTCTTTGATTCTTTGGAAAATTTGTGCAAGGAAAAAAAATTTAGGCTCATACTTAATTATCCAAAAGATTCTTTTATCCAAAGCCAAGTAGTCGTCAAAAGGGGATGAGAAAATAGATGTTATTAGTAAAAGAGCATCAAGCGAGGATTTTGGTTGAGATGAAGAAGAAAAAGTAGTATCTTGAGGTGTGAAACCTAGACTACACCTAGTGAATTGTGTAGGAGGATCTATAGGAACCTTGATCTCTTTCTCATTAATACCAAGACCTAATCCATTGTAACCTTGTTGATAAGTGATATCTTATCCCACATTGTAATTGGCTTTTAATGTAAAGTGTAAAGGAGATTTATGTTTAACTTTAAATGGAAATGTGTGGTAGAAATAGGAAAAGGTGGAGGAATATTCTCTTTAGGGAGATTCTTATCATCTTTGGCTAGTGGTGAGGAAGAAGGATTATCAAGATCTTCTTTTCTACTTGATATTCTTTGAGGGAAATCATCAAGAAAGTGATTGACATTAGGATTATGAATAATTATTTGATAAAAGGAATATTGTTTAAGATAATCCAAGGAATTTCATAAACTAGCTTCCTTAAGACTATCTGTTCAAGTAAGTTGAGGAAGAGGAAATCTAGTTCTCACTATGGTGGGATCATTAGGAACTAGATCTCTCTCATTGCTAGAAAAATTATATGAGTAGGATTAGGATGATTTATATTAGCATTATCTTTAGGTTTAATTAGCAGTATGTTCTCAGTGGGGGTCCATGCATTTTGTTAAAATTTGAATGACTAAACCACATGAAATATTGATAAAAGTTTTAAAATGTACCTAATAAGGGAGAAATATATTTTCTAACCTCATAATCCCATATGAAAAATACCATGAAGAAATACAAACATCATGAAATGAAAGAAATTGGTATTCACTCCATGCGATTGATAAAGATAAGTCAAGAGAAATGTAAGGACATAGGTTATTACAAAGAAATCTAACTTTGTAAACTCCATGGTAATGAAATTTAACAAGAACATAATGAGATATAACAACAAAATCATAAGTATGTAAGAAGAGTTGGGCTCACCAAAATGTATATTATGAAAAGGGAAGCAATATAAATATTTAAATCAGCTCCCATTTTTATCGTTATAAATTTGAAAGGAAGATGCTCTGAATAGGCTCATGAGGAGACTCGAGCACTATATGGGGACAATGATCTTTCACTAAATGTGTAATTGACGAGGGTAGTAAAATGTAGATGAGAAGATGATTTAATGTAAATGATGAAATAGGTAAGTCATTAACTAGTATAAATAGACTGTTATGGATACATAGTGAGCGAAAATTTACAAAAACATAAATCAAAAGATTGATCTAACCTATGGCTGAAATCTAGGCTCAAAATGTAGGGTACTTGATGAAAATGGTAACCTGTACCTAGGACATGGTGAGAATGGAGAATTGTCCTTGGTGTTTTTGTCTAAATTTTTCATAGATCATATGACTACTCCTAATATAACCAGATCTTTTTAGATGGATCTATAACCTATTCCTATACAAAAAACAAATGGGGAAGAAGAACATTAAAAAAGGGATTTGTCTCACTCAAAAGTGTTAATATTATTGATATACTACAACTAATTGAATATCTTAAGGATGAGTTTGACAACTAATTGAATACTACAAAGACAAAGATTGATGATCACCAAGCTACAAAGGTATATGTGAGACATTAAATCAGTTATTATATTATCATTGATGTCAACTAGTTTTGACTGTAGGCATCATGATAGTTACAAACATCCGAAGAAAAACATAATGGTGAAGTCCAATGAGATATTAAAATGAAGATGAGATGTATGAGAAAGATATGGATTTGGTATTCATTGGGTAACTTATTGATGTGTCTAAGACATTCTGATAATGATTTGATTGTATTACATAGTTCTTTTATTGATTGAAGATCAAGAATGTACAAATTTATGTGGTCGGTAAATGAAGAACTTAGTATACACTAAGTTGAAAATAGTGTACACTGAGCAAGTGTAGTGTATACCGAGTACAATGTTAAGTGAGTTAGAATTCACCGACACATCATGGTATTGACTGAGTGAAAGAATTAAATGAAACAAATGATTACCGACTAAAGATGATGAGTTGGACACATATGAATGATTTTGAGGTAAAAGATAAAGTTTTTTATGATGATCAAATGGCTGACAAAATTCAAGGATGATCAGATTAAGGAGAATGAAACATGTTACAGACACAAGTTCTGAGGAAGGTTAAAATGACAAAATCAATGGTGAAGATTAAGAGGAAAAATCTATGGCTGAGAAGAAAATAGTTTTATACATGTCTATAAAAGGAGACAAGAGATTCATTATTAATTATGGAATGTGCATGAGAAGATTGCATTCATGTGAAGCTGGTCAAATAGGTTGAAGACAAAACAGAGAAAATCTACAAACAACACCAAGCACCAGATAAAGGAATTAAGCGAGAAGAACAAAGATGGAGGATACAGAGGAATTGAATTGAGTATATGGGCCAGAGGTATTTTGAGGTTATCATAGATCTAAAAATATGCAAAGAAAGTTGTATTTGAATTAGATCATTTACTATTACATTCTAACCATTTCTACAGATAAATCTCTTAGCTGAGTGGGACTTAACAATCTTTATATTTTATTATGACATTCAATGAATGTTGATTGTTTTCATGTTGACTCCATAGTGAATGTTTGGTCACATAGAACTATTATTGATAAATCCTCTAACCAGGTCATACCTTACAGTGTGTTATTGTAATCTTTAACAGGGTTGGCTCTTAACCGAGCTCACTTCAGAAGAGTGAAATTATTTTGGGTTACCGGTCCTATGTGGTTTTCCCCCTACTAGGGTTTCCACATTAAAAATCAAAGTTTATATGTTTATGGATGTGATGAATTGTTATTTTGATTTACACATTACAATTACTAGTTTGATCGGTATATTCACAAGTTAATTTACTAGTATTCAGTTAATGAACAAAAAGGCATAGTTAAAGTTTTACCAAGTTGTTTAATTGATTTGAAAGATTTGTTTTATACATTTGGGAGTGTTTGGGACTATAGGATAACTAGAATTAATTGATTCACCCAACCCCCTCTCAGTTATCTACCAATTGGTATCAAGGCGAGAGTTATTGAAAAGGAAAAGTTTGAAGGACTTAAGTTAAATATCACAAGATGTATAAAAGAGAGGTGCCAAAGCTAAACATAGAAAAATTCTCAACATGGCAAAGCAGGATGAGATTACACCTATCTGAAATTGGTGATTCTGCAACATACTACTTGGAAAATGAGTTTATCTTACCCACTAGACCTTTGATTGTTGATCATATGAGAGAAAGACATGAACACAATGCTATGATGATTGAGATTGCTTCTTCTTTATCAAATGCTGAATTTGAAGATATCAAGACATGCACAACTTCAAAATGGATGTGGGACAAGCTCACACTAGTTCATGGAGGATATGTGAATTTTCTAAGGGCTAAAGCTGGAAGTCTTAGAGGTAAGTTTGATGATATGAAGATTAAAGAAGGTGAGAACATCACTCAGTATAGAAACTAAGTCAAGGAGGTTGTGAATACTATCCAAGGAGTAGGTGGAACTATTGATGAAGACACTCTGGTAAGTAAAATTCCCATAAATTTGCTACCCACCTATGTTATTAGAGTGGATGCAATTCATGAAATGAGAGCAACTCCTAGTAATAACATTTCACTTCATAGTCTAATCGGCAGATTGATTGCATTTGAGCTGAATAAATATGACAATAGTATTGTACCTACGGTAGAATCTACATTTATGTAATCTATGGAAATTGGAAATTCAAGCAGCAGACATAAGATAAAAAATGAAAGTGAAAGTGAAGCTGAAGAGGATGAACTTGATGAACTTGAAGTATTAATGGCTACAAGACTACAAAAAGGAAAAGGAATATATAGAGGTAAACTACCCTTGGTTTGTTTTAAATACAAATAGATTGGTCATATTGCTGCAAGATGTCTTGACAGGAAAGAAGATGAGAAAACAAATGAAAGATCAAATGAAAGGAAGATTGACAGAAGAGATTACCGAGATCATAGAGGTAAATGACAGTATGGAAAAATAGATAACTGAGACTACATGGATAAAGGCAAGAAGGAATGATACCTTTTTGGAGATGAAGATGATGACACTGGCATCGAGACTGATGAAGACATAAAAGTGGTATTTGTGTCATTAAAAGAAGACTCCAAAGAAGAAGAAAGGTATGTTGAAACAACCCTTATTTCTAAAGTTAGAAAGAATGATACATGAGTTATTGATATTGGTTGTACACATCATATGACTGGAGATGAAGAAAATTTTGAATATCTTCAACATTATAATGGTGGATCTGTGAAAATGGGAAATGATACCTCTTGTCTAGTAAAAGGAAAATGATCCATATTGTTGAATAATAAGATCAGATGTAAGAATGCATATTGGGTGAAAGGAATTAATTATAATCTGTTAAGTGTAGCACAGCTGAATAATACAGGTAACTGAGTTGAATTTGAGAATAGAAAGGTGAAAATCTATGATGAAGCTGGAAAGTTGATCGGTACTGGTGAACAATCAAAAGGTAACTTGTTCTATCTTGACAATGCTAAAACTTCTTGTTTATTGGCTAAAAATGAAGATGTATGGTTATGGAACAAGAGGTTATGTCATGTGAACTTTGACAACATGGTTAAGATCAGTAAGAAAAGGAGAGTTAGAGGTTTACCGAGCATATCTAAACCTGGCCATGTAATTTACAAACAATGTCAGATGGGCAAGATGTCAAAGTCTAGTTTTAAGAGAAAACACTACTCTTTTAATGCTATTATGGAGTTAGTTCATACTGACTTGTGTGGTCCAATGAGAACTTGGAGTTATTATGGAGACATATATTTCATCTTGTTTGTTGATGATTTTTCTAGGATGATGACTATCATGTTTCTAAAAGAAAAATATGAAGCTTTCAAAATGTTTAAGTGGTATAAAGAAAAAGTGGAAAGAGAAAGTAGTAAGAAACTAAAATGCTTGAGATTAGATAGAGGTGGTGAATTTATTTTTGATGAGTTCGCTAATTTTTTGTAATGAGCATGGAATTAAGAGACATGTAGTTGCACCGAGGACACCCTAGAAGAATGAGATTACTGAAAGGGGGAATAGAACAATCATGGATTGTCCTAGAACATTGATGATTGAAAATGATGTTGCAAAAATATACTGGAGAGAAGTTGTTAGTTCTATCATTTACACACAAAACCAAGTTCTACTAAAGAAAGAATCAAACAAGACACCTTATGAATTATGGTATGGTTACACACCTAATGTGACTTATTCCATAATATTTGGAAGTAGATGTTACATTCTAAAAGATGATATAAATGGGAAATTTGATTCAAAAGGTGATGAAGGGATATTTCTAGGATATTCTACTAAAAGAAAAGCTTACAAATGTTTGAACAAGGCTACTAACAAAATGATTGAAAGTGAAAATGTGAGACTTGATGATTTTGTAGAAAAGAATGATGAAGAAATTAAAAAGGAACCAAAAGACTATGGTAGATTTGTTTACATTGAAGAACCTATAACTCTACCCAAGAAACAGTCTAGCATTATTGAGCATCAAAATAATGCTACCGAGCAATAGTCTTTACAGACCAAGAATAAGGAAATCATTATCAATGAAGATAATGATCATGCACCGAGTGGAGAATGCATTGAAGAACAAAGATCTAAACCTATACTTACAAAGTATGTAAGAAGACATCATCGGCAAGATTTAAAAATTGGAGATAAGAGAGAAGGCATGATGATACGAAGTAAGTTGAGAAATAACACATGTTTGGTTTTTGAATTTGAGCCTAAAAATATTAGAGATGCATTAGAAAATGATGAATCCAAATTAAGGAAATGAATGAAGAGATTGAGAAAATATAGGAAAAAAAACATGGACATTGGTACCAAGACCGAGAGACAAAAATGTGATTGTAACCAAATGGATATTCAAAAAGAAATTGAATGAGAATGGAGATGTCACAAGGAATAAAGCAAGACTAGTATGAAAAGGTTATGCATAAGAAGAATGAATTGACTATGAAGAAACTTTTGCACCCATTGCTAGACTTGAAGGAGTAAGATTATTGCTTGCATATGCTTCTTAAAAAGGATCTAAAGTATATCAAATGGATGTTAAATCTGCATTTCTGAATGGGATACTTGAGGAAGAGGTATATATTGAACAACCTGAAGGTTTTGTTGATCCTAATTAGAGGAATATGGTATGTAAGTTTCACAAAGCACTATATGGACTGAAACAAGCACCGAGAGGATGGTATGAAAGACTATATTATTATCTCATTATTATTGGATTTTCCAGAACAAGTGACAACAATAATTCATATTTGAAATGTGATATTGATGATACGATTCTTATTACTAAAATATTTGTTGATGATATCATATTTGGAGGACATGATAATTTATGCAAATATTTTGCTGATGAAATAACCTGAAATGCCGATGTTTGGTGAGATCAAATGTTTTCTTGGATTGCAAATATTACAATAGAAGGAAGGCATATACATCACACAATCAAAATACATCAAATAAGTATTGAAAAAATTTGGTATGAAAGATTCAAAACCAGTCGGTACACCTATGGTCACTAGATGCAAACTGACAAAGGAAGACAAGTCAACCAAGGTAAATAAAACCTTGTATAGATCAATGATTGGCTAACTGATGTATGTTGTGCATAGTAGACCAGATATTGCACATGCAGTTGGAATTATAGCCAGATGTTCTGCTAATTCTAAAAAATCAGACATGACTGCTGTGAAAATAATCTTGAGATACTTGAAGACAATGAAAACTATGGTTTATGGTATAATAAAGAAGGAAATTTTGAGCTAAAAGTTTACACAAATGTGGATTGGGATGGAAACATTGATGATAGAAAAAAAATTACTGGTGGAGAAATATTTTTGGGAGGAAGATTGGTTACTTGGATAAGTAAGAAACAAAGATGCATTTCTCAGTCCACTGCAGAAGTAGAATATATTGTTGTTGTTGCTAATTATTTAAATATTGCATGGATAAAGAAACTATTGGAAGCTATGAATGAGGATTTCACTGATCTAGTGATAATCTATTGTGATAACACAAGTGCAATTAATATTTCTAAGAATCTAGTGATGCATGCAAAGACAAAGCATATATCTATAAAGTATCACTACTTGAGGGATAAAGTTCAAGAAAAACAAGTCAGATTGGAGTATGTGAAATCACAAGAGCAACTTGTTGATATATTCAGTAAACCTTTATCGAAGGACACATTTGAGTACTTGATAAGTAGACTAGGGGTCTATTCCCTATCTAACAGTCACTAAGGTGATATGAGGTTGCGATCAACATGTACTTTATCAAAATATCTAATAATGTTGATGCAGGATGTTCATACTTTGGAATTCCTAAGGTTATGAAACATGGAAGAGAAGTTGAAACTGCATAATCGGTACATGCAAGGTACTAAAATCTAAACTGAATAATAGAGATATTGATTTGGCTACTAAAGAGCTAATTATTTTCTTTTTGGCATCGTTGTCTGTAATACCTCTCCTATGGTGATACTTAGACTTTGTTGATTTGGACATTTTCATTATGATTGTTAGAACTATACATTTACATTTATGTTCAATGGATGATGATATGATAGATGTGCTCATTTATGGTTATTATTTATATGCTTATGAGATTAGAAAACCATCTATTTTTATATGTTTTATAGATCTAACCCAAGGATTTGAATCTAACCATTATCATGATGTTTTATGTTTTATGGACATGTGTCTAATGTGTTTTCATGACTCAGGATGAAGTCGTAGTTACTCACTTAGTTGAGGTCCACACGATGTATCGATCCTGGTCATCTGCTTGCATATATCTGGTTTGTATATCCATATGTATATATATGTATCTCTTCTTGGTGATGCAGGATTGTAGGTACCGGGTATCGTCTCCACCTGGCTTCACAGGTTTGAGCGATCCCTCAAAATCCTCGATCGTTGTTGTTGTTATGGAGGTATCACCAGGTTCCACAGGAAGAAAATTCACTTTTGATCCTTTTATCCTTAGGTGGGAAGTGTCGAGTCAATCCCTTGTGTGGATGTATTATGTGATCTCGTAGTTGTTGGATTGGTGGATTTGGTAGCTAGTTCTTGTCTTCTTGGTATGTTCAATGTTGTTAGTAGATTTTGATTGATATGACTTAGTAATTTATCATTATAAGAAGTTACGTATATACATACTAGTGTGTTGTTGGGAACGAGTTAGTATGTGATTTAAATCGTGTGATTTAATATCATTAATAATAAATAATATATGTTATAACAATGTTATTTTTAATATTTAACATTAATAATGTGCCTTATTTATGGTATTATTTTATAATACTAATAATGACGAAGAGTCTATAGCAATAAAAATAATGGTAGGTTTCATCTTATATGTATATCGCTATTAGATTTGGTAAGAATATGGATTTGAAAATAATATGTTTTATAATAATAATATATGTACACATAGGCATATGGGTGCACACATATGCATATGCATACATATATTTATATACAATTATTGGTAGGTAATTATTATATTATATTAATGAATAATTAAAGTAGCTTATGATGTGATTGTACTTAATAATTATTATTATTTAACTTTCCTAAAGTAAAGGAAATATAAATTTAATTATGTTAATAGATTATAGTTTTATAAATTAATTTATCCCTTTTCGGGAATAAGTTTTCACAACCGTATTATTAACGATTGAGAGGTTGGGATGGTTGCACAGTTGGGTTACCCGTGCAACCACCTCCTCCATTTTATTTACAGGAAAGATTTCCGGTGGGGAAGGAGGATAGAAAATATT
This sequence comes from Chamaecyparis obtusa, assembly GCA_027943335.1. NCBI lineage: Eukaryota > Viridiplantae > Streptophyta > Pinopsida > Cupressales > Cupressaceae > Chamaecyparis > Chamaecyparis obtusa. Next base: position 915,075 of record BSBK01004136.1, read on the forward strand.
ATTATTGAAGGAGAAAATTTGGGATATTGAAAAAGTTTTGGCATTTGGATTTTGGCAAATAGAGGCTGGAGATTCCATCTAGGAAGAGTTTCAGGCTTGCTAGAAGGAGACGGAGAGGAAGGATTCATCTTCATCAACCAGATTCCGCAGGACTCCAAGTTGGATCTCATCCTCAGAAATAGATTTAGTTTAATAGTATGAATGTGGTTTTGTTTTTTTTAAGATTTGTTCAAAGTCTCTTTATGTGGTATTATTATTGCAAAACATATGTGTAATATTGTAGTATTATTGTATGGTGTAAGGTTAATATATTAATGTGTTCTGTAATAATATATTATTGCAGAAGGTTGATACATTAAAGTATTCTACAATAATGTATTATTACAGAATGTTGAAGTATTAGATGTATTATTATAGTATGTGAAACATTATTGCATTATTGGTAATAGTGTGTATATTATGATATTATTTTGCTGACCATCTATACATTATATAAATGTTGTGTTATTGTGTTATGAATGCTATAGTAATTTATTATTCTTTCATTTGTCAACTATAATATTCTGTCAAAATAATATATGTTTGAAGAAAATTAATTTGGCTTGTCAAAATATTATATGTTTCAAGAAAATTAAGTTAGAGTTCTTTTCTTCTTTTCAAAAAAAAAATATATAATACAAAACAACAAAAAAATAAATTATTTAATATAAAACAAAAATAAAAATAAAATAAAGATTGAAATGATAAGTTAGGGAAGTGGGGCCACCACCTTCCCCACTCCCCTACGACATTTAACTGTAGCAGCAGGCACTGCTACGGCAGTACCTGACTGCTACGACAGTGGGTACTGCAGTAGCAGTACCTGACTGCTACGGCCACCGGCTAATGAAAGCGCGCAGGGCGCAAGTTAGTGGGGTGCGGGGCCCGCAGGGTCCCCCCCATAAGTGACTTTTAGTTAAATTAATTTTTATGATAGTTTGTTTTAGTAATATATTCAAATTACTATTAAATTTAGTAATTGTTAGTGTAGTGTAATTTATAAATATTTGATTTATAAATGAAAACTATATTTGTTTATTTAAGTTTTAGAAATGTAACATGTGGATTTTTAATAAGATTTGCTTTATACAGTATAAGTTTACGACACTTTAATTCCTTATACTTTAAGTTATACCTGTATAAAGGGATTAGGTACCTTTCAAATTGATTGGAATAGGTTTTAGATTTCTAGGAGTTAAGCTGCAACTTCTAGATTTTAGATTTTAATAAAATTAGACTTAGTCAAATTTCAAACTTAGATGGAAATTTATGGAACATTATCTTTTGGCATATGGAAATTTGTGAAAACCTTAAATATGTTTGGTAGAGGTTATATCCAATGCATTTAGATGCCTTAATAGGGTTAGGATGTGTTTAGGAAGCAGTTTAGGGTTTAGGGTTGTCTAAAGGATCAGGACATTCTAAACATCCTTAAACGTTCCTAATTTCCCTAAACGTTCATAAACTATCTTATTATTTTCTACTCTTTGATGCAATCTTACAAATATGTTTATGATATGTTTCTACTATGTTTATGATGTGATTGTGAAATGTGGGTTAAGGGTAGAAAACCTAACGACACCTAGTGAGTGGCTCTCAGTGCAGGGCCGGGGCCCTAAAGTGGCTAGAACCAGGATAACTGACTGAAGAGTTATTTAACAAGTGAAAACTTAATTAAACTTATGGGAATGGGTTAAAACATTAAAAAGATTAAATGTGCCTCGCCCATGCCATTAGTGCTAGTAAAGGCTATGGATGGGAGTGGGAGAAGGTACCTATGCGTAGGTACGATTGAATGGCACTTGTCTGTACGAAAGGCATTCGATCCCGCATGTGCCTACTTGGGGGCCAGGGCCCGAAGTGGCTAGTACTAGGACAACCCAAGGAGTGAGGGCTATGTGATGAAACTCACTTAGGTTGTTGCTTAGAGTTTCTACCCAAGCCTTAGAACCTTTTGGGGAAAGATTTATACTTTGATCATCTTTTATTTGCTAATTGGGAAAGGTTACCCAACCCTAGGTTTGGCCTAGCTATGCCTTCTTTGTGGACCTTGGTGTTTATCTCCTAGCACGGGGGAGTGGGCCTTTGGGTATCCACATGGTTGGGTGGTAAATATTTTATCGAGGTATCTTTTGCGGATGCAGTGTTTGAAGATTCATGTTTGCTTATGTACCAATTTTTGAAGAATAAAGGCTTTGTGATTATCTTTCATGATGTAAAGTTATTGTTACCTCCTGAGTGGAGATGAATGTAATGTAATCATTGATGTAATTTAAAATGATGTATCTGGAATGGGTCGATTTAGGAAAAAGGGAAAGGGAGATGTGAACCTTATGTTTAAGATGTATGTTGGAAAAGAAAAAGGATTTTGTAACATTCCAAATTATGTAACATGCTTTCATTATTGTTGTTTAAGTGAAGCTATTGAAAAATCAAATGTAGTATATTTGTAATGTATCAAATGAGTTGGATAAATTTTACAAGTTATATTGTTCGTAAAGGATACTTAGGAATATAGATGATTTTAAATGGAAAGTTGAAATGAAAATATTTCGTAAAGATATGATGCAGTTTGCTTTGAGAAATAAATCTTGTTGTTAGTTTACTTAATGGATTTGAATGTATCATGCATTTAAATGAAAAGGGAACCTTGGGAGGAATCTAAGTTTAAGTTTGGTTCACATAATTCTTTTAAAAGTTCAAAATTTTTCATAAATTATTACTTAGGTTTTCTTTAACAAAGAGAATCTTTGTTCTCTTCCCCGGTTCCCTTGCGGGGCATGACATTGTCAAAGGGAGAGAAATGTACATGAAATATTCAAGATGAATTCCAAAGGGAGAGAGACAATTTAAGAAAGGGAAAGAATGGAACAATGATTAGGTGAGTTACTGAGAGGGGAGGGGTGAATCAATAACATTTTTTTTTTAATTGAATCCTTTTAGATATGTAATTCATTAACTGACTGTATCATTTGCATTCACCATTTATTCAATAAAATAACTAAAATGTAAATACACGTAGACTAATCAAATATGCATACATGAAAATTCATACACATAACATGTTTATTTTGGTATCACAGAAACCTTTTTTAGAAGGTAAAAACTACGGTGGGGATGGAATCCACAAAGCTTCACTACTACAATAAATAAAGTTGTCGGTTAAGATTATAAAGATTGATCACTTCTGGTGATCTTACCCTGATAGGAGTAACAAAAAGATTAGCTAGATCTACTTGGTTAGAGGATTTTAGCAACACTCATCAAGTGTGCAATCAGTTAAGAGATTTTTAAAAAGATTGTTAAGTCTACTCTGTTAGGAGATTTTAAGTTTTCTTCAATTCATAGAGAGTAACAATGAAGTTTGATCTAGTTGAAAACAACTTACATTGTTGATATCAGATCCATGAAGTACAATAATAAAATCACTTTGTTGTGATAAAATGTATCCTTTTGTACTACTTGGTAGCCTTATATTTATTTCCAATAAATTGAATAATCTATCAAATCCTTCAACATAACTCTTTTAGATCTTTAGATGTATCCCAATGGAAGCTACTTCATGTGTGATCCTTGTGAAAATGACATCTTTACAATATGTATCTCAAAATGATTTGAACTAATTAGGGTTTTGACACTATCTAGAAAATATAAGATCAACAACTCAAATGATTAACCTAGATCATCTTTACATAGGAATCATCAATCATTAAATGATTACATCTGTATTAAATATTTACCTCAATCTTGGTAAACCATTTTCTAGCTCAGCAAAAAGTTATTCACCTTGAACTATGTGTCATTCCAAAATTTTATGTAAGCTCTAGATTACTCGGTAAATGTTGTTTCTCTGCCTCAGTATTATATTGGTGCAAGGTAATCCTATGTGCTCGGTGACTACTATAATCAGTAATCTATGTGCTCGGTGACTACTTTGTAGTTACAAACGACTAAATTGTTCTACTCTTTTTGTTGGCAAGTTGACTATACTATTGTATATGACTAGATATAGTGTTTTCAATATGGCAACAAAGTCATATAGAGTTTTGGAGTTAGCACACATTATCATAAGGTCAGAATATGGCTAAGCATAGAAGACTGGATAGTTAGCAGAGCACCAGATGAAAAGAGCTTCAGTGCACATGTGTATGGACAAGTTATGGTATGTGCCCTTGAAGTTAAGCTGGTAAGTGTGTATTCATGCTCAGTCTAAGAGCACATGATCAGATGAGACAATATGACAAATATATAGTCAGTTGAAGTGGTATAGACAATGAACATCATAACATAACAAAGTATGCAGCCGACTGCTAGTATTTTGATTAGCGGTTATCATAATGTTTTGTAAAGGCTATGCACCTATTGTAATTAGGTTTTAGACATGTAAACATCTTTGTTTGTAAACACACTTGAGCCAATTCACTTAGAAGCATTGTATGTAATCAGTTATAGGCCGACCTAGTTAATTGTTTTGTTAGCACATATAAATATAAGATGCACCTTTGTAATAAAGCATGGTTGTGGATATAGAGATAAGATAAGTAGAGCAGAGACATGCGAAGTGAAGATAAAATAAGTTAGAGCTTTACAAGGGGCTAAAGAATCAGTGCACAAAAGGAACTGATCAAACAAGCAGTGTCACATCACCAGTTCATCCAACAGATATAGTGTGTATCTAAGATCAGAAGGTTGTAGCCTTCACCACTTGAGCAGTGAGCTCTAGGACAGTGTATCCCCACCCCTAACAGGGTTATTGTAAAAGTCTCCTAATAGGGTCCAACCTTTCACCATGTCACTATACTAAAATCTTTGTAAAGAACAACTTCTAACAGGGTTACAGATATTTTAACAAGGATCATAAAACACTAGTGCAGTTCTTAGTGGGTGTCAATTCCCACCGGGGTTTTTACCTATTTGGGTTCCCCCATAATCATATTGGTGTTATGTGTTGTGATTGTTTATCTTATTTACATTGATATTTATTTTAGCACTTAAGAAATCAAGTTAAGTTTAAAGAGTAAAGTAAAAAGAATAAGATATAGAGAACTCTGATTCACCCTACCCTCTCAGTGTTTCCATTCCTAACAATTGGTATCAGAGCTCTGGTCCTCTGAAGAGAAGTTTAATCACTTGAGGAGATCAATGGGTTCAAAAGAAGCAAAACATCTGAAGAAGAATCTTATGGCAGCTCTTAAAGACCTTGACAGATCTAAGAAAGAGGTTGCAGAACTTTAATTGAAAATTAGTGGTGCACAAGATTTCATCAAAAAGCTAAGAAACAATTTGAAAGATTGGTCAAATAGTGATTTAGGGAAAATGGTCAAAAAGATAAATGAAGAGAACACATCTCTGAAAGATCAGATTGAAGAATTGGATGAAAATCTATGCAACAATCAAGAATCCTATGATGAGCATGTCAAAAAGAACAAACAGTTGGATGAAGAGCTAAGGCAAGCAAACATGAAAATCTTGGAGTTAGAAAACAACAAGAAAAAGGTAGAATCTGAATTGATTGAAGCCAAGAATCACATTGATAAATTACACACAAGCAAGGATCTAATAGAATCTCAGTTATATGCACAAAAGATAAAAGGAGATACTAGTAGTATTGGATTCAATGAAGGCCAAAATCAGATTGATGACATGCAAGAAAAGATGAAAGCACCAGAAGACACTAAAGATGCTAAGGAGACTAGAAATTAGACTAAAGACAATGTTGAACCATATAAGGATGAGAGCAAGCTAGTAGACAAAACTTGTTATGCATGTAAAAAGCATGGACATATTGTAAGGGATTGTAAAGAGGTAAGAACTTTCAATGGTTACTGCTATTCATGCAATAAATTTGGTCATAGAGCTATGAATTATAGAACAAGTCAGAAGAACAAGACACAACATAATTAGAGAAATAAGAATCAACCAAATACAAGAAGTTCTCAGAGTATTACATGTTAGATATGTAATTATAATGGTCACTTAGCTAGACAGTGTAAAATGGTAACCCATATCAATGCGTCAAGGAATTTAAGGCCTCCAGTTATTTGTCACTCTTGTAACAAGGCTAGACACATCTCAAAGTTTTTTAGATCAAGAACACAAAGTCAAGAAAGCCCTAAAAAGATAGAAGTATCAATATTGGATACTGAAGGAGAAGTCAAGTTTGTGAAAGCTACAGAAGATGCAAGCTTGATTTGGATAGAGGAAAATAAAGATAAGGTTTATGAGTATGTATTTGATGCATCTACAATGGAATCACCCTCTACATCTAGATGAATGACCCTCAAGGTCATAGGGGGAGCTAATTTAGCTCTAGACCCCTGTGCAGCCGGTATACTCACCCTCAGAGTATGCACCTTTGGAATTAAAATTTTGGAGACTATTTGATGCTATGTACAAGAGCGCACTACCTAATCGATTGCAAGATGGAAGTTAGAAATTCTCAGTTGAATTCTGGTTTATGTAGTAAGCATTAATGACATAAATTTCACTTTATAGTATACGGAGACCTACAGATCACTCATTTCATTTGAGATAGAGAGATTGGAGACTACAGAAGCCCTAACAATTGGATTGTGAAGTGTTGGAGCTTGATTTACCAGTGAATAAGTGTGATTGATTAATTATGAAGCCCTAGTCCGATGCGACGATTCAGAAGTCCTTGAAAACTGATTTGAAGTGTTAACCAAGTAAGTCATGGCTACACCTGATGTATTTGATGTTGCGGAAAGGAAGAGATATGTTTTTAAAAGGCACCCTTTTAAGTCCACCTTAGATGACCTAGAAGGTGCATTTTTAAGAACCCCTATGGGCATCATGCATGTTGAAGATATTCACGCATATATATACTGCAAAAAGAAACCAGTTGGACTTGATAGGATAAGATCGCACCTTGAGTCCATGATGAAACTAGACAAAACATTTCTAGATGAGTTCGTGCATTTAGAAAACCATACTACTGTTGAGTATGCTACAAGATATGAGTTCTATGAATCTGAGTGGATCAAGATCTTGTTAAGTAGAATCCATGATGACCTATTCTAGATAGGTGAAGTGCCAGTTAGAATCATAGGAGAATTCATTCATGAAATGACAGGCCTCTCTAAGATAGGAACCATTCTTCCAGTGGGCAAGGATGTGAGGAAATTAGTTTAACAGGCATGTAAGTCCAGAAGTGATAGACATGGCATGACAATTGAGCCTATTGAAGAAAATACATCAAATTAATGTCTATGATACTAGGTTACATGTTCCAGCACACCAATAGGGTGAATAGTGTGTCTACAACCACTATTCTGGCAACAATCAGACTTGTTAGAGAAAATGGAGAGTTCAATCTATGTGAGATCTTGTGCACACAATTGATTGATAACATTAGAGCCATCAAGCATGATAAGACCAAAATATTTAGGTTTGGGTCTCTAATCATTTACATGTACTTCTATATACTTGGAAAGGTCTCAGATTTGTACTTAGACAAAAGTATGCCTACAATGCCTCAAATATCTCTTAAGGCATCTACTAAGAGCACATTGAAGAATTACATGGAGCTAGAATTGAAGACATTTTGGATCAAAATGTAGATGAGGTACATGATACCAGAAAGTATTGTTGAGAAATACAAAGACAGTATTTATTTTATGGTAGAAACTGACATAACATGTATGGAAGCAGTTGAGCCTAGAAAAAAGTGGATCTATCCACTTAGTTATGAGGTAGAGGAACCAATCTTGGAAGTATATGCACAAGTACTACTTTTAGCACCTAAGGACCCTAATGAACCTAGATGGGGAACTTATGAAGAAAAGACAAGGGAAGTTGATGCAGTTCTAAATAGTGCAACAACTAAGAGGAAAGCCTCTAAGATTACATCTAAGATACTCAAAATTCATGGTGTAACACAGGGAGATCTTGACAAAGCAAGAGAAGCAAAGATAGCCTTGGAGATTGAGAAGACTGGTGATCCAAAGGATAAACAGGGTAAAACAGATGTTATCCCTCCCACACCCAAAGATACAATTGATCTAACATCACCTCTTGAGTATAAGACAATGACCAAGAGGAAGAAGGAGACCGGTGCAAGCCACCCATCCTTGCGGACAACCAGAAGTTAGAAAAAGAGCACTCAAGAACCTCCATAGGTAGGTTTCAGTCCTAGTCTTCAAGTGTTGAAAATAAGGACTATTGAGGAGGGAAGAATTAATCAAATAGGGAAATTCTATGAGAAATATAGTGAGATTGATAAATCAAAAATTCATGGAATGATAATTAAACACATGCTCAAGTTCAAGAAGACATTCCTAGAACTTAAGATAGTAATTTTGGACAATGTGTGGACTATCTTGGAATTCTTGAAAAGACAGGCCATTGAGGAGGATCTAAGAATAAGAGAAAATATTCTAGATGAAAGCCTCCCTATATGTTCTTTAGAAGAGAAAACATTATTTTTAGATCTGGTGAAACCGTACCTCAAAACAAAGTTGAGAACACTGAACATAATGGATAAGAACTATGAGTTGGTAGCTAAAGAGATAGAGAAAGCTTTTGGGAAAGTCTTTTTGGATAGGCACATGTACCCACCTACTACATCCACAACTCTAGTGCCTTGTAAGGAAGCCAAGGAGTCAGAGACCACAAAGGTACCAGTAATAGGTCCTCAAGATTTGACGCCTATAGTGGTAACACCTATAGAGGTAGTAAAGTTTGGGCCCATGACTGAGACACAAAAAGATGACACAATCTTTATTGATAATGTAGAGATAGCAATGGCGGCCACATATAAAGACTTGGATAAATTTGAGGAAGCCTTTTTGAGCACACAAGAGGTTAAAATTCTATGTGGTGACAATTCACCTAAGCTACAAGAAGAAGTGTTAATAGAGGATCTAACAGGTGAAGAAGAAGAAAAGGAGACAGAAAAAGAGATAGAAAAAGAAAAAGAAAAGGTAGAAGAGGAGAAAGGGAAAGACAGTGAACCAATAGATGAACCATTTGTTGAAATGCCTATAAACATAAAGACAAAAATGATGGACAACACTCCTATCACTCCCATACCCTCAGCATCATTGTTATCATTTTGACACTAGACTCTACTAGCTTGGACTCTTGGGGAGAAGAAGACCTGATTAAGATCAGTGTCCTTGCTATGGAGAAATAAAAAGAGAAGCAAGTGATGAGGAACCCTCTATTTTTTGAATTAGTCAACATTATTAACATCTTTCTACCTTCAAACAAGAAAGTGTCTAAGGTTCTTTCAGTTGATGATGTTAGCACCATTCTTACAAACTTCAAGACAAACTTTTCTAGCTTGGAAGAATCTGCATCCCAAGTTGTAGAAGAGAAATATATGAAGAAGAGATTGAGTGAACTAGTTGGAAACTTTGTACTTGACCTCAGTTCATTGAAGATAGGTCAAGCATCCTTGAAGGAGTTTGTAGCTAAGGGAAGGAAGATCATTGCTGAATGCATGAACCAAGATAAACTAACTGTAGATCTATACAAGAAAATCTAGGAGGTAGAAGCAATGATTGATAATGTAAGAAAATCAGTGGAAGATCCCTCCACTAATGTGAACATGTGCAACAATGTGTACCAAGGGAAAATAGACAAAATATAAAAGGCTGAGAAAGAGATGTCTAAGATAAGGGCAAGGAAAACATAGGTCAAGAATGCTCTTGCACCCTCTCTAGATGTACTTAATCAGAACATCAAGGAGATAGATGCCACTATGGTGACTTATGATCAAGGTATGAGTATAGACTTGGAAAAGATGGAGAAGATGACATATGCCTTATGCACCCATCTATAGACTATCAATGCACTGATAGCATTTTAGAAACAAGAGATCCAGAACTTGTAGATTGCTTATCCGGATGTACTTTCTTTGCAAGTACTTGTAGATACACTTTTTTGAGCACCTTTGTCATTAATGTCAAAGGGAGAGTATTGTATGTAGAATATGGAGTATTAAATATGATGTAAAGAAGAAGTATAGTGAGATATAAGTTAGAGTATATATTAAAGAATTTTGTATAAGGGTACAGTTAGTAACTTCACCATATTCCTTTGTTGCCATTAATGATAAATGGGAAGATTGCTGGCAAGTTGACTATACTATTGTATATGACTAGATATAATGTTTTCATTATGGAAACAAATTCATATAGAGTTTTGGAGTCAGCGCACATTATCATAAGGTCTGAATATGGCTAAGTATAGAAGTTTGGACAGTTAGCAGAGCACTAGATGAACAGAGCTTCAACGCATGTGTGTATGACTAAGTTATGGTATGCACCCTTGAAGTTAAGCTGGTAAGTGTGTATTCATGCTCAGTCTACGTGCACATGATCAGATGAGATAGAATGAAAAAGATACAGTTAGTTGAAGTGGTATAGATAATGAACACCATAACATAACAGAGTATGCAGCCAACTATTAGTATTTTGATTAGCGGTTATAATAATGGTTTGTAAAGGCTATGAGCCTATTGTAATTAGGTTTTAGACATGTAAACATCTTTTTTTGTAAACACACTTGAGCCAATTCACTTGGAAGCATTGTATGTAATCGGTTATAGGCTAACCTAGTTAATTGTTTTGTTAGCACATATAAATATAAGATGCGCCTTTGTAATAAAGCATGGATGTGGATATAGAGATAAGATAAGAAGAGTAGAGACATGCAAAGTGAAGATAAAATAAGTTAGATCTTTACAAGGGGCTAAAGCATCATCGCACAAAAGGAACTAATAATACAAGCATTGTCACAACACCAATTCATCCAGTAGATATAGTGTGTATCTAAGATCAGAAGGTTGTAGCCTTCACCACTTGAGCAGTGAGCTCTAGGACAGTGTGTCCCCACCCCTAATAAGGTTATTGTAAAAGAATCCTAACAAGGTCTGACCTTTGACCAGGTCACTGTACTAAAAGATTTGTAAAGAACAACTCCTAATAGGGTTGCAGATCTTCTAACAAGGATCATAAAACACTAGTGCTGTTCTTAGTGGGTGTCAATTCCCACCGAGGTTTTTACCTATTTGGGTTTCCCCATAATAATATTGGTGTTATGTGTTTTGATCGTTTATCTTATTTACATTGATGTTTATTTTAGTACTTAACAAATCAAGTTAAGTTTAAGAGTAAAGTAAAAAGAATAAGATATAGAGAACACTGATTCACCCCTCGCCCCCCCTCCCCCAATCAATGTTCCCATTCCTAACACTTTTTACTGACTATATAGATGAATACTAATGAAAACTCTTATACACTTAGGAGTAACATTATCCCCCTTTGGAATTAGTATCAAATACATTTATGTGCATGCTGACTAAAAATGTTTTGACTTGAATGTAACAATGAAATATGTATCTGCAGGAGAGATGATTGCATGGAATAAAAGAGAGATATCGGTTAGCTTCTTAATCAAAAGGGAGAGACACTGATGTTGTGTAGTGATTAAACATATTAATTGCATAAGCTAGGGAGATCTTACTGAGTTACAACATATACATACATAGTTGTAGATAGATTTTTGGTATTCCATAGCATATTTCATATTATGCTGCTCTCAATGACAAAGGGAGAGACTAATAGACTACAACTAACTGAATTTCTTAAGTATGAGGTTGACAATTGATTGAATACTACAAAGACATAGATTGATGATCACTGAGCTAAAAAGATATATGTGAGATATTAAATCAATTATTATATTTTCATTTATGTCAACTAGTTTTGACTGTACTTATCATGATAGTTACAAACATATCAAGAGAGAAATAATGGTGAAGAAATGAGATATTAACATGAAGATGAGATTTATGAGAAATATATGAATATGGTATTCATTGGGTAACTTATTGATGATTCTATGACATTTTGATAGTGATTTTATTCTATTACATAATTTTGTTATGGATTGAAGATCAAGAATGTACACGTTTATGTGGTCGGTAAATGAAGAACCTAGTGTACATTGAGTTAAAAATAGTGTACAATGAGAAAGTGTAGTGTATACCGAGTACAGTGTAAACCAAGTTAGAAGTCATTGACACATCACGATATTGACCAAGTGAAAGAAATAAATGGAACAAATGATTACCAACTAAAGATGATGAGCTAGAAAAATATGAATGATTTCAAGGTTAAATATAAAGTTTGTTATGACGATCAAATGACTAAACAAATTCAAGGATGATTGGATGAAGGAGAATGAAATGTGTTACATACACAAGTTCTGAGGAAGGTTAAAATGAAAAAATCAATGGTGAAGATTAACAGGCAAAATCTATGATTGAGAAGAAAAAGGGTTTAATATGTCTATAAAAGGAGACAAGAAATTCATTATTAATTCTAGAATGCGCGTGAGAAGATTTCATTCATGCGAAGCTAGTAAAATAGGTTGAAGACAAAATTGACCAAATATGCAGATAACGCTGAGCGTCAGAGAAATGAATTAACCAAGCAGAACAGGTTGGAGGATACAAAGGAATTCAATTGAGTATATTAGCCAAAGGTATTTTGATCTTAGCATAGATCTCAAAATCTACAAAGAAATTTTTATTTGAATCAGATCATTTACTGTTGCATTCTAACCATTGCTACAAATAAATCTCTTAATCGAGTGGGACTTAAAATAGTCTTTATATTTCATTGTGACATTCAATGAATGTTGATTTTTTTCATGTTGACCCCATAGTGAATGTTTGGTCACAGAGAACTATTAGTGATAAATCCTCTAACCAGGTCACACCTTATAGTGTGTTATTGTAACCTTTAACAGGGTTGGGTCTTAATCGAGATCACTTCAAAAGAGTGAAATTATTTTGGGTTATCGATCCTAGGTGGTTTTCCCCCTACCAGGGTTTCCATGTTAAAAATAAAAGTGTTATATGTGTATGGATGTGATGAATTATTATTTTAATTTATACATTATAATTAATGGTTTGATTGGTATATTCACAAATTAATTTATTGGTATTCGGTTAATGAATAGAAAGGAATAGTTAGAGCTTTACTGAGTTGTTTAATTGATTTGAAAGATTTTTTATACATTTGGGAGTGTTTGGGACTATAGAATAACTGGACTTAACTGATTCACCCCTCCTCTCAATTATCTAACAATTATAAGGCATTGAGAGAAGGGGTGAATTAGTGCAACCACAAATCTAAAACTGTTATTGATTATCTTTCCAATTAACCAACATGCAAATGTGAATATTAAGTAACAATACAACACATAAAACATTCACACATTTGACCACATACCACCAAGATTTTTTTCATGGAAACCCTTGTTAGAGAGATAAAACCATGTGTGGAGATGATCCCCACAAGATTTCACTAGTGCACTTGGAAATCATCCCGATTAGGAGCAATTACAATAACCTTTCTAAGGTTTGTACTCGGTTAAGAGTACTTATAGTCTAGTTATGAACTACAAAAATCTTGTTATAGACTATCATGCTAAGGGATTTAAAAACTCTAGTTAAAGAGATACCTTGTTAGAGGATCTTCACTTCCAATCTATTATAATATAGCTCACCCTAATAGGATTGAACCTATTAAAGGATGTTTCTTTCCAGTTTGTTAAAATCAACAAGTCAAGATAACCTGATATTTGCATTCAATGCATGAAATATCCAATGAATCCCAAATCAATTAGGTTTCTCTAAAAAAATTTATGTCTTTGTAATATCTCCAAAAATCATCACAAAAACATTGCAACTCTCTGCAACATTAATTTTTTAACCATTTATATTTGTATTCCAGGTCGGTGCTAGAACCTTAAATGTTTTACAAGCTAGACCTCAAATCCAACTTATCATTATGAACGAGCATGCCAAAATCAAAATTAACCATCCTTGGTGTTGGCTTAAAATATAAAAACCCAAAAACATGTTAGTCCGACATAAACATTTAACCGCAACACCAATATAATCAATTGTGTCCTCCGGTACACTGTCTTTACTGCCAATTTCACTTCAATCTTCAATAAATTTCAAAATAATTCAAGATAACTGATACGATCTTAGAAATAGATAGATATAAATTTTTAGATGTTAATTCTATGACTATGTAGCTTAACTCAATCATCTTCTCTAAAAATAATTTACTATTACTTTCTTTCTACGCTATCACCAATTTACTAAACACTTAACTAATTATTCAATCTAATTTGATCCTTCAGTACCACCAATAAATATTTTTTCTTGACATAATCAAAATATGTTGCTAGTAATGACAATACCACAACACACTCATGTGACTAAAACACATATGACCTTCATAAAATGCCAAAACTCTCCCCCTTTGGCATTGATGGCAACACTTTAAAAAATTGCTAAGTGCTAACTCCCTCTTACACTATTCCTAGTCACCCTTTATGCTATACATAAAAATTTGATTTTTATAACTACTATTACTCCCCCTTTGATAACAATGGCAAAGATAAAAGACATGTAAAAATAGACATTTTATTTCAATCAAGAGTAGCATAGTACAATTTACAATCTACTAAAAATTTCATGGAATTTGACCTTCAACATTTGTCAATCATCAATCCAAGACTTATGAAGTTATCCATTGTGAGTATATGTCCATGAAGAAAAAATGTAAATTCCTCTAATCCTTCAACTATGTTTAGTAGATGGGGTGTCAGGATTAGATCAACCTCTTTGAAACTCTGTTGTAGAATGTTTTTCTTAGGTAGAAAAATGCTTTGAAGATCCATTAGATTACCAATTCTCTTTTTTTTTTCATCTCTATAGATCTTCAACTTGTGATGAATCTTTCCTACCTAAGCTCCAATAGTTGTAGCAGACATGTGAAGGGGATCAAAACTTTGTGACAAGGTATTTAGTTCCAGTTGAACTTCACCATTCTTCTTCTCAAGATCTTTCATAAAATTAGAAAATTCACAAATAGTTTTTAGTGTCTTACCTCCTTCATGTAATTATTCCTTAATTTGGTTCACAAATAGTGTAAGAGTGTTTCTATCTTGAGAAATACAATTTGACAATTTATCATATCTTTTCTTTTCATAATCCTTTTCTACTCTCTCAATCACTGCATCTTCAAGATTCTCAATCTCTTCTTCAGTAGAAGTAATGCCTTTTACCATCTTCTCAATAAGGGTATTCTTCTTTTCATATTAAACCTTTGGTACTAGTTCATAAAATAAATCTCTGGCTTTTAGTTTGACTTATCCTTCTTACTCCATCTTCTCCTTTTTGGCTTTGGACTTAATTTCCATTGCAAAATTCATCATGTCCTCTGGGTTCATTGAGATTTGATCTACTTGACCCTTAACTAGTAAGTCATCATCATCAATTATTATCTTGGACAGGGAGGAAGATGGAATCATTTCTTGTTCTGTCTCAGTAACTACTTCCTCTTGTTTAGCTTGCACAGTATCATCTGTACCTCCTTTTCTTATATTTGTTCTTGTTCTGGTATATATGTAGTAACATTTTTGATGAATAGAGGCCTTTTCTATTAAAAATATTAAAGTACAATATTCACAAAAAAGAGCCAGGGGAAAGAATCACCCCGCAAATCATCGGGAAAATATTGAATACTAAACATGTTTACTATTACATTATCCTTTTGTACCAATTCAATGTCTAGTTAATCAAGTATGTTTTGGAGATTTTCCAGCAAGCCAGTTTGTTGTCTGTATGTTTGTCATTGATGACAACATATGGTATGAAACATGCATGGAGGACTCATGTAGTGAGATTTTAGTATATGTAGCATGGACATGTTATCATCATGATATCATGGATGCAGAGGTTAATACTGAGTACAGACAGTTATGTAGCAGCTTGTGTCAGCAGTGTTCCTGACAGAGTTACAGGCAGTGTTTTGTGAGTGATTGTCTGTACAATTATCAGGGAGCCTTGCACGTTTGAATATGTGATCGAGACATGTTAATGTTGTTACATTCATGGACATAGAGTTGGATGTGTGGTAGAAGTGAATTTATGCAATCGTTATTCACCAGTTGTAGTTTCCTGTGTTTATCTAGAAGAGCCGACAGAGATTATATTGGTACAGGAGTTGCGCCTATCATTTTGGTATGCGTGCTTAGATTAGTGATTGGAGAAGAGCTAAGAATTTTTGGTTAAGAGTGCATGATGTAATTCAGCTTGAGGAGAAAGTATCAGTTAATTTGGTAGAGCTGACAGTGTGCATCATCCGTCTACACTTATTGATTTGGATAGGTCCCAATTTTTGTTGCGTGCTTAGTAGAGCTGACATAGATGCTATTGGAGATTGTTATTATTTTTGTAATATGATTTCAAGGTGGTTCAAATAGGCCTACTTGATTATATCATTTAGAGGAAAGATACTTATAGCCGATCATTTATGATCACTAGAAGTATGGCATGAGATGAAAGATTAGAGCAGAGCAGAGAGTGCGAAGTATTGTGCCATCAAGAAGAGGTCTATGTGATAGAGATGATAGAGTGTGCTATTCATTGGAACTAATCAAGATAGCAGGTCTACCTCGCAGTTCACGAAGATCTAAATATAGTGTATATATGTTATTCAAAAGGTTGTAGCCTTCACCCCTTTGAGCAGTGTGCTCTCAGACAGTGTGTCCTCACCCCTAGCAGGGTTGATTGTAAAAAACTCCTAACAGGGTTCGACCCTTGACCAGGTCACTGTAGTAAATGCATTGTAAAGATCAAATACTAACAGGGTTGTAAGGTCTTCTAATAGGGATCATAATACACTAGTGTAGATTATTAGTGGGTGTCAATTCCCACTGGGGTTTTTACCTATTTGGGTCTTCCCGTAACCAAAATTGTTATGTTGTGTTAAGTGTTATCATATTGTGTTTATGGTCAATGTTCTTCTATACTTAATTGGATAAAGAATTGAATCTTGTAAATAAGTGATTCACCCCCCCCCCCTCCTCTCAGTTATCTCTTGGGACTATTCCTAACAATTGGTATCAGAGCCAAGTGCCTTGGAAAGAAAGTTTAATAGCTTGAGGTTGATCAGATGGCATACTTCAAAAAAGAAATTCCTAAGTTTGATGGAGAGAATTATCTTGACTTGAAGAAAAAGATGATGACACATTTACAATGCATCACTTTTGAGATCTTTGAGGTGGCTACTAAGGAAAAAAAGATTCCTTCCTTATTAGATCTTGCAAAAGAAGATGCAACTCTTAAGAAAAAGGAGCTATTCACTTCAAATGCTATTGCCAAAGAAGAACTCATTAGAACCCTGTCTGACAGTGAGTTTTCAAGGTCAAGAAACTAGATAAAGCCTACGAGATATTGAAGTACCTATAAGACATGTTTGAAGGAGATATTCAAGCCAAGAATGCACGTAGAAAGACATGGAAGAAAAGATACAATACATTAGAGATGCTACCTGATGAGAATGTCAGAGCTTACAATCAAAGGATTAATGAAGCAGTTGCAGGGATCAGAAACAATGGTGGAGAAATCTTGGAAGAAGACATAATGGATAAATTGATGACCACCTTGACTCCAGAATATGACAACAATATATGTATCCTAGATGAAACTATGCAGTCAATAAAAAGACTTTAAAAGAGAGACTTTAATCAGCAAGCTTTCAGCATTTGAGATATCAAGTTTGAAAACAGAGCCTAAAGGTGAAAATGCCTTCAAAGCATCAGTCCATGGTAAGAAATCCTTGAACACCTCTATTAATTTTGATGATGATGATGATGATGAGAAAGCACTAGATGATTTCATTGCTATGATTGCTAAAAGAGAAAAGAAAGGAAAAGGAAAATATGAAGGTCAATTACCATTCAAATGCTTTTCATGTAATAAGATTGGTCACTTTGCATCTAAGTGTCCTACAAGAGTTAAGAAGTTCAAAAATAACTACAAGCCTAAGTATACAAAGGGATGTTACTATGCTAGAGATGGAATATCAGATGAAGAATCAGCAAAAGAAGAAATAGGATTCATTTCTCTTGAACATGAAAAGAATTCACAAGAGTTAGCACTGATTTCACAAGAAGACATCAGGACAAATTGGATCATTAACAGTGGTTGCTCACATCACATGACACGAGACAAAGATAGATTTGTTCATCTAGATAGATACAAAGGAGGCATGGTCATATTTGGATATAACACTCCTAAACCTATCATTGGTAGAGGAACCATCACCTTGGACGGAAAGAACAACACTGATGATGTTCTATATGTTGATGGTTTGCAACATAACCTACTGAGTGTTGGACAGTTTCTTGACAAAGGTTACCGATTGGAGTTCAAAGAAAAAAAATGCATCATTAACAAAAAGGAAGGAGAAATGATTGCATCAGGATCAAATACTAAAGGTAATGTTTTTCAGCTTAATCCAGAAGCAAGTTTTTTTGTTGCTAAAATAGATGACAATTGGTTATGGCACAAAAGGCTATGTCATATCAATTTTGATAACATAGTAAAGATAAGTAATGTAAATGCAGTAAGAGATCTTCCTAGCATTACAAAACCAGTTGATGCAATATGTAAGGAATGTGTGATGGGAAAGCATGTAAGGAATTCATTTAGAAGCAAGCACAATTTGACAGAAAACAAGTTGGATCTGATTCATATAGACCTATGTGGACCAACTCAAACAAGATCATACTATGGTGAAAGGTATTTCATTTTTTTTGTTGATGATTATTATAGAATGATGTGGGTTGTGTTCTTAAAGGATGAATCAAAAGCCTTTGACAAGTTCAAAATATTCAAGGCTAAGGTTGAAAATGAGTCTAGATTGAAGATTAAATGTCTAAGATCAGATAGAGGAGGAGAATTCACCTTTAACAGAGTTTATGAGTACTATGAAGAACATGGGATAAAGAGACAACTAAGTGCTCCTAGAACCCCTCAACAAAATGGAATTGCAGAAAGAAGGAATAGGATCATCCTTGACACAACGTGCACCATCATGATTGAAGGAAAGGTTGTTCACACCTATTGGAGAGATGCAGTCAATACAACAATCTACACTATCAATAAAATTCAATTGAGGCCAGGCATAGACAAGACACCTTATGAGCTATGGTTTGAGAATGTACCTACTGTCAAATACTTTAGAATCTTTGGAAGCAAGTGCTACATAAAGAGGGATGAAGCAATTGGCAAGTTTGATGCAAGAAGTGATGAAGGTATTTTTCTTGGTTACTCCACTAAAAGAAAAGCTTATAGATGTTATAACTTGATATTAAAGAAGATAATTGAAAGTTCTCATGTTAATATTGATGAGAAGTTCATGATTCAAGAAAGGTATCATGATTATGCACCTATGATTGAAGAAGAACCTAAATTTTCCCCTAGAGAAATAGTTGTTGATGAAATGTTTGACAGCATTAATGTATTGTTCAATGACCCTGAATCCAGTGAAGAAGAATCTCAGAAATCAGATGAGAGATTCACTCCTAATATTCCTAGATTCACATCTAGATATCATTCAAAGGAAGACATCATTGGAGATCAGAACAGTAAAGTCATGACAAGATCAAAAGCAAAGAGTTCCATAGTAAATGAAGAGGTATGTTTACTATCATAGATTGAACCCTTAAGTGTTGAAGATGCATGTAATGATTTAGATTGGAATGAAGCAATGAAAGAAGAGCTAGATAAGATAATTAAGAATGATACATGGGAATTGGTCCCTACGCCTAGTGATAAGAATGTGATTGGAACCAAGTGGACATTCAGAAATAAGATAAATGAAGATGGTACAGTAGTAAGAAATAAAGCTAGATTAGTATGTAAAGGGTATGAACAAAGAGAAGGAAGTGATTACTTTGATACATTTTCCCTAGTAAGCAGATTGGAAGCCATAAAGTTATTTCTAGCCTATGCTACATTAAAAAACTTTAAGGTCTAATAGATGGATGTCAAGTCAACATTCCTAAATGGAGAACTGAAGGAATAAGTATACATAGAGCAACCTGAAGGATTCACCTTATCAGACAAACCAGATATGGTATGCAAATTGAAGAAAGCACTCTATGGACTTAAGAAAGCCCCTACTACTAAATCTAAATTCCCAAAGGAGAGATCCAAATTGATCAACCAAAAGGTCAATACACAATTGAATCAATCTATGGAGAATATGAATGAAGAAGAAGACCTTATATTTCACTATGAAGAGTATATGCCTTAAATATGAAATAAATGAAACGCAAGTACTAACCTCAAAGTAGGGAAAATCTTGAAAATGCTGATTTCTGGTGTCTATGTGCAGTTTTGGGAAATTTTGCAACCTGTTTCAAACTGGAAATGTCGAGGCGAAGAAAACCCAGAAAAATTTTATCTTTCTGATAGCAGGTAGTCTTTGACCCCGATAAAAGGTGAAAGACTACTTTGGGATTTTGAAGGTCTTCCTTGAATTTGTTTGTAGATCCTAGAAGTTCTCCGAAAAGGGTATCTAGATCCAAGCTCCGATCCACAATCATGTACATGTACCTACAAGAAAAAGAGGGTTTTGTTGTTTATTGGGGGGGGGGGGTTGCCTTGGTCAAACCCTGGTTTGGAATCAACCTTAATAATGGAATTGAAATAGAAATGCTAGCAAGTAGTAGAAGTAGATCTAACAATGAAGTTATGCAATTCAATAGATATGAAATTGTATTTCAAATGTAAACAAGTATGTTGATATGAAAGCTTGGACATAACATTAACAAATGTAAATCTAAAACTCCATGATTGTATGTTTGGAATCCACCTTGAGGGAAGAGTGAATGGATCTAGAAGATGAACAAAGGATCTTGAAGGAAGATCACACCATCATGATGGCTAGATCTAGGGTTTGAATGATGAATCTTGAATGCTTGAACCAAATCCCTTCAATGGATTGAATGCTTGAATCCTTGATCTTCAATGGTGAACTTGAATGGATGATTGCTTGATCTTGCTTGAGAGAGAACTTGATGACTTGTGAATATCTCCTTGAGATCTCTTGATCATGAATTTTCTTGGTGAATCATGGATGTTCTCACAAAACTTGATGGAGAAAATGAGAGAGGAAGGCCTCCTTTTATAGTGAACTAGGGCACAATCTTCTAGAGGGGCCATCTTGGAGAATTAAATCCCAATTAGGTCCTAACCTTTAGAAATATACCTAGATTAAATGCAATTAAGGATTTACCATCCTGAAACTTGAAATGGCTGACTCGGAGGTGGGAAAAAGAATCTTTCCGAAACCCGACATCCAAAAATCATGGGAACCAAAAATTTGAACCCTGGGTCAAGGATGAGGTAGACCCCACCCTAGGTTAGGGTCAAGTTTGTTCCTAACCTAGGTCAAGGTCGAGGTCATCATTGACTCTCAAGGTCATCTTTGACCTAGAGGTCAAAAACGTCAGGACCTCACTCTAGAATGCTAGGAAATGTAGAAATATATTGAAAATAGGGACAGAGAGAAGCAGAATGGGGAGAAGAAGTCAGATCTGAGCAAATGGTTAATCAAGATGCTTGACATGATCCCATACCACTCACTTTGAGGGCTAAACACTCTTAACATGGAAGTGCTTCCATTTTAAGATGATACATTAAGCCCCCAATTTAGCAAGAGTATGGACTCGATGAAAACTCTTGGTAAAGGAGAAGAAAGAGAAGATCAAAGTGGATTCACAATGAGATAAAATAACACTTAGCTAAGGACAAAAGCCACCAAACTAAGGATTCTAACTCCACATACATGCACGAGGGTGCTAACAGAACAAGGGTTAGTACAAACAACCCAAATCAATTAGCATAAGAAACCTTGCTAAGAAATATTTCTCATACTGATAGCATATTTGGAAAGCTATCATAAGAGCATTAATGATTACATAAGAAAGACAAGAGAAACACTATAAATAACATAGCTTCATGATCCTGTCCTACTAGCATGAAAGCAGAAAGAGAGAAAGGAGAAAGTGATTACCTCACCCAGTAAGATGCCCACCTTACCATGAATCACCTTGGAGGGAGAGCCCAAGAGGTTCACCCATTAACTATGCTTGCAATTGTAATGCATCTTCTGACATCTCCTGGTATCACTATGAATATGAAATGCTGGACTCCTTAGGATTTAACAACTTATGTGCATTACCTTCAGAAGATTTAGCATATTTTGAAATTGAAAATGCATGTCCATTCAGGATTTAGCAACTTATGTGCATTACCTGCCAGGATTTAGCATATTCTAAATGTGTGTCTCCTTAGGATTTAGCAACTTATGTGCATTATCTTTGGAAGATTTAGCATATTTGAAATTGGAAATGTGTGTCTCTTCAGGATTTAGCAACTTATGTGCGTTACCTTTTGAGATTTAGCATATAAACATAAAAAACTATAGTACAAGGGAGACCCTATATATGCCCCCCTCCTTATTGTGGTAGTCTACTAGACATGATAAGGAAGAGGAAGAGGATACCTACTTCATAATGCAAGGAGATATCCTATTTACAACAATGTATACCATATTCTTAGCGAGGGGTAGCGACCCCTACATCCAAGAGTATAGATAATCGTGAAAAGGATATGTCACTTATGGAAAAAGGATCCTCAAAGAAAAAGATCTTATCAACAAGACCCCCACCAAAGAGGAGTGCTTTAGATAAAACATCATCTTTCAATAGTGCGAAAAAATATTCAATCATCAAGCCCCTTGCAAACAAGAGGAAAGATGAATCTTTGGAATGAGGGAAACAACCCTAACACCAAAGCAAGGGTGAAATTTTATAAAGAACATAATTTGCAACATAGAGAAGAAGTGACGACTTAGGACAACACCTTCTCATATAAGAAGGTTATCCATAGTTAAAATATCTATCAATATGATGAAATAATATTACAATATAAACAAAGACCACTAAGCTAAGGAAAGGCAGTTCCCTAGACAAAGAGAGAAGAAAGAAGCTTTCCCCCCAGTGATAGAGACAAGGGGTATCTTTGTAAAAAAAATGTCTTAGAAAAGATATCTTGAATAAGATCTATGGATGATTATAAGCATAATGAAACACCTTAGAAGGATAGGAGAGAAAGAATACCAATTAAGCTCAAGACACCATATATGTTAAAAGCCTAACGGATCCTAGGAGACTGGATGAATATACACCTCTTGCCCCCCAGTCATGAGACAAGAGGGGAAGAGAAGATCTATATTATATCAGGATGAGGGGAATCTCCTATATCAAAATTATGAAGGAGTTGTAAAACCACACGAGAATGAGGTATAATTCCTAAAGCAGCTATTTCTCTAACATATAACTTGAAATGTTTACAATCAATAAGTAAATGTTTATTGCTATAATGAAAAGGACATTTGTATTTGTATAAATCATCTCTCGGCATAGGTCTAAAGATTTCTTTCTTGGAACTCATTAACTCAACATATACCTTCTTAGCCACTTCTTGTCAAATATTAGGATTTTCTATTTTAGGTGTAGGGAGAAGGATATGAAGAGGAGGACGACAATCAACATCACCTACATTGACTTGAGATTTTGTACAACCAATACCATACAGGTCCTGTTTAGGGGATATATGAACTTGAAACCTAATACCATGCTCATTAACTCCAAGCCCTAAACCTCTACAACCTTGTTAAGTCACCATATTATATTTGGTAGTGTACATAGCATGTAAACAATCTACAGGAGGTGATTGTTTATCATGTTCATGAGTAAAGGTTGCATAAGGTGGAATAATAGATTTTGAAGAATTTTTTGTACCCTTTCCTTTAATATCACCATGAATTGGAGGAGAAGGTAAATCAAAAAAGTCTTGTACATTTGTATCTTGAACTATAGCTTGAATCCCATCATAAGTACGGGAAAAACTAGGGATAGTATATGGAGAATTATGTATCAGATTAGGAATAGGAAGATTAGGAATTAGATTAGGATTGAGAGGATTAGGATTAGGAAGATTAGGAATTGGATAAGGATTAATAGGATTAGGATTAGGAAGATTAGGAGATGGTGTATCATCTACCAAATTTTTCACATAATCCAAAAGGATAATATGTCTACCACATGAATCTTTAATGAAAGTTTTCAATGTAAGAAGTCTAGTATCGGTTAATTTCAGAAAAGCATAAGAAAGTGCAAAATGAAGTCTCATCAACATAATGAAATGAATGATACTCTCATAAACATCATAAGTATGATAAAGAGATGCTAAAAGAAGGGTAATAAAGAACATGACCACACACCAAAGCATCTTAAAAATCTCCATAGTAAATGCAAGAAATGTTTTTTTATTTTATCAAATATATAGATTTTTTTGTATTTTTGAATTTCAAAGATGCAAGAGCATAAACTAAATCTAATTTTAAAGGGAAATCTAACACCAAAAAGAAAGAGAGTAAGTATGTCAGGTTCACCAAAATGAATAAGGTTAAAATGGATTGTGTTCACCCTATTCAAATGAATGGGAAATATGAGATCAACTACTAAATCTAAATTCCCAAAGGAGAGATCCAAATTGATCAACCAAAAGGTCAATACACAATTGAATCAATCTATGGAGAATATGAATGAAGAAGAAGACCTTATATTTCACTATGAAGAGTATATGCCTTAAATATGAAATAAATGAAATGCAAGTACTAACCTCAAAGTAGGGAAAATCTTGAAAATGCTGATTTCTGGTGTTTGTGTGCAGTTTTGGGAAATTTTGCAACTTGTTTCAAACTGGAAATGTCGAGGTGAAGAAAACCTAGAAAACTTTTATCTTTCTGATAGCAGGTAGTCTTTGACCCCGATAAAAGGTGAAAGACTACTTTGGGATTTTGAAGGTCTTCCTTGACTTTGTTTGCAGATCCTAGAAGTTCTCCGAAAAGGGTATCCAGATCCAAGCTCCGATCCACAATCATGTACATGTACCTACAAGAAAAAGAGGGTTTTGTTGTTTATTGTCAGGGGGGGGGGGGTGTGTTGCCTTGGTCAAACCCTGCTTTGGAATCAACCTTAATAATGGAATTGAAATAGAAATGCTAGCAAGTAGTAGAAGTAGATCTAACAATGAAGTTATCCAATTCAATAGATATGCAATTGTATTTCAAATGTAAACAAGTATGTTGATATGAAAGCTTGGACATAACATTAACAAATGTAAATCTAAAACTCCATGATTGTATGTTTGGAATCCACCTTGAGGGAAGAGTGAATATCTCCTTGAGAGCTCTTGATCATGAAGTTGCTTGGTGAATCATGGATGTTCTCACAAAACTTGATGGAGAAAATGAGAGAGGAAGGCCTCCTTTTATAGTGAACTAGGGCACAATCTTCTAGAGGGGCCACCTTGGAGAATTAAATCCCAATTAGGTCCTAACCTTTAGAAATAAACCTAGATTAAATTCAATTAAGGATTTACCATCCCAAAACCCAAAATGGCTAACACAGAGGTGGGAAAAAGAATCTTTTCAAAACCCAACATCTGGAAATCATGGGAACCTAAAATTTGAACCCTAGGTCAAGGATGAGGTAGACCCCACCCTAGGTCAGGGTCAAGGTTGTCATTAACCCTCAAGGTCATCTTTGACCTTGAGGTCAAAAACCTTAGGACCTCACTCTAGAATGCTAGGAAATGTCGAAATATACTGAAAACAAGGTCAGAGAGAAGCATAATGGGGAGAACAAGTCAGATATGAGAAAAGGGTTGATCAAGATGCTTTACATGACCCTAGACCACTCACTCAGAGGGCTAAATTCTCTTAACATGGAAGTGCTTCCATTTTAAGATGATACAATTATTTATAAGAGAGACATTTGATGGATTATTGTTAGTTGCTATATTTGTTGATGACATTATCTTTGGTGGTAATGACAAACTTAGTGCAAAATTTGCTAAAGAAATGTAGAGTTAATTTGAAATGAGAATGATTGGTCATATCAAGTACTTTTTGGGATTAAATGTGTAGTAGACAAACAAAGGTATATTCATAAATCAGATTAAGTATGTAAAAGAGATCTTGAAGACATTCAAGATGGATGATTGCAAGCCAGTAAGTACCCCTATGATAACAGGATGTAAGCTTTCAAAAGAAGATGATTCACCAACAATAGACATAACCTTATATAAGTCTATGATTGGAAAACATATATATCTTACTCAAACAAGACCAGACATTTCCAATGCAGTTGGTATTGTTGGAAGATTTGCAGTAGAACCTAAGAAAAGTCATCTCATGATAGTAAAAAGAATATTCAGATACTTGAATGGAACCTTAGACTATGGTTTATGGTATCTTAATTCAGATAATGTAAAGCTTCATGTATATACAGATGCAGATTAGGCAGGATGCGTGGATGATAGAAAGAGCACCTCTGGAGGAGCTATATTCCTTGGAGACATACTTGTTACTTGGACAAGTAAAAAGCATAATTGTATCTCTCAGTCAACATCAAAAGTAGAGTATGTTGCAGTAGCATTGAATTTCTCTACAATTGTGTGGATCAAGAAGATGATAAAATACTTTGGTATTCACATTGATTATCCTATTGTTATTCATTGTGACAAAACTAGCACTATAAATATGTCAAAGAACCCTATGATGCATGCAAAGACAAAATATATTGAGATAAAGTATCACTTCCTAAGAGAGAAAGTAGTAGAGAAAGAAGTAATGGTAGATTATGTGAGTACAAAAGATCAGCTAGCAAACATATTCACAAAGCCTCTACCTAAGGATACTTTTGAGTATCTCAGGGAGAAGTTGGGAGTAAGTCCCTTCCCTGAATCTGATTAGATATAGCAGGAGTGCATCAGTCCTCAGTGACTGATGAAGGGTTGACTACTCTACCTCAAGAGTAGTACCGATGCTTAAATGTGTTGGTGCCCTTTTCCATTAATGTTAAAGGGGGAGTATATATAAAGTCATGAAAAAAAAAAAGAAACAAGAACATAGAAGAAGATATGCAGTAAGGGGGAGAATATTTAGTATTGAATATGAAGAAAGGAGGAGTTGCAGCAGTTGATATTCAGAACCTTCAACAATTGATGGAGGATCCATCCTTTGGGATTTTTGTTGAGGAAATGGAGAATGTTATAGAAGAATTGATCATTTGGATTGGTGATGTTTTTCATTCCATATGTTGCCATCAATGCCAAAGGGGGAGATTGTTGGAGATTTTCTAGCAAGCCAATTTGTTGTCTGTATGTTTGTCATTGATGACAACATATGGTATGCAACATGCATGGAGGACTCATGTAGTGAGATTTCAATATATGTAGTATGGACATGTTATCAGCATGATATCATGGAAACAAAGGTCAATAATGAGTATAGACAGTTATGTAGCAGCTTGTGTCAGCAGTGTTCCTAACAGAGTTACAGGCAGTGTTCTATGAGTGATTATCTTTACAATTATCATGGAGCCTTGTGCATTTGGATATGTGAT